>VZTD01001509.1:609112-623979 GCA_013397725.1 Rhagologus leucostigma | reverse complement strand
GGCTCCCCTCGGCGAGGAGGTGCCGCGGGCCCCAAGGCGCAGCGCTGCCCGCCCGCTCCCGCGGCCCCAAGGGCACCGCGCCCCCGCCTGCAGAGCCGCCCCGGCGCTGCCGCACCTCCCATCCATCACGTCGCGACCCGCAGGGCCCCCCGGCACCCTCACCCCGCGGCGTGAACAGCCCGGAGGGGGCAAGGCGTCCCCCTTCGTTCTCTTGGTCCTGATAGTTTTTGACAGGAAAATTTCTTCTGGTTAGAGGGCAGTACTGCCGGTGCAGGGGAGAGAGGGGTGCCCCCCACCCCACCAGGCCGGTCAGGGGCCAGTGTCCCGTGATCAGGAGTGGGGAGAGCTTCAGGCACTGCAGTGACCCTGCAGAGAGGCAAATTACAAGGTTTCTTAAGAGCTTCATTTAGGAAACTGTTTTCCAACTAGTTCATAAAAAGATAGACAGAAATGGTGTACTTTGAAGGTAGAATTTTGCTCCCAAAGGACTCACACTGACTTCTGTAGGACCAAGGTGCATTCAGATTTCAGCTCTGGTATGTTCTGCTTGGGCATAGATGAAGCATCAGTGACATTGCCAGTGACTTACAGACACTCGTTCCTGTGCAAAATGTTTAGGTGCCTAGTACAGTCTCTGTGATGAGTCAAAGTGTAGTATAATGCTGCTTTAGCACTTTTTGTTTCAATGAGAAATGTGCACGTTTCCTGATCAGCTCTGCTTTGGGTTAAATCTCAGAGCACCTTGGAGACCATTTGCTGGATTGCTTTTGGATGATGCTGTATTTGAAGATGTCCTCCAGCCACTCGTGGCTGTTCAGCTCATGGAACCAGGCTAGAGCTAGCTGAAAGGAGAAAGCCATCTTCCCTTCGGCTCCTCTGCATAACCTGGTCACTCTAGTAACATTTCCCTGTTTGGTCTCACTGCTTGGTAGCAAGGACAGGGCTTCAGGGACTTCAGCATAGCTGCTGAACTAAGTGGGATGCTGAGCAACGAGGTGTGTAATGCCTGCTCAGAGGAAATGGTAAGGTTTCAGGGTAGGATTTAGCATATTACCAGCTTTACTTATCTTCAGCCTAAGCCTTCAGATGAAACAGTTGCAGTTAAGCAGATTCCACTTTCCAGTGTTTGGGGTTGTGTCCACTTCTGCAGTCCGATCTGAAACCCTGTCCTGTGATAGGGAGGCTCCTTTCCCAGAGCTGCAGTTTGGCAGATCTTTTTGTGACTTAACATTTAGAATCCAAGCCTAGGTTGCCTTCAGATACTGGATGCTTGGCACTTGGAGAATGTTTAGCTTCAGTGTGGCATATATGAGGAGTTATGCTTCAGCTTTTGTAAATCACGGAATCACACAGGATGGGTTGGAAGAGACAACAGAGGATCCAACCTTCCTGCTCAAGCAGGGTCATCCTAGAGCACATTGCATAGGATTGTGTCCAGACAGTTCTTGAGTATCTCCAGTGCTTGGTCACCCACAATCCACAATTATACTTGTGGATCTAGGTGGTTAAGTTGCACCTCAGTCATGCTCTAGGAACTTGGGGCACCCAGATCTTCTAGCTGGGATTTATGTGTACACAGCTTTAGACTTTTACGTGTTCCCTGCATTTCACGTGAGGAGAATCCAAATGAGGTGATACTTTGAAGAAAGATGGGGGTTGCTGGTTAGCATTAAGATCACTTCCAGTGCTTGAACAATGCATTTCCTATCTCGAATATTTTTAAGGATAACAAGAGTAATATCTAGTATAGTTGTATATATAATGCCTATAAAATTATGTAATAGAGGTTTGTGTAACTCACTGCACAGACTTATTAAAGGATATGACTGTAGTTGGTTTAGGACACCAGAGCCAGCTCGGGTGACTTAGGACAACCAGAACCAATCTCTCTGCCACCCAGAGAGAAAGTCCTGCCTTCCCCGTTCCTGTGTAGTCCCACTGCCTTGCTTGTGTCAACATTAGCCATCAGATGGTTACCTGGTCACCTGGATCAGTGCTGATGTGGCTCACTACCAGCCTGTACGATCTGAATTTCAGCAGGAAACAGACACAGAAAGGCGGTAGCTCTGTTTGTCACAGCATGTTGTGGCTTGGTGTGCAGACCTGCTGTGTATGGGGGCCAAACAGCTTCACGTGAGGGGCTCTGGGCTGTGTGAACCCAGCTGTAAAAGCATACATTTGGAGAGTGAGCCACTGTCCGCTGACGGGCAGTTCAGCTGTGGTTGTGTGGTGGCACTGCAAAATCTCAAGACCCTTCTGTGCTGAATGCTGTGGAGGGGGAACCGGTCACCCTTTTGTCATCCTTAGTTAGGGTCAGGCAAGTATCCATTGCAGGTTTTTTGGCATCTAGGTATCAAAATGTTCTATCTCCTTTCCTTTTTAAAAGAGAAGAGCTTTCCTGCTTTAAAGTCTTTTAGTTTATTTGCTAGTTTTGTTTACTTTCGAAGGAGTTTTGCTAATCTAAAGTATTAGGTTTTCGTTTGGGTCACTGAGATTTATTTTCTTACTGTGTAAAGTATTTCAGTAGCTTATAGACATTCTTCTTTAGTCGAGAAGAACACTACCTCTGTGATGGTCTAACAATGTCTTTTCGTCTCAGATTTTCTACCCTCCTGCATTTGGTGGTGTGACTTCGGCGTGTGCTAATACAGTGTAAAATGTAACTGGTATATTTGATAGAGTTTTAAACCTGCTTAACACTGGTACAAAGCACTTGCCAGAAAAGCAGATGATGTGAAGAGGAGAATTTAGAGATGGGAGTCACCTTCTGCCACTCAGATGATCACTGCTCTTCTTTTTTATGCATTTGCTCATTAATCGATTTTTTTTCTTCGTACAAGTAAACCTTTTTATTGCTGTAATGTTGTACCAACTGAGCTAAATTGATTAGATTTAAATTATTCTCAAAGTCTCTAGCTCCTTACTGTTGTAACCACAGACATCAAAGACTAACTTGTTCTTCTCCTTCCTGCCTCCTTAAAATCGCTAAAAATAAGAAACTGTCAATAAGACATTGGATGATTATACAATGGCATTTTTATTTTTAGGGAAAAAATCGAATTTCAGCTTTATAATGGATTAAAGGTACAGCTGATCTCGATGTTATTTACTGTGGTTTTTTTCAACTGCTCAGTGATACACATCAGCAAGAAAAATATTTTTAGTGTAAAGGTTGTAACAGAATCTTCTCCCAGGACATGAGAAGCTGAAAAATAAACATCATTTCATGGTATGAAGCAATACTCTTTTAATACATTTTCCATCTACTTTTCCTGTGAAATACTTGCTTATAGTTTATGCTGTGTTTTTGATCCTAGAGTCTTACTCCCTTCTTTGTAAAGGATCCATCTCTTCCATTTTTCAGAGAAACGTCTGTGCAAGAACTTCTTTGGGCTATTTTTGTGCTGTGATATAATTACCATGATTGCAACTGTTGGGAAGTATCATACAGAGCAGTTAAAACTCTACACAGGCGCTTGTATTTTGCTCAAAGCTTTTATCTTTGAGCAGAGATGGTTAAGCGTTGGAACAGGCTCCTCAGGGAAGTGGTTGGGTCACCATGCCTGGAAGTGTTCAAAAATGAGTAGACATGGCTCTTTGCTATAAGGTTTTGGGGGCATGGTGGTATTCAGTCAAAAGGTGGACCTGACGATCTTGGAGGTCTTTTCCAACCTTAATGATTCTTTGATTTTATCTGTAGTCATTTACAGGTTAGACATAATTCCTACAGATACATATAAAATGCACAGGAGGTATAGGTGAAATATGTAATCAGCTCTGCACGATTTACATCTGGCTGTTGCTGCTTCAAATAAGGTGTAATCTGGTTTTGTGGAGGACAGGTTCAGATGGTGTAAGAAGCACGGTGAAGGTTACAACGCTTTAACCCTGAAGCTCACTCAAGTCACCTCTACTCACGGGATACCTACACCCTAATTTGCAGGAGGATCAGCAGTTGCCTTGGATGCATTTTTAAGCAAACAACCCCTATGAAGGGGGTCAGCGAAGTGCTGAGCTAACAAACTCTTTAAATACTATTATTAAAACTGTTCAGCTGAGAACAAAAGCCCTATGCTACTGAGAGAAATGTACCTGGCAGGAGTAGTGACAGTGGGGACTGAACAGAGGGGTGTACTTCTCAGCAAATGCTTTAACTGGCCATTAGCATTGCCAAGAGTTACTGAAACACTGAGCAAGATGATTGCAACTGTAGCGTTGGCGCATAGAAATTCTACTCTGTGAGGAGAAACTTCTCCAGGTGAAGACTGAACTTCTACCTGTTTAGTGGCAGAAGTTACTACTGAATAGACAGACTACTTTAGTCCGTGTTTGTTCATGTACACGCTCACACTGCGTGGTGGTAATTTGGTGTGTTAAAGACCTCCCATTTCTTTTCATCCGTGTTTAACCGGCACGTCGTGTAGTATAATGTGCAGCTTATTGAATTACATCAAAGGCCCGATCCTATTTATGTAAACACCAGTGACAATTATGCCTTTTGACAAAGCGCTCATCACAATAAACCCCATGCTTTATGTTACTATGTTTCTATAGTAGCACAAAGTGGGGCCTTCTCAAGCTGTGTGGGATCTTGCACAAGTGTAAAGTGAGGTGGTGACAGTGACAGGGCTAACTGGAGGCCAGCCTGAGCTTCTGCCTTCGCTTAAAGCTTGTTTGGCTGTGAGACTTAGTTTGCATTAGAATAGGAGGGAATTTAAAATACCTCTGCTTCGGTATTTAGAATTAGAAAAAGGTGATTTATGCACAGTTACTGTGGAGCAACTTCATAAATAACCAAGGTCCTAAGTAGAGTGGCAGAAGAAACACTTTTTTTCCCTACTGTGATAGGGGAGGTGAGATCATAAATAAATCCAATGAAGATCAAACCACCCAGATGATAAGGAATACAGTTATTTAGGAGTTAATTGAGGACATAAGATATTTAACTACCCTTCTGCTTCTAGGATTAAGTAAATTAATGTATTTAATAAAAATTAAATTAAAAATTCCACTCTGCTGTATAGCCAATATATGAACTCTCTTGAGTATTCATAACTCCATTGCAAACAGACACATGTACTGTCTATTTATAGAAACTGTTTTATTCCTTCACTCTCTCTTCACAGGACTTTTGTTTCAGATTTTAGTTCTCTAGCAGTATCTGCTTTTAGTATACTTCCCTGTGCTGGGTGAGTCAGTGTTCTCGTTTTCTGGGTAGACCTAAAAGCACTGCCCTACTAGTGTGATTTGGCAGAAATGCCACTGGAGTTCCATGAACGATTAAAATATATAACAGTAAAATGATTGTAAGGAAATCTGCTTGTCTGTTCAGGGTCCTAGAATATCACCAAGATGATGAAACTGCTGCGTGTACTTCCTGAATGAAACTCACTGGGTATAGAAACAATAGTCATTTAGTATTGCATTTCCACTGCCACAAGGTTCGAGCGCAGTCGATCTCTGCCAACTCTGCAGGGGTTTTTTTTAACATGGAAATCTATGGCTTCAGAAGTGATGTTGCTCTAAAGCATTCCCTTTTTTTCTTATCATTAACCCTTCTTCCTTCCTCAGGAAGTTTCAATCTGATAGCTCCCATTGGCTCTAGATGGTATTTTGGATGATCATCTGAAAACTGATGTCAGCATCTAAAACTGATCACTCTCCCATCAGCATTCACAAGGCATTTTTATTGTAGTGAAGCCTTGCTGAGGGCCCTGTGAACAACCATGTCATCTGTTTCTGCTCTTCTGAGGTCTTTTCCAATGATGCTCTGTAGACTCGCTACAGGGTGGTACTCTTGGCTGGTTTATTTCCCTTTGGCCAGTCTTGTTTGAGCTGTCATGTATAGCCTTTAAATAATCTTTGAACCTGACAGAGCTGATTCGCTACTTGTGAAGCAATAGCCTAAGCAGCTATGTTAGCTTTATTGCTATAACAGGGGAGTGTTTCAGACTTATTTTCCTGTACCATGTTGTATTGTGGCACATTTTAATTAAGTCCGCAGTAGTACAAATACTAGAATATCTGTTACAGATAGTATCTGCAGAGCCTGATTGCCAAGATGTTCTTTTAAGGGATAGTTAATCACAAAGTCTTCCCTGTACATAGAGCTGGCAGAGCAGAGCAACATACTAGATTTTGAAAAGGTAGTTGAATATCTCTGCAGCAACATCTTTCTGCTTCTGGGGCAGCTCTTAAGTGTGGCTTGCCACACATATTTTCCTTTCAGTCTCTTATCTTTTCTAGCTAAGCTAGTTAAGCCTTTTGGAGCAGTTGCAGGGATGTATGACATGGCATCTGAGAGCTTTAGATAACTAATTCTCTGCTGGTACACTCAAAGGATAATTTGGGAAAGATCATTGACACTGATGAAGATTGAGAAAAAAAATCAGATTTTACAAAGCTTGGTGTTTTATTTTTAGTGCAAAATAAAAAAATTAATTAGCAATGTTGAAAATGTATTATTTGAAGTTATTCCAGTATTTGTTAGGAAAGCACTCAGATTTTTGATTAGCATTATTGCCAACTTTTCATAATGAATCCTGCCCACTACAAAAGTTCCTGGACAGTTTCTTTCCAGCCCCAGGAGTGGGTAGATGCCTGCCTGTTTCAAAGTTCCTGGCTTTCAGACCACTGGTTGAGTGGTAGTTACATGCCAGTAATTCTAGATTCTTGGACACTTTTAATGTGATTACTGGAAGCTACAATGGAGCAAAAATACCTGAAAACAAAAGATGCAAAGTTTTGTATTTCAAGCCAAGGTGTGATAAAGCAAAGCTGACATGATGCAGATTTTAATGAGTGACCCAGTCCAACCACCTATTTGGACTCCTCACAGAAGTGATACAATCCCTATAGTTACAATATCACATCCATGTACATGACATTCACAGGAGGTTTTCCTGACAGCTAGAGCTGTACTTACCCTTGCAGTGAGCACTAAAACCAGTTTAAATGAACATGAAGTCTCAGTAAATTATTCTCAATACTCTCATATTGTGATGAAGAGTCACAAGACATACTGCGGATTTTAAATATTTTTCTCCTGCTATCCCCCCTTACATAGGGTATTTTTGTTAATTGTAGTTCTAATTATCAGTTTGAAAACTCTTGCCTTGGGCTATAAGTGCAAAAAGAAGGTAAATGAGAGCTTGTCTTCCACTGGGCTAAAATGGAAGAGCCATGATTGTATTAGTTCATAATGGATCCAACAAAATGTGTCAGTTTGTTTTAGCTAAGGGTTTGGTTTGATGAACCTACCTTCTTTTAGAGTGTTGGAAATCAGGATTAACACAAATGACGTTAGCATATAGGTTCTGTAAAGGAGAGAAGGCAGCCTGACATCTTGTTTAAAACTGACTGCAAGGACTTGATTTTTAATTCCTAATTTCTTGAATGCAGATGACCAAACCCATTCATTTGATTTTATTAAATAAGAGGTAGTCAGAAGGAGTGAAAACAAAATGTTTATCTCCTTATAATAACATCACCCTGATTAATTTGCTACTTTGAACAGAAGGAGGGCTCAGGTGTTATCTCCTGTTAACCCAGCACTGTTCTGCCTATTTGTACAGAACACAGTAAAGACATTCTAAGATCCCGTGCCTGTGAGCTCTAGGAACATTCAACCCAATGCTTACACAAAGGATATATGAAACAAGTACCCCAGGCTTTTTTGTGCCTTTAAATACTCCAAGCATACCTCACCTTGTTTAATAGATGCTGCTTATTTGTAAATGGGAGACAAAAGATGCTGAAAGAATATGTGCAAAGTCACCATCAGCCATCATAATTCTGAAACAGATACAGAGGTTACCTCTGCATTTGTCGTATCAGTTACACAGCTGGGAATCAGGATTTAACCTGGAAGCTTGAATCTGAAACCCAGATGACATTTACTCAACATTTCTGCATCACTGGGAAGGCTCAGCATAGTTACTGCTTCAGTGGTCCCATGGCTACTGAACTGAAGTGCATTGACATCAGTCCTGTGCCTTGTTCTGAAGAGGGACAGAGAGACAGGGGAATTAAGGTATGCAGGTGCTACCCAGGCTGGGGAGGGCACCACTTCTGCTTTACAGATTAACAGTCAAATCCTCTTCCCAGTTTCACTAATACAAGTCTGCATCTGGAAGTCATCCTTGTGCCATTTACCTGACTGATCATAGGGGAAAAAAGGAGCTTTCGTAAGAGGCTAGCAGACAGACAGGAGGAGAGAGTGCTAGCCTTTTCCCTTCGTGCCCCAGCCACATTTATCGTAATCTTGTGCTGCTTGAAGAGAGGGCACCATTCACTCTCAGCCCTTAACTAAAACCCTGATCCTTGCTGAAGTTTTCCCACAATCTTCAATTTAAAAAAAAAAGTTCATACCCTCTGTTTTTTATCAAAGTAATTTTATTTATAGATCTGAAATTTGCTTATCCTGTTTTGAAAAGTTTTTAAACCTTACCAGTCTTCATTAGGGTCACAAAGCGAGGTGATCAGTCTTCAGAAAGAGAAGGGAGTGGCTAGAAAGAGCTGAAATATCTGAGGAGAAAGAGTTCACTTCTTACAGAAAAAGCAAAAAAATTTTGGGGGTCTGGGTCCCAAATTAAGACACTTCAGGAAAGTGCAAGTATTAGTAGATGACTGTGCAAATATGCAAAGGAACTCATTACTTTAGAGTTGTTTTGGTCTGTTCCATCTTGTGAAACTGGACATTGTCCTGGTTTCAGCTGGGATAGAGCAGTGAGCAGCTGCATGGTACTTACTTTCCAGCTGGGGTTAAACCACGACAGATTTTTTTCAGGTCTTTATATATACTGCTGAGCCCCTATAATGGTAAGAATTAAAGACACGTTTTCTGGAGAAGGTGAGCTTGCTACTGTGAGTTATAATGTATGCTGTCACTAAAATTGTCCAGTAAACACAGATGAGGCTTTCCCTAGTGCCTTCCAGGTAGCCCTTCTGTCATGGGTCTCTTAGTTGGGACTGCGAATACGGTATCTTCCATACACAGCATCGCCCCATTACCGTTCCCTCTCTTGTGACAGAGCATCTCATAGGACATGTGCAAAATCCGAAATCCTACAGCAGACCTCTTTAGAAGGCCTCTTTAGCTGCAGGATCACCACTGAAAACAGGAAGTCTGCTTTGTATCACAGTAGACGCACCTGCTTTGAATCTCTGGCCATTTCCATCCCTGACTCCAAACTCTATGCTATCTCCCTCAAGTGTTCTTAGCCATATTGGTTCTGGTAGGAATTCAGTTTAGATGCAAAGGACTGTGTCTGGCACAGCATGGGAGAGAGCAGTTAAGTATTCCCAGCCTGGACTGCTGGAGAGACTTCAACAGTCCTAAACTTTCACCATAAAGTAAGACTGGACTGCAAAGAGGAAGATTCTGCAGTCCTCAGCACTGGATGGTTTTGCTGAAGTTTTGGCCCGCCAGCTAATTACCTAAACCATTTTCTTTGAGGGCTTTCTGCCAAAATCCCAAAGAGAGAAAAATGGTAATAAAATAGCTGTAATAATAAATCTGGTATGATCTTGTTGAGACAGTGTAATTTTGCATTAGTGCTAACTAGCAGGGGATTTAAATAATTTAGTGTTCCTCTTGGTACTTTTTGGTTCATTAGACAGCCAGATTCCCAGGGTATGTGTACTTGCCATTCCTGTTAGGAGTGCTGTTGTTTACAGAGACATTAAACTCTCTTATCAGGGTCATCTTCTATATAGAGAAATCCTGACACCTGAGGGCAAGAGTTAATCTTAGATCTTCCTACCAGAAACCTCCTCCCTTTTTTTAAAATTAAAGTCCCTTCTTAAAATACCCAGCACTTTACAGACACAAACATCTTGCTCAATTTCTGCATCATTCTTTTACAGGCTTCAAATCAAATCAGAACAGATTTGCCCACTGATGAGATGAAAAGATTTATATTTCTATGTACCAGTTCACATCTAGTCAGGGCAGATGGTACTATTGGAGTGTACATTAATTTGGGACTCAGCAACTGTAAACAACCATATTTTTTATTTCCATCAGAATTAGTACACGAACTAGCGTTCAGTAATAAAATATTAGTATCCTAAGCAGAAGCCACAAAATTTACTGAGGTAGAGAAAGGCAGCAGTGATGTGGTAGCTTGTGAGGAGGTAAAGCTGTTTCACTGCAGTTCCAAGTATTTTGTCATCAGTGTCTCCAGAGCAAGGCAATAATTTTAGTTATCTACTTCAGAGGGCAATATGAAGATTACAGGCAGCTACACAGTGTTTGTATGGTGCTGGGAAACAGAAGGTCGTATACAAAAATATTTCTTTAGTCAGGTAAGTTTGCAGCCATTAGAGTTACATTTTTTTTTCACAGTTGCCATCTGGCTTTGGTGGTGTCAGACCTCATGAAATGAAGTCCACCTGGATATTCTGGACAAAATAAACAGAACATGACTTTTTATTTAATCCTCTGCTTCCTAGAAAGGTTTATTTTTACAAGGTAATTTTATAAACTATATTTCTGCAGGGTTTTTGGCATTATTTTTTATTGTCAAAATTGTTTGTTTACAATGATTCTATATTGACATAAACAATTCTAATAAGAAAATTGATATATCCAATTTTGTAGACTAAAATTTGAGAAGAGTGATTAACAACCTGAAGAAGGGGGAAGGGAAGTTCTACATTAAGAAGATTGGCAGTGCTTCAGCTAGAAGACTATGGTGTGACTGAGGCTGTAGCCAAAAATAGAATTGGATTAACAGAAGAAAGGCAAGTAGATAAAACTAAGGTCAAAGCAGAAATAGATGCTTTAGAATTACCTCATACACCAAAAGATATGAAGAGATATTCAAGGAGTTTTCCTATTATATACACATATAATGGAAAATCAGTTCACAAAAAGAGGAACTATGAAAGATGACTCAAATAATAAGTTCATTAAGAAGAACTAAGCTTTAAAATAGGCAGAAAAAATTACAGTACCTTTTTCTGATTGTTTATACAGGTTTTAGCATGCATACTGTGACAAATAAATTAAAAAATAACCTGTAAAAGACACCTGTAGTAATATCAACACTTACAAAAAGAAACAGTAAAAATAAGTTAGCTAGAAACTCTCACTGAGGTGAGGTAACATAGTGATGAGTCAAGCTCAATAACTCCTCACCAGAAAAAAGGCTTAGCTAGGTAACGAGTTCTACCTGATGACAATTATTACAGCTCTGTTTACACTAATGAGCCCAGATTAGTAATTTGTGGATGAGAGAAGCTAATGCACAGAGATAGGAAGACTTTAAAAGAGGAAAAAAGTAGTAGAAGGTCATGTCTGTAGAGATTTTGGTAAGATAAACTATAGTACCTGGGAAACTTGTCCTTTCTTGTAGCTTTGAATTTCAGTCAGGTAAGTTGGTTTCAAAGGAGGAAAGGTTTGACTTCTTGAAAAAATTTATTTTTGATGCGTTCGACTCTAATGCTCTGAGGTAGATACTGACTATCCTTATCTTCAATTTTCTACATGGAAAAGCTGAAGGCCTGTTTTCTTGATAGAAAGGTTTACTCAGAGCTAAAGTGATGGTCTAGTAGTAAGCAAGACCTATGTTTGCTTTTATTGTAATGATTTTGTTCCTTTATCTGTGATTAGATACTGCTTGGTAAAAGTATAGCCGAAACCTAAACCCTGAGAGGAAACACTTATAAATTTATAATTTTTTTCCTGTAATTCTGTGTTCCTGTGTGACAATGAGCACTACAGTGGTGGCTCTCAACAGCTGCATAGTAAGAGTTATGTTAAAGATGAAAGGTATACTTGCTTAATGCAAGAGACTCCTTCAAATTTCTTGGGATGTAAGGCTCATTAGTGGCAAGGAACTGTTGTTTTAACGATGAGCCCAGTATTAAGACAGAAACTGAATGGGAGGGATTTCTCCCCACTGAATGGTTCTGCTATTCACAGCAAAATGGAACAGCTGTGTGGAAAGAGTTTCAGTAATATTTCTAATGACCTCTAAACATCGTATAGCAAGTTAATGCTTATTAGTTGGGGACTTCTGCTCATATGTGACCAAATTATTTCTGTAATAGTCTGTGGAGTGAAGAGAAATAAGGCTTTAGGCTTTCAGAAAAAACTGCTATATGGAATTTGTCCCCAGTAGTTATTTCAGAGAACTAAGTATTTTCTTTGATCTTTTATTAAAAAAAGGAGGGGGTGTGAAACTTACATTGGGGTGAGAATGACTATTTCTCTTTCAAAAGGTGTCTCCTCATTTCACAAAAATACTTAAACAATGGGTACAAAATCCAGGAATGGTTATAGATTTAGACTGTCTGAAATTCTGTCCTGGGGAGTGTAGCACCACTTTGGGCTCAGCATCTGAAGTCTAGCTGGTAAGCCTTTCCTAGGAGTGAAACACCATTGCTTGCTGTACCTCACTGGATATATTGTCATTGGAAATTGAGTCAGCCAGGTGGTGATATTGAGCTTTTAGCACTGGTTGGTTGGTTTGGGCTTTTTTTTCCTTCTCCTCCCTTGGGCTACTTTTTAATGAAAAACTCCTCCAGTACTAGCACATGAGTCATAAATATAATTTCCTCTAAATTCACAGCAGCCTATGCAATACTAGATAATTAAATATTGAAAAGATCTGTGGTTCTTGTCTTTGCTCATTCTAGAAGCAATTGCAATAAAACTCTGCCTATTGCAGACGGGTACTGGAATGTCTCAAAAGTGACAGAGGGACACAGTACAAATGTACTTAAAGTCTCAGAAATTATACAATAAGTCAAGCTGAATCCTGATTCAATAGAAAGCAAAGATTTGATGTTTTAGCAATGACAAGCTTTGTGTGGACCCTAGCAGGAGACCTGTATGGTTGCAGTCTCAGCGGGTCCAGTCAGCAGAACTCTGCCAAAATCAAATTCACTGTCACCAGTCTGCAGCAGCTCAGGGTCTGATCTACAGGATTACCAGAAAAGTCTGTCAAAGCACCATAATGTATCTTCTAGAGATCAAGCCACTGAGGCTATTATCTCTCTTTGGGAGTGGTGGATGAGAGGAGAGAATATTTTTAAAACTCATCCAGTACAGATGCTGCAGACAAGATAGCTGTTCCAAGAAGAGCCAGCATAAGAAGGCTTACTAGGTTGGGATTTTTGAAATAAAAATACTTTATTGGGGAAAACATCTCCAGCTATGCTTATAGTATAGGACTTTGGCATAATAGTAGCAGGTGGCTGCAGCATTAAAATAACTGGTAATTATATTTTTCATGTAATGTGCTTCAAAGGAAAAAGGAAGAAACCACATGAGGTTTTAGCTCAATCAGCTTTATTCTCATCCTTGGTCTGGTCTTCTGGCTAAGGCTGCAGAGCAGAGATAAGACTGGCTGATACTGCAAACCTGTAAGCCTCTCTTATCTGTCAATAGTGCTCTCTTCCTGACAGGGACAGGCAGAGGCGTGTGATGGCAGCTTTTTTTCTTGTCCTTGGTTATACATAGAACTGCTGTTGAATTTTCTGTTTTGTAGGTCTGTTTATACATCCATTACACTGAAAATAAACTTGTCCTACATGGAAGATTTTCATTAAGTTCACAAGTCTTTTCCGAGCTTAGTGCAGATATGTCTTTGTTAAGCTGCCCTAAATATAATTAGCTGTGTTCTGGCTTTGGTAGTCCTTGGTGATGTGGATCAGTTGTAATCAATATGAAAGGTTCTGCACTAGATTCTTCATCTGGTGCTCACTTTCCGGAGTACAGTAACTACCAAATTGGTAGGTAGGTCCAAATATAAGAAACCTGAAATGCAGATATTCATTCTTCTACCCCCTTGCTGCAACTGTTCTTTTGGGCAGGTAGTGGTCTCAGTCTGGTATTCCAAGTCTTCTGGAAGCTGCTAGGTGGTGGGGATGGCTGCTGATTCTCACACCAGGATATTTACTCCTGTTTGAAGGTGTCTTGAAGGGAAGAAAATGTCTGTTAGAGCCAGACAATGAATCTGAGGAATGTGGTACCTCTCTGCATGCCCTGCGCTGTGATGGTGATACAGGACAGGAGTGTCCCTCTGCCATGTATCTGTTATTCCGAGAGCTCTGAAAATAGTTACCCTGAAATTTATATTGACTTTCTGCTGGTAACAGTCAACTGCATGATGTCCACTCTGCGCTGGGGATGGCATTTCTTGTTTCTCTCATGGAAGCAGTGTGATGAGTCTGTGTGGGTTATGCTCATAGGTCTGGGATTCAGTGCAGTCTTCTACATGGTTATGAAGTGTTCCCTTCATCATGTGAGTTTGCTGAACAGTCCTTGTTCTGAAGGAGGAGGGCTAAAATTTTCTTTCTGATTAGCAAGACAGTATTAATTTTGTTCCTGCATTATGTCAGACTTCACTGTAGCTAGTAGGTATTAAATTAGACAAATTACTAAAAGATAAATAAGAACACAATAGAATAATTTAATAGTTACTACACTATGCAGTTACATGCTGTTTTCTGCAAGGCATTTGAATGCTGCATGAGACAACTGAAAGTATATTGCAATTAGAGAGAATGAATTGGTTGCCAATTTCCTCTCTTGAACCCTTCCATTAACAGTCCCACTAACAGTTGTAGTGAACCTTTAATGAATACAATAAGCCACATAACCCATATGAGCCTGCATGGCTTGGTACATGATATGTTCTGTAATGGTACCTTGCAGTTTTCCCTTCTAATTTTCTAAGTACTTCATCAACAACTTGATAGGATTTTTATTTAGAAAAAGAAAGCTGCCTCAGTGAAGAGAATGGACTATAATGTCAGTTACCCCCTGTGCCAGTTTGGCCAAAATCTAGTAATATAGCCCCTGAGAGAAAACCAGGTTACAACCACCCTTCCCCCCCACAGGGTTCGGGGAAAAA
>VZTD01001509.1:587531-608858 GCA_013397725.1 Rhagologus leucostigma | reverse complement strand
TTTTTCAAGCTCAGTTTAAAGGCACAGAAAAGGCACAATATTACTTTTTGGGCATAGAGCATGATAGGGGATACACATGATAGAGTCACCCCAAGACACCCCCATCACCTTTTTCATATCTGCTTTGTTCTGTGTTAAACACATTTGGAGAATGGCACAAATAGCAGAGTAGTGAGGATGTAGTTGATTAATAATGTGCTGCTCTTAGTTTAGCACTCAGTCCTTAGAACTTCTAGTATAATGCTGGGGTACCCTCTTGGGTAGGCTCATTTTGGTGGCATGTGCAAGCCCTTAGCAATGCAGATGGGATCTGCTCCATGCCAATTCAAAGGCGTGTCTGAGTATCTAAAATGAGTGCTTGGATGCATATGCCTGTGCTGAATAGCAGGAGCTTCATCTAATGGAGTCAGGATGAGGTAAAACTAGGCCTTGCTTCTGCAGTAGCCTAGTCACTTCCTCCTTCAAGTGATCCTTCTCTGTTGTCTTCTGCACGATGGGTGACATTGCTATAAAGCAGAGACAAGTGGTTTGAAGAAATGCTGGGAGTGAACTTTGTGCCTCATTCTTATCCATCAGTCAGTCCTTGATGACTGAACTTGCTTCTGGATCAGTCTTCATTCCCCCTGTGTAAAAAAGTGATACATGGATTTGAGACCCTGAGGTTTAAGAGAGTGTGTTTAAACCCTAGTTCTCTACTTTGTAATCAAATGTTTCCTTGTAAAGGCAGTTTCAGCTGTCTTGTGTGGCTGATGGGTGTGCTCAGGGTATGCCCACATGGTCATGTATTTAAATGTCTTCCCAAAAAGTGGTATTCTGCTAACATCCTCTAGAGTATGGACTTCTGGGTTTGGGGATGTTATGTTGCTGTTTTGGACAAATTTGGATTTAAAAGATGAGACACTTGAGGGATTTATTAAGGGTGAGTTGGGAGTTGCCCTCAAGAGTGCTGCGGGAGCCTCACTGTTTCAAAGCTGGCTCCACTTTGCAGGGCCATTCTCTTGCAATGCTGTACCTCAGGTCAGCATTCAGGATGTCTAAGCCATCAGCAGCACTAGTGAAGAAATGGTGTTCAGTAAGACATGGCTGGCTTGGTGCTGGCTGAGCCCTTCACAGTGAAAGAAGTTGGCAGTGGTGAGATGAAGACATGGTGTTGGATTTGTTGGGCTTTTGCAGTAGGATCTGTCACAAACTGTAGAGGGGCCAGCACTGGTTTGGTTGACAGCAGAGCTGCAGTCTGCTGTGTTTTGTTCTTAAGTGTTAAAATTTGCCCCAATGCTGTTATCAATCCATATCTGATCAAGGCAAAATATTCATCCTTGCATCTGCGTAACAGATGAGATGCTTTGAAGAAAGAGTTCCTAATGTGTGTTTTCCTTCTGCTGAGCTCTTCCACAATACCTGTGCACATGTGTGCAGACATGAGAACAAACCTGACTTCCTGAATAAATTGTTTTCCCAGTGCTCTTACATTTTAATAAAGCAGTGGGATTGTCTTTGTAATCTGACAGGTATTGGCTGAAGGAGGTTTAGCAGCTCTAGTGATCATGCCTGATGCTTTTAGCTCCAAGACCCCCTCACCTTACTCCATTAAGTCTGGAAGCAGCTCTGTCCATACATCTCATAGCTGTTGCAAGGCGCTGCCTAGCAAGGAAATGGCTGGTCTAAGCTGCCTCTGACAAATTCAATTAATTATCTGCAGCCTAGTTCATTAACCAAGTCTGAACAGTGAATACTGTGCTGTTGGTATTGCTAGTGGTGCATTTTGCATGCTGTCTTTCCTCTTCCTCTCCTGCTGCCTCTTGGTCAGCAGTGAAGTTATGAGGGTACTTGCTAATGCCCTGTGTGTTTAGAGCAGGGCTGCTGTGTAAGTAGTTCGTAGGGCTTATAGGTTTCAGACAAGTCTAGTTAGAGTGGGTAAATTGAAGTTGAATGATGACAGAAGATGCACAGTACTGGATTTTCATCTGATGCAAATCTGGATTTTGTTAGAGCTATTCTAGATCTCCCTGTGGTAGCTGAAGCCAGCTTTCCCCAAGACTTGGTCAGACTGCTTCTCTGCAGTTGCCAGAACAGAGCTATCTCTACCTTATACCCTGCTTGCCTGCTGTGGATTCCTTTGAGGCTTTTGTTGTTGTTTTGTTTTGTTTTTTTAACAGAGGGTTTTGATATGTAATGAGGATTGCTCATAAGGGAGTTCCTATGGATCCAGTAATCATTAGAACGTCTTTATGAGTGGAGTCTTGGGGCTGCATTAAACCTGTCTTGAGAACCTGTAGAGGAAAGGCTGTGCTTGGTCTCTGTGCATGTAACTATAGTGTGTTACCTCTGAATCTAACTCCTCAGTTAGACTTTGGCCAGACACCAGAAGTTAGGCCAGAGGGCTTTGTTAGGCGAGAATTGGTAAGTGATGCAGTTTGCTTTTGGATTAGTGCATGTGTGGCCTTTCATTTTAAAAGGCATTTTTGTACTGTGTCTCAGCTGGTAAATGAGTTCAGTTCTGGCCTGTTAGAAGGCAATGATCTCAGGCACGGGTCAAGTGCTACTGCCACAGGGTATGAAGAATGCATTTTTTTGCTTCATCTTGTCACTCTAAGAAGATATTGTTAAATGTTTTTATTTTTCCCATTACAGCTATTTAGCATTCTTGCCTCTAGAAAGAAGAAAAAAATAGCTAAATTAACTCTATAGCATTTTTAATGCTGGCTTAATGTAAGTGCAAATAAATGCAAGAAGCTGTAGTGGCTTCAGGCTACTTAGAGCAAACTACCGTTATCTTAACATAGTGAATATTTGGCTTTTGTTGGTGTTTACTTGAGAGGATATTAAGAGTAAAAGGATGAAAGAAAAATACCTGTTCTCTTTATGGGTAGTATTACACTGTTTGCAAGTACTTCATCTTCTTTATCAATATTTTGGCTTTCTAAAGCAGAAATCCTACTTAATGTGGAAGCAACTGCATTGGTAACAGTGACACCAGAGGACTGATAACTGGGTTTCAAAGACTATTTATTAATAGGCATGCTGCTTTAGTTTGATTTGGTGGCCCAAGTTAGTAGAGCACAAGCTAGGTGGCAGGGTGTTAGTTTACAGAACTGAAAATAGCTCACTATGATTATTCAGTATTATCTTAAGATAATAGATGTATAATAGGCATTGTTCCTATTTATTGAAAGGCTGGGTTTCTGTGCGTTGGTTTCTATGTTAACTGAAGAGGTGATCCAGTAGGGATGAAGGTGAGTGAGAAGTTGGTTGTCTTGCTAGTGAAATTTATGACCTAATTTGCACTGGTGCAAGCTTTTCTTTTTCCTTCCTCCCAGGAATGTTTGTACATCAGTGTTTGAAGAATGGTCTTCTATTAGTCCTGCCTGTCTTCATGAAGTCAGAGATTACTTCAGCTGACAGTGCTGCATTTCCTACTATACCTAGCAGGGGTGGTCTGGCAGTCCAAGTACAAAAGTGGCTTTGGAGGCGCAATTAGCGCCTGTGTTTTGTCGTACCCTATGCTGGCAACACTGAAGATGTGGGAGTAAAGGTGATCCAGCATCTCCTACATTGCAGTACTGGAAGACCGCTCTGGAGTACTTTGAGATCAGAGACTCATCCTGTGATATCTGTTTATGTTTGCCTCTGAGTTTTTCTAGCCACTAGAATGGGAATATGAGTGATCGTTATCTTCTTTCATATTTTCTGTAAAGATAAAATTGAGGGTTGGTGCTTTAATTTTGGCTGTGATTGCTTGATGAATAATTGTTTCTGGGAAAGAAAGCACTTTGTACACATCAAGTGCACTTGCTGCAGGTAGTACTAAGATAATCTAGAAAGAAAGGTAGCTTTATGGAATGCTTGTTCTCTCTTCCTTTGTATGCCAGGTATCTTAAAAAAATGCATTTTTTAAAGATAATAGCTACCCTTGAGTATGTGTAAATGGGACAGTGTTTAGAGCTGAACCGTAAGAAGCCTCCAAGGAGGCATACTTAACGTAGAGAGTGGTAGGCAAGCAGCTCAGCTGATGGTAGGTGTACATCATTCTTATCTTCAGAGTGTGCTTGATTTTATGGTACGCTTCTGTTTATCTGTGAATAGTAGTGAAACATCATTCTTCAGCAAGAAGCTTTTCTTTCAGCAAGCTGTGGGGGCTTCAGGCCACAGTACTCTCTCTGTTGTGGGACTTGGTGTGCTTCTTTGCTATGAGCCTTGAGATTGAGGCTTGAAGTCAAATTCTTGAAATTAATTAATGTTTCAGTATCTTGCTGAATTTCTGACAAGAGATGTCAATGACTTGGAGGACTAAGTTATACAGAGTAGAAAACTTCTCCAAACTGCAATATGTTATTTTTTCCTAAAGTCTGAAACTTGCTGTCTGCTGTAGGATCTGAGACAAAGACTGGTGGCAGATGGGACCCAATACCTTCAGTGTTAGTCAGAGGATACTCTGCAAAACAGAAGGTAGCATAACTGGAAAAGGCAATTGGAATTTCCTTTCTTCCCTTCACCTTTTGAAAAGGAAGTATTTGATGTGATTTTTTTCAGAGAAGGGGAATATAGGAAGGCCTCCTTTAGCAGGTTACTGGATTGTGATGAACCTCACATTTACTAATTTTAATATATATTTAAATAAATAGAATAGATATGTGAAAAGCAGAGTCCTCTGTAGATCTTATGGCAGTATAGGCTTTGGTGCACCATCATGAAGTCAAAATCATTATACTTTTCTTCATTAGAATTCCATAAACAGAAATTGGCTGACTCATCACTAGTCTCATCAGGGTTAGGAGACCTTAATCTTACTCAACATTATAGTACAACAGAGTAAGAGACTGGAAATTGATTTTTCTTGTTTGTACTCCATGCATTTCCATACAAGTGCTTACTATTTCCGGATTTAAATCATCCAATCGGCAGCTTGGAGATGATCTGGTAAAAATAAACTTAAAACTGAAAATTCTCTTACTAAATTATTTGAGGTTACATTCTCGAATACTATTTGAGGTCTCCCTGGACCTGAGCTGCTCTGAGAATTAATTCCCTCCCCAGTCTATGGTAGGGAACATGAATCTTTCATTGTACAAGCTGGGGAAAAATACTTAAAAGAGAACCTACAGCTACTCTTTCATTATTAACAAATGCCTGTTAGAAGAATGGTCTTTCTGCCCCTGTAGGCAGTTCTATGCACATCTGTCAGTGTTTGCCATCATGAAAGCATAAAACTGATGCTCAATTCAAGTGTTACTTCAGGATTCTTTTGAAAAGGTGCTTTATATAAATCTTGAAGGGATAAATCCTGGAGGTGGGTGAAGAGCAGGTTTCTGGACTTTACCAGTGTGTAGCTAAGAACAATGGAACAGAAATTGGTTATGCCTGAACTTTTGGCTGGAAAATACTCTCAAAAGCAAGTGGCAGTAGGAGTTACTACCCTGCTTATTACCTGCATTTGAAAAGTTCCTGACTGGGAAAAATGAGCTTGAACTAGTGGGGTTTGATACAACAGTATCATTATCTTAAATGGCTTGAACACACTGACAAACTGATGCTAAAAAAGCTGTTTTTCCGATGTTTCAGCCACTCTGTTCTCTAACCAGCAGCCTCAGGCAGAAGGGATTAAATCTTGTAATTAGATGCTACCCCTACCAATCTGATCTGAGTCAGCATGCTAAAGCTTTTTAACCTTTTAGAATGCAATAGAAGTTAAGGTAATAGTGGATGGGATGGTGAGGTGTAATGAACGGAAAACTTCTCAGTTCATCCCAACAAAAATCCCATGAATTTTGGTGATACCAAATCTATTTTGAAATTATTCAAACATGGGCTTTCTAATGTAATGTTTAAACAAAATGTCATATTTCTGTTGTAAGATGCTAAGAATCCAAATTGTTATATAACAAATACAATTTATGTCTAAATATAGCTGCAGAGAAGTACATTCAGACTTGAGAAATCATTAGCTGCTACAAGACTTGAATAATTGCTAATTAGTGTGGTTTGTGGCTAGTACTGATGAAGTCACCAGAGTAGGAACAAATGCACTTAAGCCAGCTGTGGTATTTGGTTTCTTGCTTGTAGTCCTTCTCATTGGCTTGCCAGGAACCTGGCCAATGTATTGACTCACTTTCTACAGTGAAGTACAGAGAATGAAGCGATATTTGCTTTATTGCAAGTTATTAATTGGGTGAAACTTGTTTTTTAACAACTTGCAGCATTCTGAGCTCTGCTTGTGGCTGTGGGCGCTTTGCTGGCTTCCAGTGCTAGATATACATTCCAGTAGTCACTTTGTGTGGAATGAAGGTGCTACAGGGGCTCAGCATATAGTGATCATGTATTTGAGGGTGTAGGCAGAGGAGAGCCTTGAAATCTGAACTCTAATACTGTTAAGCAGTTTAAACTTCTCTACAGAGTAGTCTTTGAGGAGCACAGATCACCTACTCCCTGCAGAAGGAAAAGTTCCTTTTGCTAGAACTCTCAACAGTTAATGTGATGTTGAACTGTGTCAAAAATATGTTTCTGACCTCCAGAAGTATTTGCATTTCACCAATAAAGATCAAACCATAAAGATGGAGTAGAAAACTTTTAAAAAAGAGTTGACATCCTGATGCTCAGCCTGTGTCTTCAGATCTGTCTCTGCAGCCATCATCTCTAGGATATGCTCAGCTTCTAGTCCTGAACTTTGCTAGCTTGATTAGTTGCTAAGAAAGAAACTTCAACTTAATCGTAGCCAAACTGTATTATATTGAAAGTAGACTGCTAAAGGGACTCTTTGGTGATTGGACAATATGCTCTGAAAGAGGCTTGCATAAAGTTAACAATTCTGTTCAGCTCTGATCTTTGCTTTTGCTAGATATGTAGGGACCTGTCAGAACTTGAGAGATTAAGGCCTAAGCTTCATCTTTAAACTGAAGAACTTCCACAGCAAACCACCCAAAATCATTTATCCGCGTCATTCCTGAGCAGTGTGTATAGAGGGGAAGGGCCAGGACTAACAACTAGGGTAGGGTATTGTCTAGATGAGCTCCTGTTCAGGGGTTTCTGACAAATAGCCTCAGTTTTGCTCATGAGTATTGTGACCAGCAGTAGTAGTAAACCAGGTCCCTATTTCACTGCTGGGGCAGCATGTTTAGATACTTTCCTAACATGCAATGCCCTTGGAGGTGTGTTTTGGCACAGAGACACACTGATCTTGTAGTACCTTTCGCATGAAACTTGAATTGAGCAAGTAACAAAAAATTGCTTTCAAGTTTGTTCAAAAAAAACCCAAAACAAAACACAACAAAAAAAACCACCCCAAAAAACCAAACTTAGTGTTAACTCTGGCTATTTACATATTTGCAGTTGGACTGCAGTTTTGCTTTGTATTTCTTTAACAAATTTTTGCTCCTTTAAAGACTTGGAACTTTAAAAGCAAAGTAGATCTGGGTTTGAAAATCCAGAATTTATGGAAGACTGATAGAAATTCTGTATTTGACTTGAAATTATTTTATAATAAGGACAGCTTCAAAGCTTTGAAAATTGTTGTTTAATACAATTAAAATTTTGATCACTGGTCATTTACAGTTCTGTGCTCTTCTGTGAGGTTACATGTGAGATGTAGAGTAACTGCAGTGACATCAGGGGATGGCAGCAATGCCATCATGTGTTTCATGTTTTGATGCAGTCAGCTGTCAGCACAGCTAGGTGAGTTGAAGTCGGCATGCAGAAGTAGTGGCAGCAGTACTGCTGTTGGGAGCAGTGATGACTGCTGCAGCAGGTGTGGGCCGAAAAGGAGCTGATGCAGGCTCTTTGAGGGGTGTAGGCTACCTTCATGAGCAGAATGTGGGAGATGGAGAATGGGGAGGAAGCTTGTGTTCTGCCTAATTAGGGGTCACCCTTCAAAAATTTGTTCTGGTCCATAATCTAATGGTAAACGAAGGAATTTTAAAAATTAGTGTATTCCACAAGGGTATGGACTAATTACTGAAGGACGTTGTTGGATTTGTGAGGTACAAAGGCCAGGAAAGGATTAAAACTTTCATAAACTTTTTTAGGCTAGGTTTCTGGGAACCCGAAATGTTCAGGATTTGATTTAAGTGCTCATGGTGAAATCTGAAGGCTCATTCAGTAATAAAATGCTTAATGGTATCTGTGGGATGAAGAATAGCTCAGGAATGGTACGTCTTGTTACCTGCCTGTGATGCCCTGATCTTGGAGGTAGGAATGCTGGAAACAAGGAGGAAACACCCAGTTCCTGTTGCGTGGAGGAGTTCACCTGTGCTGCCCAAGTGCTGCACAGCTCTCTTACCTTAGCCAGCTGTGCCTAGTGCCTTGGCTGCAAAAAAGGAAACCTGTGGTGGTGGCTGAATGTGTTGAGACTGCGTGAACACTTGTGAATTAGGTGATTAAAGATTTCCTTTTCATGTGCTTCTGTTGGTAACTATCTAAAATATTTGCTGCTAGCTGGCACTTCCTTAGTGAATCATTTTAGCTGGGCATTCCTGGCTTATCCCCTAGCATGTAGCTCTGATTGTAGGGATAAACAAGATGATGACAGTTACAAGGTGACTTTAGGAGCAGATACAAATGTATGTGTAATAAACTGATCTGATATTTAGTCATTCTCAGTGGTTGTTAATAAATTTGCTCAAGTGTGAACAGTTTCGCTGGGGAAGGAGTGGGTTAAGGAATTATCCATCTTTCTGTTCTGTTTGTAAGCTTCTGTTTTTAATCAAGTCCTTCTAGTCCTTTCACATGCACACTAGGTGTACTAAACTAGCAAAAATCCATTAGGGAAGCGTACACAAAAAAGAAACTTATTTTCAAGTCTGTTTCGCTAGAATAAATGTTGGACTCAAAATGACTTGTATTTGGAAAGTTTTCCCTAAACTTTATGCAAAAACATCTATTACATCAGAGATGAACTTTATCTTCCGCATTAAAGCAAAATACAAGTACTTCCAGCTTTCATGATACTTCTGATCAGCCTTATGTGGAGCTTCTAGCTCACTTTCAAGCAGTGTGTGGGGAGAGGAGCCTGCATTGCAGAACAATCAAGCTGTAATTGCAGGCAATCCTGAACATGAGATGTGTTTACTCTAAAGGGCCAGGGATGAGGAAATACTTATTTTTTTGAAGGAACAAAACCAAGCCTTAAACCCCAAGTCTCTGAACATTATGATGTCTAAAAAAAGCTTTTGTAATGTTTTGATGTCTGACTCATTTTTGTCAATGCCTGGAGCTGCCAGCACTGAGTCAGTGATACTCAGCATTATGCATGGAAGGGATTTCCAATAATAAAAAGCAGTACTGATGCAAGGCAGCACACTTGATGGTAAATATGCCAACAGCACTGGCTTGAAATGGTTTTCGAGCAGCCTGTATATGGCTTATATATGTTCTACTTGCTCTGAGAGAAGCTCAGAGGGATCTACACGAGCCATTGAAGGATGTAAGGGGATCTAGGAAACTTTGAAATAAGGTAGACTCAGTGTGGCTGTGATGGCTGGGATGAGGCTGTAGGGTGTAAGTGGGAGCCCAGGACAGGAAGCAGTCAACACCCCGCCAGGCTGATTTTGGGCCTGGCCATTCTGGTGCTACTGCTGTTCTCTTCTCTAGATGTGTTGGAGGTGCCTCTGCAGTCTGCTATCAGACCTCACCAGCCTGGAAAAGGTGAGATAAGAAGTTTAAGTTCAAGATAGGTCATTTGTATGTCCTGTAGTAGGGAAGTGCTCCTCTAGGCTAGGCTGGTCTACTCAGCTGGTGAGCTTCTACCGTATTTTTAGTAAGGAAATTAAAGTACAACTATATGCAGAGGACAAACAGATACAGCATAATCTGCTCATGGGTTCATCTGTGTAGGGAATAGATAATGTCCTCAAACATTGTTCTCGGATGTTTTCCTCATGCATTATGCAACATGCTTCCCTAATGAAAGCTGGATAAGAGCACCTAAAATTTTAGAGTTACCTTCCTCTCCTGAGGAAAAAGCACTTACTTGTAGCTAGTAGTGTCTTCCATGGTTTCCTGTCATTATCTTGCTCATAAATATTTGATTATCTCTTGCCAGCCTTTGTTGTGCCAGTTGTCAGGTGATGCATGCAGCTTCCTGTTGGTGGAAAGAGACGGGCTCGTTATACCCCTCATATCTGGAGCCTGGCTCTGCACAGGCACAAACAGAACTAAACCCCACAGCTGAAGGTGTAATGTTGGTGTGCTGGTAGCTTCTGAAAGGCTGAACTGGCCAAGGTGCCCTTGTTGGCAGTTAACAGCCAGTGGTGGTTCTTCCCATCTCCCCTTGCTAATGTGGGCTGGCTTTCTCAGGGCACACAGCTGTCCTGGCATAACTGTACTCCCTTGATAAAAATAGAAGATGTATCACTCGAGTGGGTCTCATGGCCCCAGGGAGATCTACAGATCCAGTGCTTTGCTGGGGCGGTTGTTCCTGATACAGTTCAAAAGGCCAAACCCTTGCTTCCTCCTATGGCTGTCTTCTGAGGCTTTAAACAAGCTGCCAATGTTTTCTTTTCTATCTCATATCCAGAAAGCAGGCAAGTAGTTTGGAGAGGGGCAACGGGAAGAAGGGAGACAGACTGCCAGGGAGGAAGGACCCTGGAAAGCTGTTCTTAGTGCTTGATAGTTATGTACGTGACCCACAAATAGGATCAATAGTTATGGTTATCCAAGGTGTATCCAACATAAGTAGACATGACTTTAAAGAGAGGCACATAATAATGAGGTTACTGTGGGTGAAAAGAGAATGAAAACTACTCTTTCTTTTCTTAAAGGAGAGGGGTTTTTTATTGGCTGAAGTGATAGCTGAGATAATTTTTAACCTTTTTTATTTGACAGCCAAAATACTTTGCTATCAACCTTGTTCAGAAGCAAAGAAAAGTAAGTTAAAAATAACCCTTTATACCTGCAGGGCTGAATGGGTCTCATGACCTGTAACATCACAGATAACATCTCTGGTAGGAACAGAACATCTTTCTACTAGGATTTCACTTGAGAAATTGTGCTGGGGAGGAGGGGTCAGAGTCCAGGAACTGGGCAAGTCATTGTTTCAAGTGCTGAAATACAGGATGATGTTAAATTTTCCTTTTTTTTTGGTTGAAATGTATTAGAATGTTCAAGTGAAAGCCACAGCTGTCTCTTTGTGCATGGATATACACAGGCACCTAGTGCACACTTGCCTTCTGTGAATCCAGTCCGGAGCAGTTTGAAAGTGCAAACATATATTTCACAGATTACCATGGGGATCACTTTAATCAGCTTTGAGACCTGCTAATGCTGTAGAGATCTTTGAAGGACTACTGCTGTTTTCATCTCCATGCAGCCAGTGCAAGAAGGAATGAACATCATGTCTCTGTGCCGTCGCTGGAAGAGATGCTTCTCTCTAGGTAACTGTACAATGGGCAGCTGCCTTTGTTGTGCTTTACACTGAACTGGGGGTGGACAGAGTGAAGAACAACAGCTTTGGGAGTGCTTTAGAGCAAAAGGTCACTATGTATGCAGTAAATCTTTCTAAGCTAGTGTTGGCTAGAAGCCAGTGCTATAGGCCTCTGGGCTTTTAGTGGAAGAAAACAGCTTTAAATCATGAGCGTATAATGGAAACCCATTTATTTTTCTTGTTTAAATTGTTCTCTTAGAAATCAAGATCAGCTGTGCTTGCAGCTGATATGCTTAAAGCTGTTGATAAATTGTTACAGAACAGATGCATTACAGAAAGGAAAAAAGCACTTGGGTGTCAGAATGCTAACAGAATTATGATGCGCTAAAGATATTTTTAGCTTCAACCAATATTAATACAGGGAAACAAGCCTCAAAGGTGTGAGGCAAGAAGGCTGTAGCTGCTTTCTTCTAAGGATTAGCTATGACTGTCAGTTGTGCTAAGGAGATTTCTGATGTCTGTTTTTGAAATATTCCAGTAATCACACAACAGATATGCTGTACTTGATAGTTATGTACATGGCCCACAAATGAGATTACTAGTCATGGTTATCCAAGGTATATCTGACAAAAGTGCTAGGATTCTAGGATCTTCCTTGAGCAGTGGGATTATTCATAGGAGAGATTCTTATTCTTATTTGAAGTATAAGAATCCATTTTAGCTGTTGGTTCTGCCACCTCATGTTCACTTTTTATAAACTGTTTTAACAGTTAAGTCTCTGATACATTCCAGGAACTGCAAATAATGAGACTGGAGGACAGGAGTAGAGTTAGTGTTGTGCATTGTCAAATGCAATGGTTTGTGGTTTAAGTTTTTTCCTTTGTATTGAAAGATTTTTAGCAGAAAATTCAAAAGAAACTTCATTTAAAAGTTTTTATCTCAAAGGCTGAAAGTTCACACAATGAACACAGTGTGTTTTCATGTGTTTGCCCAATGAATCTGCATTTGCACTGTTGCCTTGCGTGTGAAAATTCTTAAGTTATGTTAAATGTGTAGCTCTAAATCCAGTGCCCTCCACACTGTCTCAAGTGCTGAAGACTTGTTCATTGTTTTCTAATACGTGTACATGTGTTTTGAACTTGACTGACAGTTGGTAGGCCATACTAATCCAGGAATTAAAAAAAATAGTAATTTGTGAAAAGAGCAGTGAAGTGGTGACATGTGACATTACCAATAGCAGAAACCTTGTTCCCCAGAGTGTCAGAACCAAGTAACCCCAAAGAGAGAATGCTGGTGCTTGGTACATCGGGTTCTCACTGAACCAGTGCCTTTGTTCTCTCCTTCAAAGCTGCCTTACTGCTGTTTCTTGTGGGACTTGTTCACGTGCTGTTGGTTGGAAAAAAACTGATGACTCTTTTTTTGGATGCCTTAGTCTCTTTATAGTATCTGCAAAGTTGTTGGAAACCTGGAATGTATGGAACTCAATTTCCAGAGTTGTATCTGAGTCTGAGAAGTGCAAATTGTCTGAACAGCTTTGAAAAGAACCTATTTCACAGGAAGTGTTTGGATTTGAACTTGAGAGGTTTTAGTGACAGCTTTGGAGGCTCCTTGAGCTTACTGGAACTGCAGTACTTGCCTATTTAAAGTTCTGGTGTTGACCAGTACCTGCTGAAGCTGAGTATTCAGCTTTGTGTCAGGCTATTAGTTCTAATTTATATGCTGCCTGAAATTTATTTTTTCTGGCATCAGATATGCCATTGGTTCTTATAAATCAGACACATGTTGTATATACCAAAAAACCCTGCTTGAAGTCCAAGTTACGGTGACAAACTGCTAGCAAATACAGAAGTGAGTTTGGAGAACAGAAGGAAAGAGTAGAATAAGAGTGAAGCTTCTAGAAACACCATTTTTGGCCAATGCAATGTGGGAACTTAAAACTAACAATAAACCACTTGTTTTAACTGGTGTCAATTACTAGTTCCCCATATGTTTTTGTAAACTTAGTCTGGAAGCTGGGGCAGGGGAAAAAAGGAATTAACTCTTTTACTTACTAGTGATACATGTTCATCCTTGGAATTTAGCTGACAGTTGTGGCTATGAAGCTTGAGGCAGAATAAGAATAGATCATGTGCAGTGTTATTAGTTCAGCATTATCAGCAGAAACTGCTTGGTTTTGACATTAAGTGAGAAGGTACAAAATTACTTGGGAGATGGAGAAGAGCTATTTTAGGCCAAGTGCTATTTTTCTTGTGGTCTCACCAAGGCTGCATGTGAGGATTGTTAGAGGGAATAGAAACATTTGGCCTTTATTTTGTCATTTCAAGAAGCAAAAAGAAATGCACCAAGGAGACCTTAACTTAGATCCCAGGTAACCCTAGGCACCTTTGCTTTCCCATACCTGAGTCTTCTGCCAGTAGGTTTTTTGCTTTGAATAATGTCTGTTATTCATAGAGAGGTAGGTGAATTTTATTGAGTGGACCTGCTTCTTATCCCTTCCCTGAGTAAGAGTTGAGTTCTGTCTCTAGAAATATGCAGTATTTGTGTGCGACAGTGCATCTGAATCTTCTTTGTGTACAGTTTCTGCCTGAACTCCCAAGGCAGCATAATTCTGGTTGCTGCTGTTTAGTTCTCTGAAGTCTCTAATGTTCTGCTAGGAATCTGTTTTGTTTGTTTGTGACAACATTTAGCTGCTTCATTTAAATGAATTTGGGCATATGCAAAAAAATCCAGGCTCCAGCTGTCTCTGTGGTATGCAATTCCATTTACAATTGGAGGTTGCTTCTCAAAAGCAGCAGTGTTTCGTGCTTTGAATTTCTTAGAGTTAAGAACTTTCTAGTTAGTAATTTAGGATTATTCAAAATGACCTTTTTCTAGTGTTGTCAAATTTAGCTTAAATCTGGGATAAACACAAGAAAAGTGACTAAACTTCGCAAGGCATATACTATTCCTGTTTAGGCTTCACATTAACAGGGCCAAGCAAATGTAGTTCTGGTTCTCCTAGTTTCTTTAACCTCAGCTGTTGCTTTTGCATGAGCTGAGGCTATAAGAAGTCTTTCATAAATGTGTGCAGTTTAGTGAAGTGAGAGGTACTGATGCTGTGTGTCTGTTAACACAATCGTCTGTGAACTGCTGATCCACCTATACCGTGAGTATCTCTGCATTTATTAGAACACTGCAGTTCTTCTGCAGCTACATCCCACCGGCAAATTGGTCTTCCTTGGACTGACCAGTATATCCAAGCTTTTCTTCTGGCTTAGCTGAGCTCCCATTTCATAGCAGCACTCTTTGCAGCGATCCTTGAAGTGTGCTGTGAGATGCTAGACGTCCATAAGCATTATCCTATTGGCTAACTTTCCTGTCCAACAATAGCCTTCTTAGTCTTGTTAATTTTGATAATCAATGCATTGCATAGCTGTAAAGAGGAGGAGGGAAGTTACAGACCTGTGTCTCCTTACTTTCCTGTGCAGTATCTGTTAGCTTGATTGATGACAACTTCCTCCTTGCATCCTGGAGTCCAGAGAATAATGTTCCTTTGCTCTGTCTTCTCTTGTGCTTCTGAAGCTTCATTTGCTCTTAATATCCTTTTGGAGCTACTGTCTTTGTCTGAGTCTCACTTTGTTTATTGGTCTGTATCTCGCACAGAAAAAAAATCCTATCTTCAAAACTGATTCACTGCTGTGCATAAAATAGCTGTTCTTTCTTGCTGTGCATCTCTAAAACATCTGCTGCAAAGGTATGGTTGTCTGTTTGTGTTCTGATTTGAACAGGGGAGTTATCCAAGAGCTTTAACTCCCGCTGTCCTGAGTTTGACTCACAGTAGGACTGTTCCATAGCTATGTCAAGTTGCTTGAGCTGAACACAAAGTTTTTTCACTATCAGTTTAGCTGTTGACAGATATAAATTCAGGTTAACTTTTAAGAATAATATCTTGTGTGAAGAACTCTCATCTGTTCTTTTGCTCACTTACTATCCTTGCAGTTTTTCTGCGTGCAACTATTAAAAAAAAAAACCAAAACAAAACCAAAAAAGAAAAAAAAGAAAAAAAAAAAACAAACAACAAAAACCCAAACCCTAAGAACCCCTGAAAATCCAAACCTGCAATAAAAGCACTTGGAGGAGGTACCTACCAGTTAAAATGTCAGACCTGAGTTTACTTCCAGCTTTTCTGTTTTGTATTGTCTTTAACCTGTAAGGAAAACCGTACCTTCCTTGGGACTGCACGTAATGTGTTTGTGTCTTGCTGCACAAGCTGGTAAGTGGAGGGGCTTGAACTGAGTACTCACTTAGATATCTGCAATAGCATTTCAGTAAGTAACTGTACTGATTTGTTGTCCACTTCTAGTGTTGCATGGTAGCAAGTGCTTCAGCCTATTAGTTACAAGACCTGTTTTAGGGCTCCTAATGCCTGGAATGATGGAGATGGGCAGAGCTCTTGTTCCCAGCATGAGAAGCAGTCCCTGGTGATAGTCTGAAGGTTGCTGTGCTTGTGTTCTCATGCATTGTGTATGTTGAAGCTAACAACCATCTTCTGTCACCAGAATTTGTCACGGCCTCCTTGTTATCCTAGATGGAAGCACTCTTAACCCTATAAGCTGATTAGATACTACTGGCTCAGAAGCTCAGTGCCAGTGAAGCCCCAGGTGAAAATATACAGTACTTTACTCTGCTCCTTTTTCCTACACAACTTTTGCATTCCTGTGGAAATCCTACACTTTCTACTATCATGTATAAAAGATCATTTAGTAAAGAGAAGTTCTGGTTGGCCTCAAACTGCAGGGCACTCTCTTGGGAAAGCTGAAGAAAGCTCTGCAACTGCCTATTAAAATTGACAGAATTTGTTAATATTTTCCTGATCAAAGTTAATTGGGTACCACACATGTTAACTATACCTGCTGAAAGCTTTAAGTTCCTGAAAGATAAATGATAGTAACATCCATGGTGCTGTTCACAGAACTGAAACAGTTTGCAGTAAAACACATCTAAAATCCCACCTACTAAATATAACTTTTTCTAGAAAACGATAGCTTCATTTCTTGATGCGACTTGCTTTACTCCTAAGATTTAGGCTAAATGTCATTTGGGCAGGAATGCTGTTTCATATTTGCTTCTCCTTTAGCAAATGAAAGAGCCACATCATTTCCAGTAACTTAAAGCAGACCAGTTCTTGTATGATTCTTGAGAGAACTGAGAGGTGTTTTGCAACTGTGTATTAACTTCAAGGCTGCTGCTATTATGAACTCTGGTATTTGCATGAAGATGATCTAAAGACATCTTGCTTTGCAGGACATATACCTACAGTGAAGGAAGCATATCTCAAAATTGCTTTTGATAATAGAAGAGCTAGAAAATAAAAGTTCCGCTGTGAAATCTTCCAGATCTTCCCTTAATCAGACATGAGTATGTCAGAATGTTTGCCTACATTCTGTTACACTGTTGAACACTGTGGCAGTTTTCTGAATTCTTAAAAATTAAGACCATAATACTGTTCATCAGGGTTTTTTTTCACATGAACTGGTTATAACTCAAAGTCAAGATATCCCAGTCCTGTGGAACAAAGCTCTCCTGGAGGACCTGGTAGCTGAAGTTCATGCTCTGCAACTCCTGTTGACAGCATGCTGTGGTCTGCCTCTTTGAATTCCTACCTTATGTGCTTCTAGATTAACTTTCAACTGCATTTCTGTTGAACAGTGAAGGCAGCTGGTGAAATAGTGCGAGAAACAATGTATTTCTGGTAAAACCAGCTCATTTAGTCAAGCTTCAGAGTCACTGTTCGTATATTAACTTGTTGACAATTCTGAAGTGCAGAACTCTGCATTTGGTGTCATCTTTGGTACTCAGTTTGTGATGGTAATCCTGTGAAAAAATGTTATCCCAAGAAAGTGATGGTATTACTGAACCCAGGTGGCTTGTTGAGAGCCAGATTTGCATTTCAGTGCAAGGAAAAGTCCAAACTTGTCTGCCACCTCTCTAAGTACGGCTCTTAGCTTCTCAGATGTTCACTTTGATAACTCTTTCTTTGAGGCTTAACCAATAACAAAAATGCTGTGTTTTCTGTAAATGAGAAAGTTTGGAGGCTTTTGGTGAGGAGGCTCTCTTTCACTCTGAGGAAAGCTGTCTTTCATGTCTCAATTCAAAACTGTCACTTAGTACAGTTGGGGGCATACAGGGAACTTTGTATGGCTACTTAAACTTTGGCTTGTGACTGTCAAAGCTTAGAATCACAGAATGCTTGAGGTGAGAGGACCCCTGGAGATTGTAGTCTGACTCTACTGAAGTGGGGGCAGCTTATTTACCTCAGTGTGCTTTAGCTCTTTCTTGTACTAGATCCTAGTCCCCCAAACAGTGCGCAGAATCAGAAGTATGATTCTTGTCTGTAAACCCTCTTAACATTGCTTTAGTTCTAAATGACATGAAGCCTTTGGTGAACTTCTCCTGTACAAACCAGCTGTTTCTCATAGCTTGTGGTTCTGATGTTTCGGTGAGGGGCTTAATTGCTCTATAATCACTTGTTCTTGAAAATGGAACACATGTTAGAGCAATCAAGCACATCACCAAGCTAGAAGAAGTAACTAGCTGGCTAATCTACTTAAGAGAAAAGTGATAAAATTTCAGCATGAGTTCTGCTGTGACTTCTGACAGTTGACAAGCATCCCAAGTGACTCATCTTTCAAAACACTACAGAATTCACAACACTTTATTTACTCAATCATACCGAAGCTATGACTATTACTGAGCAGACATTAAGGAGAGAGATACACATGGAAAAATGTCATCTTTGCAGGCCCAGTGATGTAAGAGTATTAGACCATAATTCATTGCTTTTCAAGTGATAATAAATGCCATGTGAATTTTTCAGGGCATCAAGTCTGGTTTCTCTTAATGATGAGAGAAAGCTATAAAATCTCTTTATTTTTGTCAAGATTTAATCCCATATTTTTTTAGAAGAAACCTTGTAAAATAGTGTGAAGTAAGAGCCTTGAAGAAATGAATAGGCTTTTTATAAGGGAGTTTATAACTCAAGTCTGACTCACTGAACTTGTAAAGCACAGTGGGCAACAGTATTAAACTCCTGCAGAAAGTGTCTCATGCCTGAGAATTGAAGCGAGGTGTATTGGACAATGTTCAAATTCTACAAGGATCTAAGTAGTTCAGTTATCATCCTTGAAGATGCTTAAGAAACAGGTAGATGTGGTGCTTTGGAACATGGGTTAGTGGGGGACTTGGCAGTGCCGGGTTCATGGTTGGACTCGAGGATCTTAAAGGTCTTTTCCAATCTAAACAATTCTGTGATGCAGACTTAAGATCAATGTGATTAGGACATTCAAAATCTGATGTAGCTAAACACACTAAATGAAGAGGCTATGAGATACAGTGGCCTGTTATTAATACTACTAATTGAAGCATGAATAGTTTTATGCAAAATAAATTACATAGCAGTGTTGCAAGTCCTTGGGTGAATAACAGGAAAGGTGCAAGTCTTGTGGGAGAGAGGGAAAAGTTCACATATCCCAAAGTGAAGTCAATGAGTCTAATTCCTCTGGATACAGGGAAGTAAACACTACTGTAAGAGCTGCTGAGCCTTCAGTTTCAAGTTCCACAACTTTTCAGGGTGGTCAACTCTGCTGTGTTTATCCACAGCTTTTCTGAAACAAGAAACAGAGGTGAAGTTGCTTTTGCATGGCTGAAGTGATGGGTCTGCATGTGGTCAGGTGTCCTTGAGGGGGATACTTCTGAAGGGGGTGTAACCCCTGGGACTGCTGCCCACCAGGAGGCCCTCGGAAGCTTAGGGCTCCTTAACTATTTTGGAAATGTAGGGAAAGGAGAGGATCTATAGCCAGTAGTAAAGGCTGCTGTCTGCAGGCTTTTTGATGTGATCTGCTTAGTAACAGGGGAGGGAGGTGGAAGGCATTCCTGACGGGTGGGATTATTGGATAATCTTCCAAAATGAGCCTTATTCCACTAAGAGTTGAAGCAGCTGACTTGAGCCACTTTCAAAACCCAAAACCTTATTGCAGCTGTTTCTACACACTTGTAAGTCTGCTTTGAAAATATATCAGTGCATCTGAAAAATGAGGCAAATTGTCCTTGAGGCACCTGTCCTGGAGAGAGCAGCCGAAAGCATAGTACACTAATTAAACCTGATTACCTCTGAACTTTATCAGCTGTATTGACTCAGTTAATCCTTAAAGTTGTGGGCCAGCTTCATAATACTTTGCAGCAAGGAGAACTAGTCAGCAGGAGGATTTCAAGCATCAGAGGAAGTTACAGAAAAACCCCAAAATAAATAAGCTCTCTGGAAATAAACAACAATTTTTACAGTATGTTTGTTTTAGAATAATTGCACTTGTGTTCTGGCACTTGATTAGGAAAACTGATGAAAGCTGCTTCCTTGCACTTAATGCTCTTAAGAGTATTGTTGTTTGATCTCCTTTGCAGTTACACAACATGAAATCAATGAGAAAGGACAACAAACATCCAGTAGTGCATTTAGTTCTGTTTTTCTGAAGGGGAAAATATCCACTCAGCAAGGCTGAGTGGTCTTCTGTGTCATGGCAAGCTTCTTCAGGCTGAGTAACCTAATATAGTATCATAATGGCATAGCCTTGCATAGTCTATAGTCTTCATATTTCACTTTCTGAATTTGTCTCTTTTCACGAAGTCAAAATGATCAACTTGGCGTATTTTTGCTGTCTGAATTGTTATCAACTGAAATAAAAGAAAATCAATTAATTAGCCTCGAACTTACAAGTCAGCTTAACGTCTCCAAGGGATGACTTCACAGTGTGCAACACTTGCCTCGGGCAAGAGGCGGTGCTGTTGAAAGCGCATCAGTCTGTTAATTACATCGGCTTTATTGGCCCCGCGAAGGTTGTGTGCATGACCGCGGTGTGTGAGAAATGGGTAACGTTGCCCTCCAGTGGCTGACGCCTGGAGAATACCGAGCCTGTTTGCACTGGCAGTACAGAACCAAGCGCTGGGAAAGTCTGGGATTAGTAGGATGTTAGCTTAGAAGTATATTATTTTAAATAGGACAAGTTTTCACACAGTACAAGTTCGATGTGCTAAGGTTGTATAGGACTGAAAATTTTCCCTCAAATTTTAGTTAAGGAGGATGTAATTTCAGGGGCCTTTCCCATTCATTGCAGGAGTCCTTTTTAGGCACTGTCTGATCAGATCAGCTTGTTGCAGTAGCATCTTAGCTTCATACAGAAATAGATTTGGCTTTACAGTAGTTTATTGCTTTTGTTAACCTTTGAATGAAGTTCTCAAATAATGCTAACGTAACATCTTTACTACATTCTTACGAAACAAGTTGTCTTACTCTTGTCTAGAGCTACCTGTGCTAGCTTGTAAATCCATGGTTTATTTAATAAACGGATAAATTCTTATCTAATACAGTTACAGCTCAACTAACTTAAAGTATCTCCATGGCTCAGAAGAGAAGGGGAAAGCAATAAATCTCTCTCCACAACTTTGGTAATGTTTTGAGGCTTGACAGAGGAAATAGCTAGCTCCTTTCTCTTACGTTTTTTGCATTCTATTAATGTAAAGGTAAACAATGCTTATAGAACTCAATTCACTCCAGACCGGGAGACGTGAAAATTACTTTACGCTTCTGCCGCTTAAACTCAAAGCTTTGAAGCTGCACGTGTAAAGCAAGACAGTCTTTTTCATCAATTCAGTCTGAGCCATAGCTTTAGGAACAGACTCCTCAGCCGCCCGACCGTAGCCCGCCCCACACGGTGCCTGGGGTGGGGGGAAGGCAGCTCGCTCCCACCCTGGGGGTGTGGGCGAGCTGTGGCGGGGATGCTGCGCTGCTCCTTGAACGCGGGTTTGGGCTCGGCCGCTCGAGATGCGCTGCGCGCGGGCGGGCAGCGCAAAGCAGCCGGGCGGACCCGGAGCCCCGCGGCGGGGCGGAGGATGCTGGCTGCCTCCCTCCCACGGGAGCCTAGGAGGCTGGGGACGCGGGGCGCGGG
>VZTD01001509.1:292491-587498 GCA_013397725.1 Rhagologus leucostigma | reverse complement strand
CACCCGCGGCCCTTCCCCGCGGCGCGGCCCCGCCGAGAGCGGCCGCGGCCCCGGGAGCTGCCGGCCCGGCTCTGCTGGGTGCGGCCCCTCGCTGACCGCCTCCCCTCCCCGCTCTCCTTGCAGGACCTGTCTGTTCCACCTCGGGCTATAAGAAGGCGGATGATGAGATGTCCGGAGCCACGTCCGCGGCGGATCTGGACGAGGCACCAGCCCGCACCATTTACTTGAACCAGCCCCAGCAGAGCAAGTTCCGCGACAACTGGGTCAGGTACGGAGCAGTCCCCGCTTCTCCCTTTCCAGGCGGCAGCCCGCACACCCCGCGGCCGTGGGCTGGGAGGGCTCGGGTCCCTCTCGCTTGCCTCTCGACCCTGCCCACGCCAGCTTTCAACACAATAAAACGTGTCTGCCGAGGCGGGTGGGTTTGTTGTCTGGTGGGTTACCAGGGTCTGGCCAGCGCGCGGGCGAATCCAGCAGCAGCAAGGAATGAGCTGCTTCTCTCTACAGTAGTGAGAGCAGGGAGCTGGTAGAGCTGCGTGGGCAAGATGCACGAAACGGTGTTCACTTCGGTAGGGCACTGAATTTTGGAATAAGAGGACCTACTCAAGTATTTCTGGATGCAAGGGTTAACCCGTGAAAATTTAGTGGGCGTTTTGGGTAGAATCCGGTAAACTCCATGAAGTGTCCCCTTAAAAAGTAGTGTTTGGTTGAAAGATCAACTAGGCTAAGTATATTAAAAATGTATATAATAGGAAGAAAAGAGAAAGTACATCTAAAAGGACAAGAATGACTACAGAAGCTACAAGCTGGCATCCCTATGTGTAAAAGGCAACGGTCCACTTTTGTCTTTTAATTGAAGACTAGAGGTAAATTTCTATTTGGAGCCTTTAATGTAGGTGTGTGTGTGTGTGTTAATACTTTTAGTGGTATGATTAATGCCATGTTGTAGTTTGGAAACACAAATAACATGGACTGAAACATGGAGTACGAGGATGCATAACGTAAGCAAGTTGTGGTGGTGCTTGCCACACTTGCCTGGGGTTAGCTGGATGAACAGATGTCTCCTGTCATGACTAAGGAGGAGCATTATTTAGTAGGCTTCTGTTTGTTAATGCAGATGTTTGGGTTATTGTTCAAAGAACAGTTTACACAATGAGTGTCTTTATGAAAAGAGAGGCGTTTTATATCCTGCTGTGAAGTGATGATTTCCATTATCTGGTTTATTGTGTGTATTACCAGGGGCAGTTCTAAGAATATCCTCTAGAAGGGTGCTGGTGTTCTAGGCACTGCAGCAACTTATCTATAGGTGGTTTTCTCCTCAACTTTGACTCGTTACATACTTGTCTTGGGAAGTCTGTGGTTTAGGAGCAGTTAAAATGACACATTTTCTCAGTGTCTTCCTTACTTTATGTGGGTAGCAAAGTGGATGTTTTCTTGCTTTATTTTTCCTTGACTAATTGAAGGATGAGTTTAACAGTTTCCTGTGCATAGGCTATTTGTACTTTTCCTGCTTTAAGAAGGAAAAACAGGGAATAGAGAGTTGGCAGAATCTGCAATTTAGGTTTTCCAGAAGAGATTCTGTTCTGATCTGGCTAAATCTTATAGAAAAGTAGTGTGTGACTCTGCTACCAAGAACTTGTTCCTGACAGTGTTATTACTAAAGAGCAGTTGTGCCCACTTGCTGTCTGGAAGCCATCCTCTGATAGCTGTACAAGTTTCTCATTACCTTTTTGCATCTTTGCCTCTTGACAGGCAAATTTTGAGTCATGAGGAATATTGGTATGTGAGGGATAGGACAAAGTGCAGGTAGTGTAATAGCAAAGTAGAGATACTTTCATTACCTGATCAGGAATCTTAGCTCCTTAGTGTCACTTGGAAATTAAGTTGACTTTATAATGATTTGCTGCTGCTTAGTAAGAAAGCTTTGATCTCTTGACTTTTAAAGGGTGACAGACATTGCCTGTGCTCTTTCCATCCTCTAGATTAGCTTTCTTCCCTCAGCCTGGTGGGACTGAAGGCAAAGGTGACCTGAGCTTGTAATATCTGAGTTAGGAGGCCTTGTGCACAGTATGAGCGGTTGGTTATTTAGTTACTTAAGTATATTGGAGTTTCCTTTGAGGAACTGCAGTTCTCTATTGCCTTTGGACTTTATTGCTTAACTGTATTCAGCTTCAGAATTTTCTTCAGCACTGGCTTTCTCTTACTGTTGGATTTGCAGATGTTTTGTTTCCCTAGGAAGCATCAGTGTACCACTAGAGCAAGGTGCTGGGTAAGCACCTAAACACCTTTACATATAAGGGCTTGTGGAAAATTGAACTGAAAATAATAAACCATCTTATTTTAAATTGCGTGAGTTCTGACTGTGGTATTTTTGGTAATCATCAAGGATTCTCTGAATAACAGTGGGAATTTGTGAATGTTCATAGGAAGCTTTCTAAATTAAGGGTACTGTGAAATGCTTGCTCAAAACAAAGCAAAATACAGCAAGAAATGGAAGTGCAGAGCATGGAGGAGGGTAGGTTAGTGATAAGGCTTTTTGTGTAAGATGTTCTAAGCATCTTGAGCTGCATAACTTTTTGTGGGTAGGGAAGCACTGGTAAATGTGAATTCCACTGTTTGTGGGAGCATAAAGACAAACTAATTTTGGATAAGTTGAGAAAAAGAGATAATTCTCTTAATGCCACTTCTAAGTATCATGTAGTGCTATTGCAAAAATTAAGTGGATGGCAAGATGGCAGTAACATTTCCAGAAGTCTTGAAGTGTGAGGATGTAGAAAGAAGAAACATTTCTTTTTTCCCCAGGCTCTCTGGCATAAATGACACTATGAGGAGGTGCAGAGAAATGGCCAACTTCTTTTGTGTTCTTGAAACTTTGTAGCAAACTGTTTCAAAACATAGTGCTGTGTGTTACATAGGCTGGATTTAGCTTGGCCCTTGACATGTGCATATATACGGCTGTCACTGTTGTTTGCTATCCTGTGCTGCAGTGATTACATCTGTGGAAACACCTTTTCTACCTGCATCAGAAGCTGTTTTCAGTCCTGCTCTATTCAGTTTGAAAAACTTTGTGTATATATTACTTTTTGGACCTTTTATTAAAAGGTAAATTATGTTTTATTTTCAGCTGAAGCATTTTAGAAGCTTTGAAATATCTAAAAAATGAACAAATGTTATTACTTTGTCCAACACAGCTGTACTGCGGTATTAAATGTTTCCTTTTATGAAAGCTAACTAGTACCTGTTTTGACATATTCGGCATACATAACTTAAGCACTTGTCAGTTTAACCAGAGCATTTCTGTACTTTTAAGTCCAGCAAGAAATGAAACATTTATGTTGAGGAAATTTCCAATCGCTCTACACAGCTTTGTGCCACTTACTGTGACATTTGTGCTCTGGAGCACATATTCTTCTGCATACTGAAGCCCTGCTTCCTGGGACATGGCTGGACATGCCTGCCAGTGGGAAGTAGGGAGTAAGTTTTTTATTGTCCTTTGCTTCTCTGTGTGACCTTTGCTTTATTAAACTGCCTTTATCTTGACCCGTGAGGTTTTTTCCATATTTTCTCTGTCTCTTGTCCTGCTGAGAAGAGGAGTGATAGAACAGATCAGGGAGTACCAAGTGTCCACCCAAGGTCAACCACAACAAGATGAGAAACAAGCTTCCTATTGCCTTGTAAGCCCAAAGGAATACAGGTGGAGTGTGGTAGTAGGGGCTTGAACGCTGTGTTAATACTTCTGAGATGACCAAAGTAGTGCCATGAACACTTTTCCAAATGTATCCTCGTTGAAGACTGGACATTTTACTTGAAGTGAGAATGTTCTGTAAATTTTGTTTTCATGTAGATTCAGTTCCTTGATGTTTACAAGAATCTACTCTGATACCAGTGGCTTGTTATGGATGTATGATAGTACTATAATAGGCATTTCTTCCAGTGCATGCCGTAAAAATCACCAGTTAAGTGATTTGAGGCCCTCACTTGTTGCATGTGTTAATGTTGGTGCAAAAGAAGTTGGACTTCTGTTGTATTCATCCAGGAAGAACAAGTGTGCTGAGATAGCTTTAAGGACATTAGAAATTGTCTCCAAATTTTTGAAGCACGTTGGAGTTGCTATTGTAAATGCTGCTCTAGGTAATATTCTTCTATTCCAGGCCTGGAAGGACATCCTGGTGCAAATCTGACTTGGATCTGAATCAGGACCCCAAGTTCAGTCTCAGTTTGTGGCTTGAGTGGGAGGTTGGACAGTACAGCAGTCAGGAAGGGCAAAATTCAACTCGTTTAATGGATCTTGAATCCAAAAGTCTTGTTCAGATGTTTCTTATCAAAACAGACTTTGGTGGCTTGATGATCTGTTAGGGAGGTCCCAAAAGTTGCATTCTGATATCCAGAAAATCCTCAATTTTGAAACTTGTCTTTCGTACAGGCAAAAGTTAAACTCTGTTAGAAAAGGTAATGAGCAAAAAGTCTTCAGTGTTTACTTGTAAACTGTAGAGGGTCTTAAAACTCAAGTAAACATGTGAGAATCAATTTCTTGTCTCATAAGGCAGAAGCACTTTGCCTGGGGAATTTAGCCCCGAAGACTGTAACAAGGCTTCTAGTAGAATCGTAAGTCCCATCTTAAACAGACTACTGTTTCTCTGTAGTCCCACACTGTCCCATCAGTGTTTGCATGATGCTTGCTGGTGACAAAACCACAGACACAATCTTTATTCTTCCTTTAATCTCATGTGTGTTGCGTTAGATGAAGCCAAGTGCATTGCTTTATTGGCTTGTGTGTAGGTACTGTAGAAGTCAGTTGTGATTTAGAGGCATTCATGCTTTTTGGATGTGTGAGGAGGTTCTTACTGGTGAAATAGGAGTTGCTGGTATCACTAACCAATTACTATTGACCCTTGTAACGTGAGCAGTGTTCGCTATGATCTGTGGTGGAAAGTGTGGATTGTAGTCTGCTCTGTGCGGGTGAATTTCTCTGCACTTAGTGGTATAGCTCAGGATTCATCTTGCACCAAAATGCACGCATGTTCTTTAGGTAAAAATGCCTCTATGTCTGTTCAGTTTATTCTTAGTAGAGTTCAGGCGCTGGCCATTTGTTTTATTGTGTTTGTATTACATTTGAAATACTCTTCTGTTGTCATGTGAACAGATTGCTTGCCTGACTGCAGAACAGCATTTTGAAATTCTTCAAAGAAGGGATGGATTATTATAATCTGAATGCTACAAGTCTAATCATGTGTTAAACTAATCCTCTAACTCTTTTTAGTTTTAGGTAGATACTGTTTTTAAGTGAAGAAAAATACTTAGTGTAGCATAGTTTTTAAACATTGTTTAAAAATGTTTGTAACATTGTTTCCTGCAGTGCAGCTGTTGCTGATACTGCAATCTATCACAACGAAGAAGGCTTGGGTACAGCTACAGAATGATTATTTCAGCCATTAAAATTCACTAAAACTACCTGTTATTGTATGGCTGGTGTTGTGTTTAGAGATTATACCAGTCTATTTGAAGCTGCTGCATCTTTGGTCTCGGGCTATTCATAGGAAAGAACGCCTGGACAGTTAAATTGTTGAATTTTGCCTGGATGAAATGTCTGGATGAAGAAAAGCCCAGATGTGGGAGTTCTAGTGCCCTTTCACCTGCTGCACGCTGAGCTCTCTGGTATCCTGAAATTGTTCTGGTGGTTTGTGGCACAATGAATTTCATAAATCAGCAGTAGCAACACAGCAGGTGAATTAAACTGGGTCCCTTTTTTTCTTTTTAGATCTCCTGACTGCTAGTGGTCTGTAGAAAAAGGTGGAAGAGCAAGAAATTATCTCAAGTGGACCTAAGTAGAGTTTAAGCGGTGTAATAACTGCATTCTGTGTAGTTTCTGTGGGTTGTGAAGATAATTACATTTCTCTCAAGACTGACTAAATATTAATTTCTTCTACCAGCCCCCTGCTTGTCACTAAAATAAACACTGCTTAAGTTGTGGTGACATTTGGAGTTAAAAATTGGCTTTAAAACTGAAGCTAGCACTCTGGCTTTTAGACACCTAGCTTATGTGACTTGCTTGATATTTTTTTCAGTCATCTTCATATCAATGCTCTGTGTTTAAGTGAAGGCTATTTTGTGTTTGCGCAGTAACTAAATGTGGTGCTAAACTTACTTTATTAGACATAGAATTTCGAGGTTAGTTGTGCTGGTCAGCTCTGTTTTTATTGAGTTGTACGTGCCAGCAGGGCTACTACAAAGCAAGGATATATTACTGTAGTGATGACCTCACACGCATGCTGAAACAATGTCATGCCTTCAGAGCTTTTAGTACTGTTTCTAAACAGTCTTTGTTTAATGTATTTGTTACTGAAAACCAGCCAGGAATCTGTTCCTGTTTTTGTAGGGATTTAATGAATAGAGAACTCATGGAAGGGCCTTTTCTGTTTGCATGCTTTAGGAAAAGCCTCCAGGGTACTGGATTTTGAAGCGAAAGTGCTCTTGCTTCTATTAAATGTGACACGTGGGCTGGTTTTCAGGTTAAACTGAGCGTAAGCAGTTGTGGCAGTGCCTACTCTGTATTAAGACTGCTCTAATGTAGGAGACTTTCCTAGTGGAAGTAGTACGTGCTTTGGTAATTAACATCAATTACCTTAGTTGTTGTAGTCTTTTGCTACCTATGTATGGCAGCAGGGCTGCTGATACTGGGGCAACTTGAAATAAGGTACTTCAGGTTAGAAATTCTAAGAAATCCTTGCATGGTTAGGAGATGAGCCTAATGAACTAGAAAGTAATGGGTTTGTTGTGCTTCAGTGGGCAAGAGTTCATAGTGCATTTCCGTGTACTTCTGTCTTAATAGTGGTCTGCGTAAGGATAGCAGCTGAATTGAAGCACTTCAAGATAAGCTTGTTGCTGATGCAACTTGGGAGGAAGTGCAGGTAGCTCAGCCAGGCTGGGTTTGCCAGCCTGATCGTATTGCTCCTGAAATGGAGCTTGTGCACAAGGGTAAATAACACTACTTGCCTGCTCAAGCAATGGTAACCATTGAGTACTGCCCTTAGCACCCTACCTTTTCACTAGGTGTTGTAGGATGCAATACTCAGATGTGCATGGGTAGAAAATAATGATGTAAGAGTGATCTGAAATGTCTGTGCTAATTTAGTTTTTCACTTGTCTAAAACACTCCTCAGCGTTAGTGGCTGGTTGTCTAGCTGACAGCTGTCTGCTTTTGAATTTAACTTGAATAAACTGTTCTGAAAAGTTTTGTTGTCAAATTGCAGCAGACCCAAACCACTGTGGCCCCCATAAAACAAGTTCTAATGGAACTTAACCTGCAGGTAAATTGGTGGGCTGGGCTGACATGTCCTGACTCTTTTAAACTTGTATGAAACAGTTTCCCCCTAAATCATATGATTTGAGAAAAGGGGGCTCAGGGGTTCTGAGATGTGATCAGTTCCACCTGTAACAAATGAGGGGAAGAACAAGTTTTCCGAACAGTGGTGCCTTTTGTTGCTTCTGGTGGGAGCCCATACTATAAATGCAGAAATAGGGAATGTGGGGAAGTGATGAGGTCCTTGAGATGAAAACTGTCCCACTGATAAGTTTTCTTCAGCTGGAGGCTGCTTTTTCAGTCAAAATTGTTGTTCAGAATTGTTTTCAGTCAAAGTTAAAATTGATCCATTCTAATGCATTTGAATACTCTCAATCGGTTTCATTGTCTGTGTGGGTAATTTCAGACAACAGATTCATCTTCTACAGTTTTGCTGCGGCTTTGTTGGGAAATCTTTCAGGGTTTGATGTTTCAGTAGCTAAGCAGAAGAATGTCCCTTAAACCCATTTCCTCTTTTGACAATATATGAACCTTTATGAATATATGAAATATAAATAAAATGTCTTTGCTATTACGGAGAAACTGTAGCAGAGTACAGGGAAAGATGGAAGCGAAATAGGCACTTGGACTATGAATGGTGGTTGTTCCAGAGCTGGGTGACAGATACAGTGTGATGACTCCTGGATTTTTTTGTCTTGCTTTGGTGAGCTTCAAGCAATAATTTCTTGCAGTATTCAAGTTGTTGCACTTTTTACTATGCAAGAGCAAGTCCTACCCCTTTCACACTCCTCTGTTCTGCCCTGAGCTCAGGGACTGTCTCGAACTGTCTCGAGTGTTTAAGCACCACATACCCTTTTCTTGGCTGACAGAAACATATAGCCATAAACAGAGCAGTGAAACCCTTGCTGGCTGGAGTCTTCCTCTGTAAATACTATAGTCTCGAGGACTCATCAGACAGAGCAAGGCCCTTCAACTGAATTGAGGACTGCATTGGTTCAGGCAGAAATTGCTTCCTGTTATGAAAACCAGCAGTGGGTATTTAGGACCTAATTTTCAGTTGACCAATAATCATTTCATAAGCATATAAGTAATTGCTTCTTATAAGCCCTCATGATGTATTTTTGGGGGAATTTGTAAACAAGTTGATTTTTGTCTCTTTAGCAAGTTTCAAGAAAGTACACTATCTTCCCTATGTGCAAGGAGGTAGATGACCTTTCACTGTCATATGCATGCAACTGCTAAGAACCTTGTTTGTGACACTTGGGTTTAGAACAACCTCCTCAGTATTCTACATGGCAGCAGCTTGTTGGTGAGATGTTCTTATAAATGGGCTTTCTCTGTACTCAGTGTAAGAACTGGATGTTGTTTTTTCTGTTAATATCTCTTGAGATATGTAAAGCTTGCTGCTGTGCCTGCTGCTGCAATGGTGACTGCCTGGAGGTAGCTTGTCATACTACTTCTGTACTTGAGAGCTTTAGCAGAGCCTCACATGCTGATGTCAGTCTTGCTAGTAAGTGTCATGTGCCTGGCAGAACTTCAGCATGCAAACACCATTCCACTAAAGACAGTATTTGAGCTCTTAAGTCAAGCAGATCATCTTGGGTTTTCTGGGGTTTTTCTCTTCCCTCTCTGTTACCGGGCATCTGACCTTTTGTACATGTTAATGAAAACAAAACCTGTTTGGTGAGAGAAGAGTTCAAGTCTTTAACGTTCACTTTAATTACCTGGCCCCTTTGATGTGGTTCAGGTGTCTGTGCCTGGCTTTCTTTAGTAATTGTTCCTGCAAATTAATGTTTGTTAAGAGCACCAGCATGAAGTGATATTTGTTCTTCAGCTCTTGGAGAGTATTTGAAGTATGTGCATGAGCAGATTTGTGTGAATGCTGTCTAGGAAAGGACAGTTTGTTGTACTTGTGACCCTTGGAAATGGGACCCCATGTATCTCAAGGAGGTCCTGTTTTCCTAATCATGATTATCCTGAAGGTGAAGTTCATCTCAGAGTTGCCATTCTGAAGGAAGGGATGGAAGTGCATTGGATGGCTGACTGGAAAAGTGCAGAGCTGTGTTCAGCTGCATGTTGGCAGCACACGTACATGTCTCAAGGAAGTAACTGCTCTGCTTCTATTACTGACAGACTTTGCCTCTTCAAGGATTATTCAGTAAAATAACACTTGACTTTATAAAATGTTTTTGGGAAACAGGGAAAAAAGCAACAATGGGAGTGGTTGTGCGAGAATTACATATTAATAGCGAGAGCAACTATACTGGAAAACTACTACTGAGTTTCTCAGTGCACTGTTTGCTACGTTTCATTTGAGCGTTATTAAAATAACTAGGTAATCCTTGTGACTTTAGCAATATGGTAATGAGTTAAAGTATGTGAATGACAGTAATTTTTTCCAAATTATACAGTGATTGCTTTCAGAAAAATCTGTGCACTGCCCTAGAAACAGTGGGGCCAGACTCAGCTGTACTCAGGTGTATCCAAATTCATATGTTTAACAGGGTTTGGTACTGTTCCTCCTGACTTGCCCAGTGGTGTAACTTGAAACATGACTTATGTGAATTAACTTGCAGGTGTAGAAGAGACACCTCTTCTAATGTTAGCACACCTGCTCAACATTTAAACTTGTGTAGTTAAGCAAGACTTCCGTAGTTAACAGCTGTTGCTTTAGGAAAAACCAGTTTGTTGTTTGTTTTCCCCCCCGTGTGCTTCCCTCGTCTACCTGCCTCAACCTGTTGTGTGAGCTGCAGACCTTGTATTCTTGGTGTTAGGATGGCTCTGATTGGGGCTGGTCAGAGAGCTAACCTGCCAGTTATTTATTTTTAGTGACCAAAACTGTGCTATGAGTGAGCTGACTGAAATTTCTACCTGTTCATATGTAGATTTTAACTTTCCTGAGCTTTGTTTATCCTGAAGTTGTAATGCATCTATCTGTTGGGAGGGAACACAAGGCTTTTTTAATATTATTTAAAAATAAGTGTAGTATTTCTCATTTAAACAACTGTTCTTCAGGGCCAAATCACTTGAATACTCCTGCTCAGCTTAGACTAATAGTTATGTTTTTGTAAGAAGTTTTCTTTTTGAATAATAACATGTATCTGCTTTTTATTCGTACTCGTGGTTGCTGTTCCTGGTCTGTATGGTAACAGCTGACTGTGTCTGCCTCTTATTAGAGCTGTACGCATTTTCTGTAGGCGTCTGTCAAGTTACTTAAGCAACAGAATACATGGAGTGACTTAGTATGTACAAAAAGAGCCTTTCGAAAGACCCTTATTGTGTTGGCATTAACATAATTGTTAGAGTAAGAATCATGTTTGAGCCAGCTAGCTGTAAAGTTGGTAGGTGGTAGAATGGTGTTAATAAATGTTTCAGCTTGGTTGCAGTCGAATTCTTGTGTTAGTATAATCATAGCAATGTGATACCTAGAGGAATACTGTTCTGATATAAAATCTGCGATTGCTTGATGTCTAATTAGTACTTATTGGAGAGTTCACTTTTGGGTCTAAACTGTGAACTTGATTAACCTGTATTTTTAGGTCCCAAGATAATTCTGAGATGGTCGTTTAATTATGTTCTGTATTAAAGGAAGGTTATTACGCATGAGACCAAGCAAATGTCGCTTAAAACAAAAAATACTTAGGAGTTGGAAGGCATTAACAACACTTGAAGGAAGTAACTTCATTTATATAACTGGACTATGTTACATGCTTTAAACCTGGATGTATGATTTCACTCAGTTGGTTTTGTAGATGTGAGCCATGATGAAATCCAACCACTTGAAATTTCTGTAAAGTACTATGTTGAGTATTTAAATACTCGATTCTGGTGAGCAGTAGTAGCAATCGAAAGAGATTTGTAGTTGCTTGAAGAGGAAACTAGGCAAGTTCCCAAGATAAGATGCATCTTAATTGTTTTTTAATTGATCTTGGTTTTTTTTAACTTACCCCACTAATTCTTCTCTAGTGCTTAAAACAGAGCTTTTTATAACAAACTGTGCCATGTTACATCTTATTGCTGTTTGATTTTGAAAGATGCAGTAGTGTCTGGTTAGATGGCTTGGAGTTGAGGATGAAGCAGATAAGAAGGAAAAGAAGGTGGTTAAAGCAAATAAGTTGGAAAATGTAGTTCTCTAATCTTGTCCATGCAGAGATAAGAGAACCCCACTGAAAACAGCTGCTTGTGGATCAAGGTAGTAAGAGTTTCATGCACAGCAGCAGCTTGTTGTGAAAGGCAGATCATGTAGCTAAAGCATTTGATTATCCTAGTCCTTTGTGATTTCTTAACAGCAACGCTGTGCATTTCAGTTGATCTGGAAGGATTATTGGTGGGAAAGAGAGGGCTAGACTTAATGAAAAGGTGGTCTTGTCACTTACAGGAAACTTCAGTAAAACAGCAATTGGGAAACAATTTTTCTTTTTTTCTTGAAAGAAGTATCTGAGTGCTCTCAGTTCCTTGGAAATACAAGACTTCTTTAAGAAAAAAAAACCCCAAACCCGAACAAAGCTGAAACAAAAAAACCCAAAATAAAACCAAAACAAAGCGACCAAACAAAATGATGCCTCAAAATTCCTGTCAAAATTCCTTTGCAAGGCATACTTAGCTGCAAGTGCTCAGCTGTTAAAACTCTAACTCATGCTGATGGCCAGTAGTTCAGCAGGTGAAGGTTCTATGCTAATGCTTAAATTATCGTGTCAACTTGGACACTTTTTTTTCCTGAAGTTGTACTCATGCCCATTATGGATTTGATGTGAAGATGACAAGAAATTACATAGGTGATTAAGGCTCGTTAATGCAGTATGTTTTTGTTTTAAGGCAGAAGAAATAGTAGTTACAATTTAGTTATATATATGTTAGTTACAATATTTATATATATATATATATATAAAATAGGAAAAAAGCCAGAAAACATTAATCTGAAAAAGCATGTATTGTTCTGGAGGATTACTCATAACTGAGTGTAAGTTGTTCTGAAATGGGAAATGAGGCGTTTTAAAAATGCATTGCAGAATTTCTAATTTCTCTCATTCAACTCTGCCTCCCCCAACATTTAAATTCCATGTTTTGATGAGGGGTGAGCCCCTGATCAAGTGCTTGGAACTGAAATGAAAGCTTGCCTGTTCATGGTGCTGAAGCTTGGATGGATGGTAAATTCTCTGATAGTTCATTGAATAACAGAGGTACCAGTGTTAAAGGTGGGCCCGATGGCCTTCTGTGTCTGTGTGATACCTCTTTTGTTTGGTACAGCTCCTGATCATAACCGAAGCAGCTACTTCCTCCATATTCTAAATATGTCTTTACCGTGTTATCTTTGAACCGCTTTCTGACACTGGCTTTTAGACTTCTTGGTTATGATCCCTGCCTGATATTCTAATGAAGTACTAAGATGAAAATCTTCTACTCTGCAGCACAGCCAAGTACAGCGTGGTGACATTTCTACCTCGATTCCTGTATGAGCAGATAAGAAAAGCTGCAAATGCATTCTTCCTCTTCATTGCCTTACTGCAGGTATTGTTTTATTGCTTTGCCTTGTTTATGAAATGAAATGGTAATGCAGTAAAAGTTATCTCTGTTGTTATGCTTAACTGCAAAGAAATTCTTAAACTTACTTTAATAGGAATATTAATGGGGTATGTAGTTGCTAATTGAAATTAGAAGACAACTTAGAGACTTCTTTCAATGTAGCTTGTAAAGTCAAGCCTCTTTTATTCTTAATAAGTAAAAATAGGTGGTGTCATAAAACATCGAGCTATTGACCATAGTTAGAAAAGACTGTGTGAATTCTTGTGAAACTGCTGTCTGTTTAGGTAGTCCAGATTATCACTGCTTCCATGTAAATTATATAATTTGTATAATTTTCTTGCAAAGAGAAGAGTAATAGAATAAAAGGCATGTACAACAACGGTATCTTCTAACTTTGTTATAGTTTCTTCAAACCTACCTAGACTGTAGGTTAGTTTGCCCACAGAAATTGGGTGTCTGTCAGGCACAAATCAGGCACCAAGTCAGAGAACCTTGTGTTCTCTCTTCTGAGAGCTTTGCATAAAATTCTAGATGTAGTGGAGATTAATTTTAAATACAAATAAAAATGGGTCTCTTTTCCCTCTGTTCACAGCAAATTCCAGATGTCTCTCCAACAGGAAGATATACCACCTTGGTGCCATTGCTATTTATTTTGACAGTTGCTGGCATCAAAGAAATCATAGAAGACTATGTGAGTGTGATTATGGGGAAGGCTGTGCTAAAGACCAAATGTCTCAAAAAAAAGCTGTAAAATGCCATAAAGCCATCCATCTCTATTGAGTCATTGCTCCAGAGCAGCAAAATATCCTTTTGACTTTCAAAGCTCTTAACTTGACTAGAATTTCTGTAACACACTGAAATAAATAAGTATTTTCATTATAGTTGGTGAACAAGAATACAGTAGAAATCAGGACATTTGTTTCTCCCTCTTCAAATTTAATGCTTGTATTGGAAAGACATCTTAGAGTCCTGACAAATACGTGGCCCTTTAAGATGGTCTTGAAAATGGGAGTTGGGGGGACGCAAGCAACTTGAGGACAGAGCAGACCATTTTGGGGACAACCTGCACTAACTTGCTTGTATGCTTTACATCAGAATGAGGTCTTCCTGCTTTGCAAAGTACTCATGAATAAAATCATTTGGCTATCAGTCTAAACAACAGCACGTGGAATTTATAGTATGTCTACCATCTGAATGGTCCTTATTGTTCCTTTTGTTTTTCTTCAAAAAACCCCAGCTTTGGAGACTTTTTTTTAACATTGATACAGGTTTGAGCCTGACTTCCAACATGAGGACTCTCACTTTGAAGTTTATAATTATACTCTTTTACAAACCATTTGGATTTAGATGATCTGTGACTTTAAAACAAACGAAAAAAGCCCATAAAGGCAAAAAGGACCCAATTTATCATCTTGCAGTTTGTCGTATTTTTAGCTCTAATGGTTTTGGAATTTGTGATGAAGTGTAATGAGGTGTAATGAAATGTTTTGTTTCCTTGCAGAAAAGGCATAAGGCAGACAGTGCAGTGAATAAAAAGAAAACAGTAGGTAAGACTAAACAGTATTTAGGTATTTAAGATGCAAATAGTGAATGCTTACTTTTGAACAATTCTATTGCTTTAACTGTCATGATGGTGAGGAATGCATATCTTGTGCACTAGGTACTTACCAATAATTTAGGATTTTACTTTGCCAGATGTTTCAGGCTAATGCTTAATGGTCTGACACTTAAGGGTGAGGCATTGGGGGGATTATTAGGATTTTTAAGTTCATGTAATTTCAAGGTTGTCCAAAGTTACATAGATCTTAGCTCCTCCAAGAAAACCAAGTAATTTTTTCCATACCAAACTCCATCCTGATTATTCTAACGTCAAACCCAACATCAAAACATCCAGAACTAAAAAAAGCCAGCAACCCCCATAAACGTTAAAAGCTGCTGTCAGAAGAATTTTAAGTAATTTTTGTAAATGCTGCTGCCCTTTACACATAAGAAGTCTAGGGATTTTGTAGCTTTGCTTTCCTGAAGTGTCATTGAAAGAGAATTTAACACGTATCCACTGAATGCTTACATGTATCCCTAATGTATGGACAGTACTTGGCACTGTATACATGAAGATATCTGTCATTTTCTTCACCTCACTTAACTGCTAACCTGTGCAGAAAATAGGAAGAGCCTGTCAATGGCCACCCTTTGATTGTCCTGTGCTGTGGTCAAGGCAGCTCCGTGTTCCTGTGTTGGACAGCTCCACTTCTGCTCCTCTGGGCAAATGTGCAGGTGAAATGGGAATACAGGGACTTGAGCTCTGAGTAGAGCCCCTTCCTCCCAAGCACAAATACCTGAAGAGTCAAAAGCTAGAGGAACACTTAAAGGAACATGGGGAAGTGAGCGACCTGCTAGCTCCGTGCTTCAGATAATCCTGCAAACATTAGGCCTGTTATTTTCACTGTTTGGTGCTTGAAAATTTGGGTTGATCATTAAGATTGTACATTAATACACATCAGAAAGCACTGCTTTGTCAGTTTTCCTAGGTAATGTCTCTACAACAGTCTGGGAAGATGTTTCAAGTGCAAGAACACTGTATTAGTCACAAGTGATTGGCAATTAAGCGGCTGTAGCACAACAGGCCCTGTTATAGGTAATATGAAAGGTGGCCCTTTCAGAGGTCACAGAAGCGGTTATAATTCATTTGTAGGTAGAGAATGTGTGCCAACAAACACTTCAAGGGAAGTTTGTCACAGTAATTGTGGGGAGACAGCCTTAAAGAACACAAGGTGTTCTGATGGAGCTGAGTGGAACTTAGCACTTGAAAAATTGTATGAGTTCAGATTTTTTTTACCTTTGAATATTCTAAATAAATTTTCAATCTGATACTTAAAACTGTATCCTGATACTTCTTAAGAGGAAGACAAAAGAGGCTTATTTTTGAGACACGTATTACGAGAATGAAAAGATAACTTAGGTTCAGAGTAGGATTAAGATGAATTAAATTTAGGTTCTCTGTGTGCCTTTAGGTTCCTCTTGTAGCTGAGTGGTGTCTAATCAATGCCTTCAGTGTAGAGAGTATTTGAGCTCACGGAGAAGCAGATACCTGCTGTCTGGTTGGCTGTGTGCTGAACTCCACAGCCTGCAGTGGTTGCTTACTGCAGCAGCAGTCATGTAGGCTTTGTGTTTATCTTGTTTAGTTTTTTAGAGCAGTACTGTATCTTCAAAGTGCCTTTCCTGTATTAAATTTACCATTGAAAAAATCAGTGTGCCTTGCAGAGTGGCTTTGGTATGTAGGAATTAAATTCCCTTTGGAGTGAACTGAGATTGAAGTTCTGCCCCAGGTGAGCACTGAACATTTGCATTAGGAGCTGGAGTGTGTTTAGGCTCTGAGCCAGTGTTTTAGGTCTTGGATGGCTTCATGTGATGTCTGTGGAGATGACATTGAATCTAGGGACCGGACTCCATATAATTCCAAGTGAAGCCCCTGAGCAGCACGTTGCATAGATATAGAGAGCTCAGTAATAACTATTCTGATGTACTGATCCTCCCATTGTCAAATAACAGAATAAGTAGTGAGCATTTAATATTGTATGGGATGAGCTCGAATAGTAGACAAGCACAGGGCTGGCAAACTCTGGAACAAGACTGATGGGAGATGCTTACCCTTCAGGAGCCTCACTTCAAATGACCCTAAATGCCTGGCTGTGAGTGACAGCATTAAGTCCTAGGTCTAGAACTGCGTTTTGGTCTTGGAAAGCCCTAGATAGGTTTATATTGAAACTCTTTTTGAGTTGGAGCAGTCTTTTTAGGTACTTGTTCTTTGTTATTTTAACCAAGTACCTTTTGACAATGAATAATTCATCCATTTTACCCTCCTATAAATATTCTAGAGAAGATCTGTCCTTTTCTGTCCTTTGGAGTACTCCTATAAAACTGGGTCAGGCAGAGTAGGAGGTTCGAAATTGCAACCCCAAAATTTCTGAACTGTTTTATGTCTAATGGAAGCTTTCTCTTTAGGCTGCGGGATTACGAGTTTACAAGAAAATAGTTCAGTAATAGAACAGTAAGAAAATAGCTTCAGTAACTTGCTTGGCTATTTAATTTTAATCGCTAAATTGATTTCAGTAAGCATTGAAAGTGAAATTGTTTTCTGAAGTAAATTGCCTACTAGACCAAGTCCAAAGCACTTGAAGCTGCAAAATACCTTTGTGTGTGAACATACAACAATGTCAACTGAATGTTTACTGAAACATCTCCAAAACTTTCTGGTGGAATAGGGAGCTGTCTGAACCATGGCACAGGAGATGCTGACTGTTGCAACTCCTCTCTGAGGGTTCGAGTTTTGAGTCAAGGCCACAGGTATTTTCATTTTCACTTGAGATTCTGGATTCAGGCTTTCTCCTGAGTTCTGAACTAAGCTCAGTTTGAGAACAGTGTGTATGAGGGAGGGAAGGGGTGCACCAAACCCATTCTTCCCCTAAACTGCCTGTACTTGTTTGGTTGAAAGCTCAGCAGTTTTTAGACACATCACTGGCAGTACTTCTTTTGCTGCCCACCCATTTTTTGATAAATAGTTTAGTTCACTGCAATCCATTCACTGTAATACTGAATATCAGGATTCAGTGCTTCAATGTGTGGTCTGAGAACAGGAGTCAAGAAATGGGTTTCTTCTGCTTGATCTGTTCTGACAAGGCTTGCATTCCTGTTTGTGGAGTGGCCTATCCTGGGTAGGATGGTCAAGGCTATATTCAGCAGAATTTTCTTCTGAGAGTGTGGTATTGCTTTCAAATGAGCCACATGTACGAGTTGCATAGAGCTGAGAAGATTGGTCGTATTCAAAGGAGGGGACTGACCTCTTCAACTTTGATCTGTTGCACGCTGCACTTTTTGAACACTTTTGAAAACTGGCTGCAGCTGCTCTCAGTGAAGGTGAACTTGCTGTGCTCAGACCTGGACTGGCCTGAGTTACTTAGCAATAATTGGGCATATTTGACCTTACTGTTTTGGCTGGAGTAGTATTAAGTATGTGCAGAATCACCTAGTGGAGGTGCTCAGGTGGAAATGCGTGCTGCAGGGTAAATTACTAAGGAGTGTGTTAAGATGGCAGTGTAGAACTGGAGCACTACAGAAACCAAGGTCTGTTTTAGTACCTTGTTTTCTTTTTCTTGTTTCAATGTGAACTTCATCAGTTAGGATCCTCCTTCTGCCAAAGCTGATCATTGCTTTTCAGTAGGGCTTTGAGCCTGCTTGGCAGTTCAGCCTCAGGTTTATACGGGCCATTGGTAATGGTAGTGAAGTTGGATGTGCCAGAGTCAAAATGTTATGAATAAAATGCAAGGAAAAAGATGAGAAATGAAAATTCTGTAGTAAATTATACACAGAGTAAAGGTGCTTCCTGATACTGACTGACAGTGGGCAGTAATGCCCTTTTGTTTTAAGGAAGGTCATTTCCCAAACAAGAAAAAATGCTGCCCATCTGCATGTTAGTATGAAACGATGCCATGAAGAAATCAGGCCACCAACTGTTGTCTGGCAGGTGATAAAAATTACGTAAATATTAAGGGCAGATTCTTCCTCTTTCTTGGATTCGCATGCCCACAGCTGTGAACAGAAGAAGTTCCAGCTTCTGAAAAACACATTTCTGATTTTTGTATTAGTTCCTATTGTGATCAGTGTTTGCTACTGCTGATGAAGTTGTTTTGAAATTTGTCTGAATCATGGCTTTTTATGGTGTAATCTAACTTCAAGCTTTCTTTCCAGTTCTAAGAAGTGGGATGTGGCAGAACATTATGTGGAAAGAGGTAAATAAAGCCTGGGGATGGGAGGGAGGGAAAGCAAGTGTTCAAGAATTACTCTTGCCAAAATTAATTAGGAGGCTTAGAATTAATGTATACTACATGAGAATTCTCTGTCACTTGATGCAGGGGGGTGGGAGGGATCCTTTCTGTTCCAGTAGTCAAAATTGCCCTGAGCAAGGCACCTGAGTACCCGTTTTTTAATCCTGGCACTGTGTTACAGTCAAATGCTAATGAACTGTTGTGTTTTTGCTTGTGCAGTTAATAAGTAAACTGTAAACAGGATTTTGTTTTTAGTCCACCTAGAAGAGTAACTTTCACTGCAATGCTGTACCTCCCATGCAAGTCTAACAGAGACTTACTTTGCTGCCTGTGCTAAAAAATCCCTAGGCTTTGAGACTAATTAGTAAGCTTCTTGCTCAAGTAAGAAACACAAGCCCTGCTGCTACCTGAGGCACTTGGGACCCATGTTCTGTGAAGCCCGTGACCGGGGTCTGGTGAGCTTTATTTCTAAGACCTGGAAGTTGCTGAATTGCCTTAGGATGTATCGATCTTGTTGTGGCTTTTAATGCCTTTTAAAGGATAAAATTAGCCCTCTTATCTAGTAATTGAGGAAAAAGTACACCCTTTTAAAACCTCTGAGGAATGACATCAGTCCAAAGACACCTAAAAGCAATCCTGCTGAAGTGTTAGGCTATAGTAGAAACTGAAGATTCCCAGGGATTCTAATGGCTAATGTTGGCTCCTGTTTATGCTGTTCCAAGTCCTATTTTTGTAGAAAGGACAGTGAAAGAATAAGGTCGAGCCTGTAATCTGGGTTTTTTTATACCCTTAGGCACTTCTTGAATTGACCTGTGTCTGTACTTGCATATTGTCCAGGCTTGCATTTATTGTTAAGGAATAACAGTTCTGTATTATCCACCTTGATTGCTTTAAGGCTTCTGACCTTTTTTTTTTTTTGTGCTGGAAGTGGTAGGGAATTTATTTTTAGTGATATCTGAGTAAAACTAATGAATCTGCTTGTTGAAACATACCATCTGTTTCCATTTTTATAAATTAATGTCTTAAAAGTATTTTAAGCCCATTTCAGCCTCTCAGTGGTGCATTGGCATTAAGCAGCCTCATGCTTATCAGGCAAACCTGGTTTACTCTTTTTGAGAGCGCTGCTTGACTCTTTTTAGAATGAAAGTCCCATGCATGTGCGGCTAACTCAAGGTGCTGGAAAGTCTTAGGCCTGTGTAGGAGACAAAGTATTCCAGAATTCAGAACTCTGCATATTTCATGTAGCTGTAGGTCAGGGAAGAACAGGATCATATTATGGATCCATATAGATGATACTCCTAGCTAGTGACTAATACAAGCAGTGCATTTCAAGAGAAGTAAGGGAAAATGATAGTGATGATTGGGTAGGTAAGTAATATAGATAAGGAATAGAAGAAAACTTGTGATACTTAAGGTAGGTAAAGTTTAAAGATTACTTTTTTACTAAGGAAAAAAATGAAATAAGACTAAGGAAAACCCCTGAATTTGGATGATGGCAGAATTATAGGGAAAAAAAGGTCATTTTTATTAAATATAAGCCACAGAAGTTCAGAATTTCTAGTTGAGTATATCTACCTTTCTCCTCTAGAGGATTGTTTACTTTGCATTCAGAAAAGGGAAGGCTTTGATATTTCCAAACTTGCAGTGAAAAGTACTCTGACTTTCAGAAGCACTGTCTCTAGCTGTTCTGTGCATGATGCTGTTCTTCTGACTGGGTGAGAGAAAATAACAAACTAACATTCCAGACAAGCGAACTGTTTGTTTTCTCTTCCATGCTACTGTCCTCCTGACCACCACAGGTAGCAGTAGGCGATATTGTGAAGGTCACCAATGGGCAACATCTTCCAGCAGACATGATCATAATATCTACCAGGTATCCTGAATGGCTGTGGAAGTGATGTGTCTGATGAACTGAGGCACAGAGGACTTGAATCTCTGTATTTGCTATTAATGAAACCAGACATCAGATAGCACTAATTCTATTCCACATCTAAAATCAAATTTCAACAATGAAAAAACATGTTTACTAGGCGTTGATTCATGTATCATTGTAGATAGGGTCTTCTAAGACGAGGATTTTTCAAGACTTTATGAATTACAGGTAGATAATACTCTGTATTGATGAGTTTGTTAGAAAACTGAAGGTTCTTATTGCGAGCTTTGTGCGGTCGGTGGTTCTATGGCCTTGTGAGAATTCCTCCACTGAATTAAGGAAGCTTAAGTTTTCTTCCAATTAATTCCACTGAGTATTCAGCATATTTTCCTGCCTGCACCCCTCCTCCCCCCGAAAGATTTCTCTTTCGAATAGTAAATCCGAAAGGCTAGCTTGGTTGGCATCAAATAACAAAATAGCTTTTAGACTTCACTTGTTCACTGCTTCTCTGGATACAGCACATGTACGGCCCATCTCTAGCATGGTAGCAACAGTAACCTGTTGAGCCCTGCTTGGTATCGTTTGAAATATGGGACAACTTCCCGATGGACCCCAGGACACACTTGGCCCTCCTGGCTACCAGGGCACTGCTGACTCATGTTGAACTTGCCATTGACCAGGACCCCCAAGTCCCTTTCCCTGGGACTGCTCTCCCTCATCTCCTTCACCAGTCTGTCCATACATCCAGGATTACCTCATCCCAGGTGCAGAATCCAGCACTTGCCTTCGTTAAACTTCATATGGTCGGTGGTTGCCCAGCCTTCTCGTTTGTCGAGGTCTCTTAGATCCTGAAAGCATTTGAATGGTACTAGTCTAGGTTCTAGATCACGTAAGAACAACTTGAGGCCAAACCACAGTTTGCTTAGACAGATGAGGTTTAAACGAGAGACAACAGCACAGCTCCTGTTCTTAAACATGCTTTTAATAGCCAAACCTTATGACACCTCCATAATTCCCTCCTGTCTGTGTGCTTTTCAACAGCAGCTGCAGATTGCTCTGGTCTCTAGGTTGCAGTTCTCTTACATGATCCAGCTTTTAAGGGAACTTGTTTTTCAAGCTGCTGTATTTTCTGCTCCGTCCTTCTTGTCTGTGCTATTCCTGAGAGGTTTCAATTTTTTTCTAAGCTATATGCAGAAGCTCAGTCTTTTTGGATTGCCGCATGATGAAGGATAGAGGTACCTTCATTCCAGGGTATACAGTATTGTATTTTTTAAAATAAGCCCCAAACCTTACATAAGCAGTTGTCAACTTAATATGCAGTTAGGCTTAATTAGGACATCAGTAATTTTCTGTTTCAACATTAAAGAATATGTTGCTCAAGAACTTCTCTAACGTACTGTGCTAAAAAACTCTTCTGACTTATTTCTTAACTGTGTGTGCCAGCTTTTTGTTCTACGTTATTCTACTAACCTGCTGTCATTGATAACCACAAAGAATTAGAGAATTTAACCTGAAGCATGTTGATTTGGGAGAAGCTTTGCTTGAAATAAATAGCAATTTCTATGGCAGTTCTACTTTATAATTGGTATTATTCCCATGATTCCTTTAAATGTCAATACTAAGTGTCCTCAGTTCACCAGAAAGCTCTGCATGTTCTGAAGGGGGTGGGTTCTTTTGCTTGTGTTTGTTGATTTTCTGTGTCTGAGCTGATTGTCAGAGGTAAAATTGACAGTTGTTTTTATCTTGACTCTCTTTTGCTGTATAGTAAAAAGATGACATGAAATGAATTTTACATAAAGAATGAATTTACATGAAGGAAAAAATAATTCAAATAAAACTTTGCATGGAAACACTTCCACATTTCTCATTTCCACAGTTCATTCCATTTCTGTGGAAATTAGAGGAATTGTATTGCAAAAGGTCTCCCTCCTGAGCTAACCACTTCAGTTGTAGTAGATAAGGTGTTTGACAGACGTAAAATTGGAATCGAGCTGGTCTCTAATCTGTGTCTTTCTTGGGTTCAGATTCAAATTGCCTGTGTAGCAGGAAACAAAGAATAGAGTCAACCTTTTTTTCTTTTTAAAGAAAAATTAATTGGAGAGAATAATCTAGCTTCTTACTGTGTTATAAATGTACCTGTCCATTTCTTAATTATTGTTGTCCTAAGGAGCCTTTATTACTGCTGATTTGAGTGCATTTGTTGTTAAAGCAATTGGTTACTTTGGAAGAAAACTAGGCATTTTTCAAGAGCATGAGAAGTGATATGCTGAAGAAGCACTTGCTTGAATCCAGATAGGGAACTGATATTCCTTAGCAGCCTGAGAAGGCAGTTGGCAGAAAATTAGTTTTGATGGTGCCATAGAGAGGTTTTGGATCTTTAGAGGTATGTCAGGAAACCCTTCCTTATCGCAGGTGCTACCTATGCAGAGCTCCTCTATGTTAGAGGTAGATAAGACCTTGACTAGAAAATTCAGTTCTAGGAGGAAGATTTTTGTCCCTATTCGTAAGGGCAGAAACATACCTGGAAGACAGAGGTCACAGCCCTCAATCCTAATGAACGTTTTTCTCATGCTCGAAAAAAAGCTGTTTAGCAGTGACTTTGGCTGTACTTCCCTCAAGCCCCTCAACTTTAAGGTGACTTTGCAGACATGATTTTGTGTGTTCAGTTCACAGACAGAATTCAATAGCAGAGAGCATTACTGTCTTCATCCAAACATGTCCCCTCTTTTATATTGTTCAATACTTGGTATTTCATCCATAACTCCTTCAATTGGAAGCAATTTAATAGATTGCAATTCAAAATAATCCACTTCAGGCATCTAAGTTTATAATGACTTGTTAAATTCTTACTAATCTTCTGATCTGTACTTGTTTTTCTCTGTAGTTTGTTGTATGACCATATCCAAAGACATCTCTGTTAAATATGTACTTTCAGCTGGCTCTTTCATGGTTGTATACCACCAGTATGGTTTTCTGTCTTCTGCAGTGCGTTGGAGAAGTCTGTTGTGGACTATATTAGTGAAAAAGTAGTGTACAAAAAAGTACTGAGTTTTAACACTGAAAATCTTACACTCCTTACAGTGAACCACAAGCCATGTGCTATATTGAAACAGCTAATCTCGATGGGGAGACGAATCTTAAAATACGACAGGTAAAACAAACTGAATTTCATCTTTTTTCTTCTTTTAGGTATTTAATACTAGCTATGAAGCAGCATCTAGCTTGCATGGCAGCGATACAAATGCTTTTCTTTTGTTTTTTCTTTTTAAAAAGCATCTTTCTTCAAGTGGCTGTAATTTGCCTTTTCAACAGATACAAGCACAAGCAGTAATGCATCATGTGCATTACTAACCTGGAGCAAGTATTTTAAGCCCACAGAGACAAATCAAACAGACCTTTGATGGGTTTTGCTAAAGGTCCAGTTAGTGGAATTTAAGTGCTGTACATAAAAAAAGAATATCAGCTATGCTTGTGATGAGAGTTGCAGTTTCTCCTGTCACAAGTACTGTTTTATGGTCGTTGTGCAGAGGCAGAAGCTGAAAAGGATCTTTTATATGTTTAAGTTAATTTGTTATCTCTTTGTGGTAAGTAGAAGAATTTATTCGGATCTTTCTAGTTTTGTTAAAGAAATACTGTTGATTATAGTGTTTAGAAACAGTTAAGAATCTTTGGCTTCTTTCATTAGAAAAAAGAATTTAGATTAAGATACTGAAACACAAATAATTTGTTTTTAAAAAGCTACATTTGTTCCTTCTTTACTACATTTGTAGCAATGTGATTTACTGTTCCAGATCAGGCTACTAAGTCAGATCTTGAGCTCCTGTAAGATTTTCTTTGCTTCAGGGCATGCTTAAAATACAAAAAATATGGCCTTGCTGTGGCTTGCAGTGCTGCAGTCAAATTCTGGCAAAAGAAACATTAAATGTATTCCTCTGTTCATAGAAAGGCAGTGGGTGCTGTGCATGCACTCAGATGTGGAGTACCAATACATCAGGTTGCAGTTGCCTGACAGACTGATCATTAACCTTGAGCAGGATCAGAGCGTATTGGCTGCAGTGGCCCAAGAGAGACTACACTTAAGAATGACTGTATTTAGCAGCCGTAACACATCAGTGCACCTATACTTTGAGAAAGAAGCCAGACCTGTTTATACTGCTTTTCTCCTACTTCCTCCTGCACATGTCCGACTTTGTGTTTTGTAGATGTTACTTACCTCTTGGTTAGAGAGATCATGTAGATAATGTAACTATTTGTGTAGAGAGTTTCAGTCTTGTTAGTAGGTTCATATGTGTCCATAATGAATCTTCCTTGCAGGAAACAGGTATTGAATATCAAATAAACAAAAAAACAAGCCAAAACATAACAAAAACCAACAGGACTCCAACTAACAAACCTCCACAGATTTATTTACATTTGGGTTCATAGATGTTGAAAGGAAGCACCATTTTCCTAGGTTGCCTTCTAATAACAGTTTTTGACAAGAATCTCCTTTGAATTGCCTATGCAGGGTTTGTCTCAAACTGCTAGTCTCCAGTCCAGGGAAGAATTGATGAAGGTATCTGGGAGGATAGAATGTGAAGGACCCAACCGCCATCTCTATGACTTCACTGGAAACTTGCGCTTAGATGGTCAAAGGTATTGACAACAAAGCCGTGAATTTGTTTGATTAGGAAAAGTGTTTCCTCTGTTCTTTTAGTCTGTAACTCCAAGCATGTGCATGTTTTTGCTGGGGAAGAAGAGGGTAGTAATTATTATTTATTAATCAGAACATCTGCCAGTATAAGATAACACAGTTCTATCTTCATATGGAGCCTTCTGCTTGTTACAGGAGTATTGATTTCTTTGTAATTAATGGTGATATTTTATTAAAAGGTACATCTAAAGAGAAGGACTCAGGAAAATGGTTGGGGTTTTTAGGGCCTTCTTGTTACACGAGATACACACAGGAAATGGAAACCTTTCCCTTTCAACTAGAGCCAAAGGCTGCACCAAGGTCAGGTGTATAGAGAAAAGTGATCCCAGAACCTGGAGGCTTTGTCAGTGTAACTTTGATTTTTACAACTCTTGAAAGAAAAGTGTGTAGTTTTAGTACTTAAATTCACAGATTGTGAAAGGTTGGTAGGAATATACATGTTTTATTTGGCCATACCTGTTTTCCTCCACAAAACCTATATTCCTTGGGCAGCTTGGTGCAAGAATAGCAGATGAGTGGTACTTGCATCCCGCTTGAAAATCATGTGGGTAGTACAGGTTTTCTCAAACGCTTTTTTAATGGTGTATGTGATATAGTGTGCTTGAAATGGATGGTCTCTTTGCAAGTGTAATGCTTCTCTGTCCTTGATGTGAGAGAGAATGTACTAGCCAAGGTCAAGTGCAGAATAAGCTTATTTATGGCTGCCATGTAAGTTCTCAAGTTTTGGGTAACTGGAGCAGCTTTGCCCTACTGTGCTTTAGCAGGAACTAAACTTACAGAGGTTTCAGTGCTTTCTTCAGTTGTTTGGGCAATCATTATATTGCTATTACGTTCTTCTCCACTTGTCGTTTGGGGTTGTTTTTATTATTAGCTGGGGAGTAAGGCTGAGAGTAGAACTACTTTCCTTAAAATGTTACCGAGAACTGAAAGATACATGAACTTCTTGCTTTGCAGCCCAGTTCCTGTTGGTCCAGACCAGATCTTGCTGAGAGGTGCACAACTGAGAAACACTCAGTGGGTCTTGGGTATTGTTGTGTATACAGGACATGATACAAAACTCATGCAGGTAAAAGTTTTAATGGGATTAAGGGCATGCTTTGATAGAAGTTGGTCATCTTTCCTGTATTCTCGTTGTCATTGACTTGATTTTATGAAATGGTTTGACTCATTATAGTTGTTTAAGGCCTGGAGGCCTTGAGGAATACAAGGGTCCATTGTACTTGAGTTTGCATATGCACATGTGCAAACACTTACTGAAGTGAAAGCAGTTCAATCTGTAAGAAGAACTGACTTTCATCGGAATTTATCTGGTAGCTGGATGACATTTAAAACAGGCTTGACAGCTGAGGACATAGTAATAACCATGGAGATAATTAGATTAATACTACAGTCCTGTATTGCCTTAATGTCAGAGAGTGCCTGGAGAGACCAGCAACGTGTGTATGTTGTTCACTGCTGCTGACCATCAGTGGGATGGACAGCAGATGCTCTAATGGACTCTGAAAGTAAAGACTGGGTTTACTTCAGCAGTTTTCTCTTGTATAAGCCATTGCCAGGTTCTTTATCTTTTTTTTTTTCCCCTACTGTCTAGAATTCAACCAAAGCCCCTCTGAAGAGATCAAATGTGGAGAAAGTGACCAACATGCAGATCCTGGTTTTGTTCTGTATTCTCCTGGTAATGGCCCTTGTGAGTTCTGTAGGTGCCTTATTATGGAACAGAACACACGGCGAAGTCGTCTGGTACCTTGGCTCCAACAGTGAGTATGCAGGCACTGAGCCAGGGATGTATCAGACTGTAAGGCCAGCCAGGCTCTTAGCTTCACTGAATTCATGCATAAAATAAGAAATAGAAAACAAAAAACTCCACATCTTGCTAGTTTTTTGATGACTTAATATTTTCTTTTTTATGAAAATGGGCTGACATAAGTGAACTTCCCAGTGAGGCTTCTGAAGGTTGGGTAAATATCACTGGGCTAGCACCCAAGGAGCAGGACAGAAACAGAAGAGGGGGAAAAATTATTCTTGGGTATGTGGTGTTCACTTCTTTCATCTCTGTAGAGATACCATACACAAATTTTTTCTCAGGGGAGGTCATGTACTGCAGCCATATGTGTGTCTGACTGTATTTGACTGCAGGATGGTATCAGTCTGATGCTGACTTCAACTTTTTGCTTATATACAGATGCAAAAGGTTTCTCTGACTTTTTTTTTCAGTCAGGAATGCTGATCTGCTCTTTCAGAGAAAACCAAAATGCTAAATGTTACATTTGTTATTTATTGGGTAAAGTTTCTGTCTTTTGCTTCTGTTACTTTGTTGTAATAAACCGGTCTCTTAGCATGGTTATTTGAAGGGGTTTTTTTTTGATTACATTCTTAGTCCTCAAATTTATTAGTTCATTATCAAAGACAGACATCAACAATGAAATACTCCCCAGTAGACTTTTGAGGAGGTTACATTAGCTGTAAAATGTGGTGTTAACAGCATTTTGAGATGCAGATCTTAAAGCAGTTATCACAAACTGCAAATGGCTTGTCTGCTGATGATGCAAAACAGATGGCAAGTGTATCTTCTGCAGTTTAAGAATTGTAGTTGTGGTAGTAATGAAAAAAAATCACATAGAAAGAGCATTGAAATGCCCCATATTTGACTCTGGGCTTTGGTAGTTGTAATGTCTTCTATTAGCAGTGTCAGCAACATTCAGAATTTCTTGCCTGCTCTCCGCCTTGTTTTTTAATGAGTAGGCTTAAATTTGTGCCTTCAGTGAGGGAAGTAATACTGGAAAAGATGAATGGAATGAACTCTTGAACTTGCAGTATAAAACAGGTGCAACCTGCAATAGACTAGGATGATGTAATAGTCTGTATAGATGCCTTTTTGTAAATTGAATGCACAGTTTCTATAACTTGCATAACTACAACACTTTTTGAAAAGACACTTTTTCAGGTTAGGCAGCTAGATGTTAAATTTTGGTTAAATGTCTTATCTCTGTCAAGATTGTATTGCAAAATGTTCCAATACCAAGCATGCTTCTGCTTTCTAGAAACTTATCAAAGATATGGAATTAGGATGTATTCAAACTTGGAGGTGCCTTTGTCCAAACTCTCATCTGCATTAGGCTTCAGCACTTTTCTCTGGATTCTGTCTCCTCCTAGTTTGCTCACCTGACTTCTAATTAGCTTGTGATGCTGAAAACCCTTAGTTGTGGACTCTGACCCCATTGTGCTGGGTGTTCTGTGTGCTGACTGAAGTGCCTCTCTAAGTTTCTAGGGAAGTGAAGAGCATACAAATGTGGGACTTTGTAAAGAGAGGCTGTGGGCAGCACCATGAACTGGAGCCTTCATCCTGTGTCTCTACTGAGCCTTGTACTACTCGCTGTCTATAAATGCTTGCCCTTCCCTTTAGGACCAGTTGTGATGACAGACTTATTTGGGCAAGTTGCCCAATGTTGTCCCCATTAATAAGAGCGTCTTTGCTTAAGCAGGGTGCCTTAGTTCGTATACCAGGCAACTGTTTAACAGTCAACTTGTTCTCATAGATTTCTTTAGTATGGGTGAATTCTCAATTCTGACAATGATGTCAGATTTTGGAACTAATTTTAGTGTTTAGTTTTTTGTTTCCTAGCTCCAGTGACACAAGTAGGCGCTTTCTGAAAGATGGTTATATTACTAGCAATATTGGTAGCTCTTAATTGGGCAGTTGACACATCAGATAAATGTCTAAATTGGGTTATAGTGGGGAATATTGTACTTCTCACCATCTGTCTAGCAAAAATTATCCAGAAAGAGTTCTGTTCTTTAATATATAGCCTCACCAACCTTGCCCTTCTTTACCTGGTATGAAATGCTGTGTATTTAGGCATGTGTTGTGTGGGTATTTTATCTGTCTTCTATTGAAATCAATATTAAAATGGCCCTTACGCTAGACATCAACACACTAGCTGATTATTTTAGCATTGCTAAATCTGATCAGGTGAGCTGCATGAAGATGATTGCCCCTATGCCACTCAGACTTGTGTCTGCTGATGTCCTGTGTCTTTTGGTCCACAGAAATGCTGTCTGTCAACTTTGGATACAATCTGCTGACGTTTATCATCTTGTACAACAACCTTATTCCGATCAGCCTTCTGGTGACACTGGAAGTTGTCAAGTTTACTCAGGCTCTTTTTATAAATTGGGTAAGTAGCAAGAACGAATGTATCGCAGTTCTGGATGTTGACATTTAAAATAAAAACCCACTTAACATCTTTGCGAGATTTTCTAATTACTTTTCTGATGCAACTTCTGGGAAAGACGGGGAAACTCAGAGGATTTATTCTTTATCAGTTCTGTGTTTCACAGGAAATGAAAATATCTAGTCACAGGAAGGTCCCCTGTGCAAATGATCACTTGTATTTTAGGCTTTTAGGATGAGAAGGAAGTCTCAGCTCTTGGTTGAAGGAGGCCTCTCTGCTGACTCACGTTCAGTAATTATCTTTTGAAAACTCTTTGGTATCTTTTAGCTTCTCTCAGACACAGCAGAGGGAAAGACTAGACTTGTTTGAAGGTGTGGGGTTTGTTTTGGGTTTTTTTTTTGTTTGTTTTTAATCCTGAGGCTGGCCGTAAGGTCATCTATGGTATGGGCCATAATGTTTTTGTAAGGATATAAGTTGGTGCTGCCTCATGCAACCAAACAGTGATCCCTCTGTTCAGGGAAGCTTTGATTTCAAAATGTCTTTCTCAGGTTGTGGGCCAAAAATACTGTAGTAATGGCTCTTAAGCTGGCCAAAACCAAGAGGAATACCTTTTGTTGGTATGCGTTAATCCTTGGACTTTGAGTAATGTAGTAGGTTCCTGTAAAATACATGTAAGTGAAGTTTAATATGTCTGTTGCCTGAGCTGCTTATAATGTAGCAGAGATGTGTATCTGAGAAGTTGCTTTGGTTTGTGTAGCAGCTGTTTCTTTCACTCTCACAATAAAATGTAGTAACAGAAGGAGTTTATTTCATGGAGCCACTGGAATTGTCTCTCCAGTCATAGATGTGGCTAGAACAACTGATTGTTGTAACTGAATACCAATGATTGGCATGGCTAATGCATGAACTTCTTTCTACTGTACTAAGTTTGGTTTTTTTACTGTTGTGCCTTTAGTTTAATAACTACCTGTAGTTGAATCTGGCTTTTCTCATGTCCATGCAGTATGGAGGTATACTTTGGAAAGGAGGCACGCATAATTCATCCTGGGATGATGTTTGTCTGAAGCATTCAAATTGTCCACTCACAGGATTAAGACAGTTAAGCCAAGTCAGAGCTGACTAAAAGAAGAACAGAGACTTTAGTGTTTAATTTGCATAACATAAGTCTTAATTTTGCTCTCATTTCAGGACATAGATATGTATTACCCTGAAACAGATACACCTGCAATGGCCAGAACCTCAAACCTTAATGAGGAACTTGGGCAGGTAAGATAACATTTTCTTAAGTGCCATGATTTGTGACATATTCTGTCAAGAGTGAAGGTATGAGAGCAAGATGTACAAATCTGCTTTATTCTGTTGCTCTGTGGCTCGGGTTAATGGGACATTGTTATTTTCTCTAGTCTGAGTTTTACAAGTGAAATAATGAGATATCACAGGATTAAATGTAATGTCATATAGGCAGTTTTATGTTTGGGAATTGAAACTATTTTTTTATGTTTGCTCTAAACTTTATTCTCAAAGGTGTTGGAGAGATGCTCTGTGGTTTTGGCTGTCTATACCAGAACAGAATGTACAGGGCTAAGCTTGGGTGAAGAGCAGCTCAACAGCCTAGACCGTGTTATTAGTTCTTGATGTTTATGACTACTTCACAGGAGATGCAAGTCAAAAAAATGCAGTTGTATTCCTAACTTAGGTATTCTGTTCCTTCAAGCGTTTCTATTTTCCTTTCAGATAAAGATAACTGTATATTAACTTCTAGTAGTTGTAAATTTGTTTGTTCTGTAAATATCTTATCTTCAAACTGGAAGAGCTTCCCAAAACAAGCTTACTGGAAAATACAGCTTTGCTATTGGAATTTTGTGGCACCATTGAGAAATGCTAGCTTTTTTCTTTGACCATCAAGAAGGTCAAAGGTTATAGGTCCGTAACTGAACTATATGAACTTCATAACTTGCGTGAATTTAGTATTAGAGACAAAATTTATGTATTTAAAAGACATAATAATGTGCTGCTCAGTAGGGGGGTAGTCAATATTCTTCCTGCTTAATAAAATTGACATTTTTCTTATGAATGCTAAAATTTGATTTGTATTTAAATCACTTTAATGTGAAGTTATCAACCTCCAAATTATAGCGCTATTTTTGCTTGAAGTAAAGGATATGTGGCGTAATGTATGTTGGTGGCCCATATGTTATTTTCAGGAATGGCTTACAAGTGATTCTGTGTAACTAGACTGAATTTTTTGATTCATTAATTGAAGTACTTGTTCACAGGTGGCCCTGATATTTTTGTTTTATGGTGAAATTATTAATGACTTAAAATTACTCAGAAGTTTGGGTACCCACTTTGAGTTCTGGCTTGCAAAGGCTCCATTTCCAATGCTGTATTCAGTAGCAGTGTAGTGCACAACTAAAGAATCACCTTACAGGTAGTGTCGTGCACTGTCTTGAACTGAATGGCAATTATCAAGGAAAAGCTTCTTCTAACTCTAGTCGAAGTATTTTGGTCTTAAAGTTTTCTAACTCTTTCATGTTATCACCATGCCTTCCTACATGTTGCTGGTTGAAAGTCTTACCTGGTGCAGAGGTACAACTGTGGTATTATTAACCTGCAATTAGTTTTGGTCTGTTGTGGCCCATTGAAGGTGGGAATTTTGAATCTGCTAGTGCTCCAAGAAGTTATGTTGCTTTGTTGGGGTTGCCTCTAAGATCTACCTTAAAGTCACTGTCTCCATTAAGGAATTATTAGTTTGGGCAGTGCTGACTGTGGCAGTGTTGTGTACTTCAGGACTGCTCATGACTGGACATCAGAAAAAGCAGCTTTTGTTTGCCTGCAGCATACCAGTTGGACTTACTCTAGCATATTCCATGCTTACAGGGAGGGGAAAAAACCCCAAACATTCCTGGTGATCTTTGAAACACAGAACGTCTTCAGTGTGTGGAATTCCAATGATCCTTCAACAATCCTGAGTCTTTGTTTTTCATTTCCAGTCTTGCTCTTTGAGATAGGTACAGTTGAAAGATTTGATAAATGTCCGAGTAGCACAACCAAGTACATCTGTAGTGACCACACTAGAGCCTTGGCAATTGTTAGCTACTATTTGAGCCCTTCCACATTTAGAGATAAAGAATTAATGCAATTAAATAATTTGCCTGATTATTTTTCAGTAGATTTGGTAGACAAATCAAGCTGTAATAAGCCTGCATTGGCCAATATTGTGACATTTGAGCGATATGTCTCTGAGAATCTTCCTGTTTTCTACTTTGAGTTTGTTACTGTGCAAGTTGAAAATCAGACTTGTTTTTTCCCTTCCAGGTAAAATACCTGTTTTCTGATAAAACAGGTACTCTAACATGCAATATCATGAACTTTAAGAAATGCAGTATTGCTGGAGTGACGTATGGGTAGGTGTGACTTTTTAAAAAACTCTAGTTTAATGCGTGCTTACTACTGGTACAAAATTTTATATTGGAAAAGGATTAGAACATTCTGTTCTTCAGTTTATATTCTAGCATATTTTGTGGTCTTAATTAATAGCTTTTATTTTCCTGTCCTACAGCACAAATTATGGAAGTCAAACTTGGGGAGTACTTCACATGAAGCAAAGAAACTTGCTTCCTAGCTAACATGATCATGATTTAAACAAAACCAGAAGTGCTAAATAAGCTCTGACCTTTCAAGAAGGAAGAAGTTGCAGCCCAAGGCTAGCAGTTATCAGTCATATTTCTGAGACTTGAGAAGAACCAGAATTTTGTTAGAAGAGCGTAGCTGTAATTGTAGAGTTTAATATTCCTTGCACAAGAGGGATGCCTGCTTACTGGTTTTATTCTGTTCTGTCAAAAGGATCCCTTTGAGTCATCTAAATCTTTGTATTTGCTTCATTTTAAATGGGTAGTCTTAAGATCTCAGTGTAAGTTAACCTTTGAATTTCATGGTAGCTAAATTAGATCGCTCAAAAGGCAGAAAACTTGATTCAAATGTATGAACAGCTGAACCCATGGTTCCAGCATATGTTTTTTGTGTGATGACTCATTGATCTTTGCCTTCTACCTATTTTTTTTGGTTACTAAAGTGGAATAAATGTTCTTTTTTCCTTTTTCTACTCCTCAGTCACTTTCCTGAGTTGGAAAGAGAACGTTCATCAGAAGACTTCAGGTAAATATATTCCAAGATATTTGTGTTCTGTATAGCAGAGTGGGTACGATCTATATAAAGACTGCTTTCCAGTTTGGGACTGGAAGAAGCCCAAGGGAGGAATGTGTTTGAGTAAAATGGTCTTCCAGTGGGAGCCTAATGCAGAGCTGGTGGGTGGTGATGGATCCACTCTTCTGCAATAGAGAGTTGGTATGCGAAGGGGGTTGAGGAATAGGCAGTGGCTGGGGTGGCTGGGATGCTAATGCAGTGCTTATTTATAATTGCAGACAGTCAAGTTAAAAGCTAAAAGTAACCTACTTTACAGGAACCTTAGAGACTGAAGCTAGAGACTGAATGTTGCTCTTCGCAATCACTACGTTCAGGCCCGATAATGAGAAGAAAAGAGACTTCTTTATGAAAATGCTATGTTTTAGTAATTAAACTGGGAGACAGCTTGATATGTAGGTCTATCAAGTCCAGAGAATACCACTCCTTTTTATTCAGAACTTTAATGAATAGAGGTGACGGATCTGTCCCATTCCACAGAAATGAGTGAAAACCCAGAGGTGTTACATAGGTATCAGTGAAGCATGTTGACATTATTGGGAAGGAGGGGAAGAGCTGGGGGGACTGAGGTGGGTTTGAATGGCAAATATAGGCAAGAAGTGAGTTCCCACACAAGAAACAGGTAAACACTGAATGCTGTTAGAAAAGCACTTGGTGATGAACTAAGCTGGGCTTCTCCACTGATCCAGCTCATTTTTATGACCATCTTTTAGGAAAGTGATAAAATGATGTGTTTCTTCTTCTGCTGAGATGTAATTTCTATGGCTCCCTCTTTTCTTCAAATATATTATTCTTTCATTGCCATGTTTTCTTTCCTTGTACCTTTCTTTTCTTGTCAGTTTTGTGAATGTTTCTTCCAGGTACTTACTTGGAGTACTCAGACTTAAAATCCTCCAGGGGTCAGCTTGAAGCAGAACGCACTGACTAGGGAGGGAACTGAGGGATATTGAACTTTGATCTATTTTATAAGCAAGCCTCCCTGAAATCCGTTTAATATGCTTAAAAACTGCTGTTGCTACATCTGTCCCAGGTGGTGCATTGACACTTTAATCTTCTGAAATACACTGTCAGCCATAACCATTTTGGGTTTCTTGCTGGTGCTCATTTTCAGCACTTTCTGCATTACTCATATGATCTTTTCTCAATGCTTTCAAGGACACTGGAGTCTTACTTTGCCTTTTAAGTTTGCTTCCCAAGAAAATAGATGAAGTACTAAGATTGGCAGTGTTGCCACTTGTTTGAATATGCTTGTTTTGCTCTGCAGCCAGCTACCTCCTTCCACCAGTGAATCGTGTGAGTTCGATGACCCAAGACTGCTGCAAAACATTGAAAATGATCATGTAAGTCTGCTCTTTGAATATCACGCCTCTTAAATGCCCTATTCTAGGCTTGTCTGGAATTGAATGCTGAACAAATCTATTTGTGTGATTAAGTCTGCTCTGTGAGTGTGTCATACAGGCACAGAGGGGGTAAGTTGGAATCAAAATAGCTCCCTCCAACGCCTTTCTGCCCACTTGTCTTACAATTGAATTAAAGAAGCAATGTCATTGGTACCAGATACCTATAAGGCAGCTTCATATATGCTGTTGTATGTGGAAGATAATGCTTTGCAACAAGTTATGATGGAAATGAAAATTCTTTAGAAGAAAAACTACTTGCAGTGTTCAAACATCTATACCATTTTAAACTGTAGTCTATTGCATTACAAGGTGGTTCTGGAATGAGCCTTGTTTTTAAGTATTGCGAGTGTTTGGAATTCTAGTTATGTAAAAGATGTAAGGGATGGGAATTAATTCCAAAGTCAAGCTTAGCATGAGCCTTAATGATTAGTAATCTTAGCCTAGCTGTTGAGTCCTAAAGGGACGTAGTCTTTACAGTGTCAGTTCATTGTTTATTTGGAAATTATGCAGCTACGTAGGGTCTCACGAGACAATTAATTCACTTGCCAAAAAGCATGACCCTTGGTCTCTGCAGGCTGTCTCACAGTATGGGGTCTGAGCATTGGCAAGCACAAACTCAATCAGCTGATTGCTCTCCTTAGACAGTGTAGCTTCTGTAACTCGGCTGGTTTAGTATGAGCTTCTAAAATATAGTTGCAATACACTGTTTGTGTGCAGGAAAGCTTTGCTTTCTGTTCTGCTGTGCAATACTTAAGAACTTGAAAGGCAACATGGCGTGAATGCCGGAAGGGAAAAATTACTTGGTATGGCACTATGTATTCCTCAGGGTGATGGAGCCTAAAGATGGCTCCTGTGCTCTAACCTCCAGCAAGGTGACCCTCTCGGGACAGTGCCCTGGTTTCCTATGTGGTTTTTGTAATCATGTACACTGGAAGGATTTCCCACTGGACATGACTTGCAGCCAAGATTTGTGTACCGTCCTGTTCCTTTGTGTCCTGTTTGTTCATTTATGGGTACAGTTATGGCTTATGGCAGTTGCTGACTCCAGGTATTCATTCTGGTTTAGGTGTGGGCTGCAGATAAAATGTGTTTGAGCTCCTTCTGGCTGCTGCTTTAAGTACATATACAGAAAAATGCTTTGGTATATTTTAATGGACTCAGCAGAAGAGATGTATCTCAAATGAGCTGTGAGATGGCATTTCTCACCTAGCCTTGAGATGGCCCCTTATTTTTGGGGCACCTGATTATTTGATCTTATCTGGATAGTTTCTTTTTTGGGGGATAGACAAAATATATGCTGTTGTAGCAGGCAAATAAGGGATTTTGGTAGCTTCCTTAAGTGTCATTTAGTCTCAACAGCTCAGAATTCTTCTACGCTGAACCCTTTTGTATCAAGTTTCTTTTTTGCTGGTCACTTAAACAGACAAATACTGATGTCATTTCACAGCTGACTGTTGGGCTGAGCATATTGTGTGAACTCAGCCCTCAGAAGGTCAGTGGGGAAATTTCTGGCTAATGAGAAGTACCTTGTGTAGGCCAAAGATACTTTTCAGAACCTGACGGTACTGGACGAATGGGTGCCACCTTCTGGCAAGTGGTGATTTAGCACAAGGCATGGGAATGCAAGGACTACATATGACAGTTTGCTTAGCATGTTTAGGTGTATTTGTCAGGCTATGGGTGAGAGGAGGGCTAAATTCCAGGGTAGTGGTAGAGGGAAAGGTCTTTCCAGCTTTTTTTGCATTAGGTCAGCTGTTCAGATGCATAAACTGCTTCTTTCTATCTAAAAATCCAAGTCTTTGTAATTTTTACAGCTGATAGATAGCTGCAGATGCCATTTGCAGATGTCTGTCAATTTCTAGTCATTTAGTGAACTGAGGTGAAAAAACTGAAGTGTTCTAGCACAAGTTGCCTAGTGGAGTTAAATGGTGCTGTACTCAGGCAATTAATTCCCTCTAAACTTTTGCCCTTTTGCAGCTGAAGCTGTAAATGTGATCTCTTCCAAACTCTCATTAAGTGCTCATTGCTCTGGTCTTGAAGATTTTAATCTTTTTTTCACTTCAGTCACAAGTGTTAGTTTAGAACTGTCTCAGTGCCAAGTAATTTTCTTTCCAGGTTGAAAATAAAAAATTATGTACTTGTACTCATGAGACTGTCTTCCATCTGCTAGGAAGATTTTTAGCATCCTGCATCACCTCTAAATTTCATAGCTCTTCTGGGCCACTGATGTATAAGGGCTGACTGATAGCCAAGTCCACTTTTGAGCAGCAGTTGCAGAATTACTGCCCTGTAGGAAATGTTCCAGGGAAAAGTAACTTGTCTTGAAAACATGTGGAGGTTTCTCTTGGCTGCTCTGGTATTTTATTGTGGAAAAAAGTACCTAGGTTTGTCTGCCTGTACTTTTTCTTTGTATCGGCTTCTGTTGGATGGACTGTGCAGCTGACCAAGTGTGTGATGCTGTCTTGTTTCTACAGAGAAAATGGCATAAACTCTTAGAAAAAACCTGATCTTTTCTTATTAGATTAAGACTAGAAGGAATGTTTGGTGAATGTGCTAGATGGTCTTTGTCTTGGTGCTTGCTGGTTGTGTATGTGCTGTGAATGAACTCAGCATGGAGATGCAAGCCTGTTTGATGTAGGGTTATGTTTTACACTAATGATAGGAGAGCAAGGAAGGAGGTCAAGAAGTGAAGGAACTAGCAGACTTGGTTCTCATCCTGGACTCCTCTATCTCCCGGGATTCTCTCTGAACTTCATCTGTGAATTTCAGTTTGCATATGAACTTTCTTCTGTGGCCCCCAAATTATCTCTTGGCCAAGAAGCAGCAAACATGATATACCTGCAGATGCATGAATTGGTTCAGTGAGTATGTGTGATGAGTACTTTAGCAGCTGGCCAGGCAGAACAGACAACTGTTGTGCTCACATAGAGCCTTTACCACACTGAAAGTATTTGTTTAGACCCCACTAACATGTCTGCTTATTGTTGTGTAGTGTGTGGGAACTGAGGCTATTATCCCATCAAGCTTTGTTGAAATGACAGCTATTGTCAGGTGATTCTTAATTCCGTAGGAAAGCAGAACCAGAAAAACATATCGTGGCTAACTGGGATGAAAAATTAGGATTTGAAATACAGTAGGGGGAAAAAACATGTTCAGGTGATGAAAGCCTATGAGAGGCTCTAGTTCAGATTGCTGGAAAACTGTCCAAACATATCATTTTATAGCTCACAATCAAATTGTTAGAGCTTGGTGAGATATATTTTTCTCTCATCTGCTTTTGTTCTTACTGTGTGTGGGACTTCAGTACTTTTGTTCAAGTACAAGGCAGTATCTTTAATTATAGGTCAATATCTCATTGGTTTTGGACAAGATAAACTTGTATTTATCTCTCTTGATATTCAAAAGCTGGTTAATGTCTTCTTTCAGTCTATGCCTGAAATATCTTGGTCTCCTCCAGTCCTGCCAGCTTCACTGTTCTGGAGGTGCCCAACATGGCTGGATCCTCACACTGTTCTCCAGATACTTTAGTGAACTAAATGGTAGGAAGTTCATATCTTTTTAAGATGGTGAGTTGTAATTCTTCTTGGTAATGAAGTACATAGCATTTTCACAGTTTTCCTTGGCAGAATGTGCCACTTACATGCAAAGTAGTAAGTTCAGGTTGTTAGACTGTGCTTTAATATCCCACTGGCCATTTCTAGGCCCTTTGCTCAAAAAACTGTCAGTCCTGCTCACCTGGAAATACAGTGAATGGAGGCACTGATCTGATACTGATACAAGTAAAAGGAAAGATGAAAGATATCTTTAAGTTCACATGCAACTTCCTTGTAATTTTATCAGACTCTGAACAGTTGAGAAAAATAGTTTGTCTTCAGAGTGAAGAGTCTGGATAAGGACGTGTGTGACACATGTGCAGATATGAAGCTCTGAACAGTGCAGTTTGCTCCCCAGAAGACTGAGGCATGTCTCAATGTTTTGTTCCTCTAAATAAGGGAACCATGAAGGGCTGAAAACTTGTGATACAGCTTCCTGACCAGTGGTCTGCTTGATAATGGATAGCAGTGTGCCTACTAGATAGCTAAACTTTGCTTTCACTGAGGATAGTGCTTTGTAGATAACAATCCAGAAACTGCTTCCAGAAGTAGGAGACTGCTGCAATGTGTATGTGGTTCTCAGCTGATATGGGCAGCAAACAAAATAATTTAGCCAGTGGAGTATATTGCTTGTGTAGATGTTTGTACACTAGTTTTTTCATGGATCTTTGGGAAAAAAAAACCAAGAAAACAAAGGAAGAAGCAATGGCTTTCACCCAGAGTTGTTGGCACACGGAGAAAAATGAGGAAGGAAGGCACTTAAAATGAGAAGTACCTGTGGACTGATGAATAAGAGACTAAAATATGCGAACTTTGTTCCAACTACAGATAAATAGATAACTAAAAAATGGGGAGGGAAGAAATAAGGCTGACCTTAACATATGAACAGGCAAGAAATGTCTCACAGAGACCATCAGTAAGAAGTTGACTACTGAGATGTCAGAAACTTGATGGAGGAAAATTAGTAATGAAGCAGAATCAGTTAACCTATGGGACTTCTGTCCTATGCTGGGATTCAGCTCAGCATATTGGAAGGGATATGTTGCCATAGAAGCCATTAACAGATTTTCTGTTCACAGGTCCAAAGTAGGAATTTGAATGCTCTACGCTGATTCATGACTGTGCAACAAATATTGTCAGTGCTGGAACACTATAGAAAGGAAACAAATGACAGCTGTGTGGAGGAGCTGTTGTGATAAGCTGGGGTTCTGGTGATCTGTTGCAACAGAATTGGAAGATTGCCCTGTAATACATTGTGAGCTGTGAAAATACCAAGACAGCAGCAAATTATGTTGCTGGCTTGAAAACATAAATACATACACAGCAAGGATTAAAATCCATGTCATTACTGGAGACAGGTTGCTTCCAGCTGATAGAACACATACTATGAAAGCTTGTTAAGGGGCTAGGTGATAAAAGTGTAAGAAGGACATCAAAGGTCTGCAGCAACAGATGCTGAAATGAGAATCTGGCAGGCTGTGCCTTTTGACATGGAGATAACATTTTCATTACTTTCACTGGAAATAATGGAACAGCAGTAACCACTTGACTGTAATTTGCTGTGGACTTAGATAGTAGTATGTAAATATATGTTCATTTTCCTGAGCATAGCCGCTGCACCCCAGCATGTCAAAAGCTACAACAGTTGTTATTTTAGTGATATGTGACCATACAATTTGGAAGTTTCAGTATGCAAAGGTAAAGGTCCTGTGTGAAACAGTTACTTTGAAAATATTCACTAAAAAGTACATGAAGTAAAACAAGAATATAGGTCTTGGATCTTCAGTCTTTTTATTACCCTACTTTCTGATATGCTTACTTTGTTTACACACATTGACACAGCGTTTGCCAACTGATGTGGTTTTGTGGCTTTCATAGTAATTTGCTTCCTGCTAATTAAACCTTCATATTGCCAGTGCATTTGCTATGCTAATGAAAACTTTGGAAACTAGATGGTATTTTTATATGCAGAATTTCTTTGAGAGTTTGCGAAGTCAGGTAGGGCTTTCTGCAAAGGTAGAACTGCTAAGTTTATGTCTGAGTCACTGAGCAAATGGCTGCTGTGATGCAAGACACTGATACTACCACCTGTGGATGTTATGGAAATAGCAGAGTTGGGGAAGGAGAGCCATGTGTTCACTTCAGCTGTTTCAGCCAAGCATCTTAAAGATCTGTGCGAATTGTGGATGAAGTTAGTAGACCAGGTTGTGAGCTGGGCATCTGAGTGCTGTTCCTGACTGCTATGAGACTATAAATCTTGTGCCAGAGGCAGGAATGGAAAGGAGGGAAGAATGGGATGAGGGACTTAATTTCACATCACTAAAGGTTGCAGTTGCTGGGTTTGGCTGATCAGAGGCCTGTGATTTAAGTGCCAGAGCATCTTTGCTGAGTTGCAGACGTGGTATCTGTTTAAGCACTTTGGAACAGTGGTTTATGTTGCATGTTCTCGTGATGCTGAATGTGTAGGGGCCATTGATTAATTTTATGCTTGACTAGGTTCTGTATTCCTCTGGAAGGACACATGATGTTGCCTTCTACTGACTGTTCAGCTGCTCTCAGCTCTGGATCTTCATCACTAAGGGTGCACTTGCAGCAAGTTTAATTCTGGTGTGGTTGCTGTCGATCTATTGGAAGTTGCCATTAGTAGTATTTCCTGTTGCTAGATTGTCATCATCTTGTGGCAGATGTCTTTGCCTATATGAAGCTTGGGGTGCTAAAGAAGTAATGCTTTTTTGTTTCGGGGTGGAAGAATAATCTGGCTTCTGAGCTCTCTGCAACTTAAATGAGGTCTTTATCATTAGCTCTCTAGTTCATTGGTGCTGGCCCTGAACTGTGCTGTCTTGATGTTCTGAGGTCAAAACAACTGCTATAAATAGAGAACAGAATATGTTTTGGGTTTTTTTTATCTGTGGTGTATAAGACATTGTCTCAGTTTAGTGGACAGGTTCCTCAGTCTGTGTGTAATGCTAAACCTTGCTCTCCTGGTGTCCTGTCTAGCCCACAGCTGTGCATATACAGGAGTTCCTCACACTGCTGGCCGTGTGTCATACTGTTGTTCCTGAGAGACAAGGAAATACAATAATCTACCAGGCCTCCTCTCCAGGTTGGTTGTTGCTTTCTTTTTTGGGAGGGAAAGGAATGAGTTGAAGGAGTAGAGGTAGATGGCAGGAAGGTCCATAAACTTCTGGGTAATTTCAAAGGTCATTGATTTTGAAAGCAAAATGTCCCCCATGATACTAGCAGCAGATCTGGCATCTTCTGTAATCAGTACACACTGCTTTTGAATGCTTCCTAAAACTACGTAGTCCATGATGTTTCTTTAGAGATAGGCTGGGCTTAGGATCCCTTCTGCTCTCAAGAGACCTTCTACTCTTTCTGCGAGGTGAAAGTAAAAGACTTTGAGTGTGTAGGAAGTAATGACTTGTTTCTGCATGAGCAGTTACTTTATTGGCCTGAGTACAAACTGTCTTTCTTGATCTAGTATCTGCTTAGAGCAAGATAAGAAGCTATCAAGTGCTGATACATGACACAATACAACCAAAACTTTAAGAATCTTGGCTGTATTCAGGCCTGCCCTTCACCCATTTTTACTCCTTTCAGTTAACCCAGAGGTATTGATGGAGCTCGGTGGGGCCAGACTGGGGAACATTGCTCTCCATTGAGTTTATCTCTGTTAGTGAAGATATTTCTAGAACTGCTGTAGTGGTGTATTCAGTGATGAAGCAGCATAATTTCTTATTTACGTCTTAATAGAGTGTCTGAAAAGTGGGTTGAAGAGCTCACGTAAGGAAGTTTTGGTCAGTGTGATGAACCATGAGGAGACCAAGGGAGCTGTAGAGACATGAGGATTGCTTGAATTAGGCACTAAATCCACCTGTGTGATGGCTGTGCTTAATGACACTTGCTCCTTAAGGAGGCTCTGTAATTATTTACGAGAGGTACAGGTGTTGGCTCTGATTGCAGCTCTGTTATTTGAGCTCTTAATAACACTGCCCAGTTCAGTCTCCAGAAACCAATGCTGTATTTCTGTAGTACCTGAACTTAGTGCCTACACGGCAGAAAATGCGTACTGTAGGAGTTTAGAGTAACAAAGCTTTGATCTTGCTTTCAAATGAGGTATTTCCCCTTTTTCATGTGGGAACGTACAGCACCTCCACAAGAATAGAGTTCAGTGCTTCAGTAGTTACAGGATATTTTGTATAGACTGAGTACCAGGTTTGTGTAGCTGACATTGCATGGCCTTTGTAGGACTAAAATGGTGAATGTTTTTGTGGAAGGGTGTGCAGAGCTACTCTAGCATCCCTATGGGTGGGTGTACATGGGAAAGGGGATTCTGTTTTGGCAACCTACCATATTTAAGTATGGGTTTGGAGGCCTCTTTTACATACCAGCTTAAATTCAAGCTTTTTTTGTTTGTTTGTTTTGGCAGATGAAGGAGCATTAGTAAAAGGAGCAAAAAAACTTGGTTATGTCTTCACAGGACGGACTCCCCATTCTGTTATCATTGATGCGGTAAGTGGTAGACGCGCATGGCACAGGCTGCCAAGCTCATGCGGAGCATAAAGGTGTCCTCCCTGGTCCCTGTGAGGGCCCTTTTCCAGGGCCTTCAGGATCCTGCATGCAGAGGGCTTATGTACACTGAGAAAAGTTGTCTTAATCTATTTGAAGATGCCAAGTTCTTTGCCTCTCTGTGTGGCGTGGGTGATAGGAAGTTGCAGGCTTACATGGGAAATGACAGCAGTTGTGCCTGAAAAATATTTCCTTTGTCTAGGAAGCACAGATGGGAACACTCACGTTAGAAGGAAATTCATGTGTCTGGGAGGTTTTCTGCCTATTATGTTTAATGGTTACTGTTCTTCTAAATGTTTCATTTCTTTCTTCTGAGTAAGATCTTCAGTAGAAGATGTATCTGCTTGACAAGCTGTGTACGCAGGGGTGCGTAGTTAATGGATTGCAGTTGACACAGGCAGCCTCAAACTCTTGGGGCCGCATTCAGACTCAAGTTGCAGTCTAAGCTTTAAGTGGCTCCAGATTTACACAGATGCAGCTAGTAGGGTGCTTATTAAGAATAATGAATGTCTTTTTGTCCTTCCTCTCAGGTATGTCCCCTTTCAAATTTCTCAGTACACTGCCAAGCTAACACTTGAAACATTTCCTTTAGGACTTTGTGAAAACTTTTTACAATTTCTCAAACTTCTTCTTAGTTGAAGGGGAAGAGTTTAGGATGAACAGTGTCATCTAGAGCCATCTAAATGCTTCTCTCCTCTGCAGGAGCAGCCAGGCCTACCTGGCCTAGTTGTATACTCATAATACGAAGCTGGGGGCATTTTTAATCTATAGCCAGCAATAAAAGCTGTCACTTCCAGGGATTCCTGTCTCTCCTTATTGCCTACGTCAGTGGCAGCACATGTAAAATGGTTTGGAGATGCTTTTAAATCTTGGGGAAGTTGCTGAATTGGCATGTGCCTTGGACGTGTGTATACTGCAATTAGATTTTACTGCAGCACTTTCTTTAACTGCATGCTACAAATACCACTGGAGTTCTAAGACTCTGGTAACTCCAACTGCTGTTTTTGGGTATTATACAACAGGAATGGCAAGTGTTTTAAAATCTTTATCCTCCTTCAGGTTGTTCCTGCTCAGCCCCTACAGAGAGTTGTTGGTGATAACAGGAATTTCTCTTCAGTTAATCTTTTTTTTTTTGCGCCACAAAAAATATAATTAATAATCTTATGAATACAAATAAAATAAATACTAAGTGAGGTCAGTCAAAGGTTATTGTAATACTAAACCCGGAGGGCATGCTTATTTTAACTTGAAAAAACGCCTACAGCCTGTAATATGTTTCCTAGCTGATGGCTGTTGAAAACGAAATATGCAGCTTAGCTTTCAGAGCATGCCTAATCAAAAATGATAAGATATTAACTCCTCGTAATGGTGTAGCAGTAGTAAATGAAGGGTGCCACAATACAGGATGTTGAATTAAGTTCATTAAATAGGGATCTACATCCTTTAACCAGCAGAGGGAGGCATTGCCACATTTATTTACTCTGGGATGTGTGACAGACGCCTGATCAGCTTTCGTGTTTGCACGTGTAAGAATATAATGCAGATTGTACTTACAATAGTACACGCTTTCTTTTGTTTTCTTTTGTAGCTGGGGAAAGAGAAAACCTTTGAAATTCTTAATGTGCTGGAGTTTTCCAGGTAAGTTTTCCTCTAATGTGCGAAATGCAGGTAATAAGAAAACCCTTTTTATAAAAAATGTTTTTGAGACTAAAAAGGTACAGCTGATACAGTAGAAAAGCAGACCTTCCTTAATTTTTGTCCTGCCCCTTCATCATCTTATTTCTGATATACTATGAGTGAGCTTATAAACTGGTGGCTGTTGGCATGGGATCATAAAACTTTCTCCTGCCACTGGAGCTCTCTGTTCATTTATTGAGAAGTTACTGGCCTGGCAGCGTCTTGCTGTGACTCATGGGTATCCTGATTTGTCACCTGTCTACTTCAAGAACATACTTTGAGATTGCACTTTTATAGTGCTTCTGCAAATTACTTTTTGAGTAGATGGAAACTGCACCTGGAAGTGCCTTTTCTTATGAACCATGCCAGCTAGGAAAATATAAACATTGCAAACACTCTTAATTTGTCAGGCTCATTAGGATGGGCATTGCTTGGGTAGCAAGAAACTTTGATGAATCAGGCCCCTAAATCACTGGATATAACAAGGTGCTTTCTCTTTGTCAGTTGATAAAGTTATGCCAGTTTGGATGGTGCTAGTTAGCATTCCTTTTTTTTTCTTTTGTTTTTTTTTTCTACTCTTGCTGGGATTAAAGCCTCGAACTCTTGTTCTTTGCTGTCTTTTAGTTGGCTGGTTGTGCTCTAAAGGACTATGTAAAACTAAAGGTAGGGATGATTTGGGTAGGCAGCTTTTCTTGTGCCCTGACTTGCTTTGAAGATTATTCTTGAGTACTTCCCTCTTTCCAGTCAGAATGTTGCTATTTAAGCTACTTGTGGGAAGTATCTGAAAAGGCACTGGAAGAGTCTTTGAGGGTTTGTGGGAAGTTGACCAGCACCCTGGTGTCTGTACACAAGAATAGCTGCAGCTTGCATGCAGCAGAAAAGAGCTGTCTTAGTTCTCCCCTGTGTAGCACCTTCCCACCTGACCACTGAGGGAGTTCCTGTAATTAGTTTTTGAAAAGCACACAGAAGTTTCCCAGTGTCGTTAGGATGTTGCAGAAAATCTGGGCACAGCTAATTGCTGTCCTTCCAACCCCTCTTTAGAAAGCCTCAGAAAAGATTTGTTTTGTCTGACGATACATGCCAAGAGCTTGCTTTAGTACACATGGCTCTTGAGTTCTGAAAAGGGACTACATTGCTCAAAGCAGCCTCAAGAGGAGAAGGAAGACTGCTCTACACTCTGTACACACTGGCAAAATGGTAATGAGGAAGGAGGATACTTCCGAGTTGTCCTTCTGCTAAGGAAAAGATTTACATGAAACCACATGTTCTTAGGGTTCCCGTGATGAGAGTTGATTTGTTTGCCTCTGCCTCTTGCAAATTGTGTATTTTTTCCGATGGGTCTTTTAAAGGAGAGATTGATAAGTAAAATGCCGAAATTTCTTAAAAAAAAAAAAATTATCCTTGCCTGCCTTCCTTTGTTAGATGTTGGTGTACAGGATGCTACTGTCTACTTTTTTTTTAATATGTATGCTAAACTTGACTGTCCTGTCCTTGCTCAGGGGGTCTGACTTCCTTCTACTTAATCTCAACTATGTGGGTCTGACTAGACCAATATAAGGAATCTATAAAACTCAAGAACTGGTCTATACCATGATTCCTTTCGATGATGTTTTTGCTTTCTTTTGAGTTAGGAAGTTAAATAACTGCCCTTGTCAGTGGATGGTTGTTTCAATGTCTGTTGCGCCTATAATAAAGATGTAATCAGCCTTAATGATTCCATTTCTAGAGTCCCCAAAGGAATTTTGCTTGAGGAATAAGGAAAAACTCTCTGAGAGAGAATAATGAGAATAAATGTGACTCTCCTTCTTTCAAGACAATTTTATACTATCTTGCTCTTTTTCAAATTCCTGCTCACATTGGGGTGTACGTCTGAAGTGCTTGCCAATGGGAGACATAGGGCTGAAGCTGGAAATAGCCAATTTAATATTTCTCCTTGTGGTCAAGGGTTGTGGGATCTTAAGTTACTGCTGTTATATCCCATTTGATCTCAGATGCACTAAACGCATCTGAGAAAATTCACTGGCTAGAACAGGAATTACTCTTTACCACTTTGACTAATGAAAGCAAGTATTTTTCTCTCAATAGCAACAGGAAGAGAATGTCAGTGATTGTTCGAACTCCGGCAGGACAGCTACGTCTCTACTGCAAAGGGGCTGTAAGTAATTATGCTGCCTAATGGAGAACACTGCCAGTTATTGTTTCAGCAGCTGTGGCTGATGCTGACATTTCATGTCTCATACATAATACCTGTTGGCTTTCTGTTTAGGGCCAAGTGATTTAAGAGAGCTGTCATTCCTCCTCTGACTGCTTTTGCAGGCTGGAAGACTGCTAGGCTTTCTGCTGCCCAGCTGAAATCCTGAAACTAATGAGAGCAGTACCCTTACTTCAGCAAAGCCAGGGCTCACCCAGCTGTGCAGCAGGAGTTCAGGAGCTGGACTAAATGCTGTTGTCTGAATTTATAACACTAAAATTTGTTCTCAAGTGCTCGGCTCTTGATCTGGCTTTCTTGCATCTCTGCACCTGCTGTTATTTGTCATCATGACTTGCACCATGTTGTGCTTCTGTCTTCACTGACAAGAGCAATAACTTAGCACAGTATTAAGGCTCCAAAACTAGCATTGTCCACAGCCAGAGAATGGTTCTAATTTCAGTGGAAAACTATGGAGCTGGCTTTTTGCAACAGGGACAAACTCATCCTGACCTCTGTGAGGATCTGGTTTACTTGAATTTGTCATGACATATAGGTCTGTGTTCACTGCTCTGTTGCTTCCCTTTACCTCCCCTGATTTGATAAAGATGTGCTGGCTTCGTGCTGGTGTGGTGGAAGTGAATTAAGCCCACTGCCATTGTGTGGTGGTTCACAGTTGTATATCTAATAGGGCCACACAGACTTTCAACTTGCTTGTTGTTCATGCTGTGTCTGAATTCACACTGTTCTTTGGAGTGTGGCACTGGAAGGGATGGAGAACAGGAGACTTTGTAGTACAAAATTTTGTGCTGTTTTCTATATGAGCAGACCTAGATGTACTAACGTGCTGCATCTGCCACTTTCGTGAGCTGTAAGCCAGCTGCTTATTCTGCATTAACTCTTCCACATTCTAGTGGCCATCCTCTGTCCTGCTGCTTCCATAATAAATAGATTTGTATGCCTGTCTCTAATCAGCGCTAGATGTAGGCCTGTTTACTTAGCTTAAGAGCAGATGTCTGAGTAAAAGTAGGGTTTCTGTACTACATGTGTTTGTATAACTTGTTCTGGTAGTTGCAGAATAAAATCCAGAGACTCTAAGATATGTAGGTGATGGTGCTATATTTTAATTGCAGCTGTTAGCTGGGCCTTTTCAATTGTCCTTTGATACAGTGATAAAGAAAGCTGCTACAGGAAGAAGGCTGTTTCTGAGAGAATGTTGTGGTAGAACATGATCAGTGTTTCTGCCTTTTAGTTTTAACATCAGTGGGAATCTTTTCTAGAAAGGATTTCAGGAGACTCTACTGCATGGGACTGCAATATGTACTGAATAAGACCAGACATTTGTGTTCTCTGAAAATCAATATGTTGGCTTAGTAATTTATAGAGAAGTGTTCGGTACTGCCCAGTAATGGGGACCTCTTTATGGAAAGAGGGGTGGCGGGCAGGGTGTACTTCTGTCCCTGTTGTTTAAAGTGGAAGCAGTATCTCTGCCACTGGGCAGTTACTCAAATCAGAGTCTCTAAACCCCAAATACATTGTAGATACAGTTTTGTTTTTGATGCTAGCAAGTCCATTCAGGTTGCTTCTCTTGAGCTTGTAAATACACAAATGGCAACTTCATATGTAGACTTACTCTGTTGTAATAAATTTGGTTTTAATAGGATAATGTAATTTTTGAGAGGCTTTCAAAAGATTCCCAGTATATGGAACAAACACTGTGCCATCTTGAATACTTCGCAACAGAAGGTAAGAGAAACAACATGCCATGAGATTTCAGTTTATGAAGTTATTTGCAACATCTTCTGCATTGTCTAAGCTCTGTGGTGCCAACTAAGATGATTGTGAAGATAAATCAAGGTGTGGGGTGTGTTATTAGCAAATTAACAACTGTAGGATGACTTCAAGTGTAAGGAGGTTTTTGTCCAACTTCTGTGTGATTTCAGTAGGGAAGTGGAATTTGGAAGGAAAGGACAGTGTTCTGTGTGTCCATGATGAAGGGAAAGGGTATGAGTTGTGTTGCCCAGAATAACTCAATTACATGGGGGCTGGAGGTGTTTTTACCAGGGTAGAAGTCAGATGCCAGCGTTTCTGGCTTTACGAAGCAGAATGACAACCTGGATGTGCTGGGAAGCCTGATAGACTGAGACCATCAAAGATGATCTGGAATGGTCTATAAGGCCTTTGACTGATGTAACACCTCTGTTCACAAGGAAGCACTCGGCTTTGTTCCCTCTTCTGCGATAGCATAGAATAGAGTTATAGTAAAACCATAAACCAGTGTTTTTCTTCCTAAATCTGAAAATACCATTCAGCTTTTAATTTTTTTTTTTTGCAGCCTCCCATGGTCCCAGTAGTGGAACTTGTATTTTATCGCACACACTCCTTTCTGCTTGATTTGTGACAGAAAAAAAATCATTACCTCCCTCTGTTAATTTTTGCCAGTGGTCTAATAAATTGGTTTTCATACTTCCTGGACCCTCTTCACTATATTATGCATGTGTAACTCCCATTATTAGTGTGAGTTACATCAGTACACTGAAGGAGAACACAGTCTTGCTAAAAGGAAGCATGGGCTGTGCAGAATGTTTGGCTAATATCACCAGTCACAGTATGTAGCCTGTTCTTCAATATGATCTTTCTAAAAATACATGAAAGTCAAGCTTGCTTTCATACTTAGTAAAAAGTTTTTGTCCAGTACTCTCTTGATTTGCACCAACTATAGTAGCTGAAATGAACCAGATTTGTGGTTTACAATTGTGGAAATCCAAGTGCTTTAAAAAATGTACAGAGAGATTTTGTGGAATCCAGAGTTTAACAGTGTGTGTTAGAAGCTCCTGTTCCAGCGTGAGGGTTAGAATTTAGTGTTTGTTAGGTATGAATGATTTGATGATACTCGATGTAATTTTGCTGTGGGTAATGGCTGTCTTCTGTTTTGTAGGTCTGAGGACACTGTGCATTGCTTATGCTGATCTCTCAGAGAAGTCTTACAGAGAGTGGTTGAATGTCTACAATGAATCCAGTACAGTTCTGAAAGACAGAACTCAGAAGCTGGAGGAATGCTATGAGATAATTGAAAAGGTAAAACATACTTTTTTGATGATCAGATGCAGATTCCCTTACGTGTTTATTTTCCAGTGGAATTTGGGCTTTATTCAATTAAATAAACTTAATTTCGTAGATGAGAAACTGAAAAGGTGTTCTTAGATAGCAGCCTGTTCAGTCCACAGTTTTAATCTGTAAATCTGAGACAAACTTATGGATAAAAAAATAATTTTTACTTATAAACGCTTTTCTCACACTTTTTTATCTTCCTGTTTTGTGTAAGGTTGTTGTAACTTGATAAAGATAATGTATGTTAATCGTTGTATTGCACCAAGTTCCCAAGTACTAGTGCATGAAGAGATCCGTTCCTTTTAGTACAGCAGTCACAGTTCAGGGTTTTTGAAGGCTGTTCTAGGCACAGTGTAGGGCTCACCAAAGCCTGTAGGGGCATGGGCTAATAAAGGAGTGAAAACCTGCACTCCATGCAAACTGCATAGCTCTTAGTTTTGGAAGGGGAAAGTAGGTATCAGAGACCCATTTGAAACGCTGATCCCACAGTGAACGAAATGTTAAAATGCCAACACTAGGGGCCAGTGTTTCTCTGAGCCTTGTTGGTCTTGCTGCTTTTGGAAGTGCTGGTAGTTGCACTGCTAACCTACATGGGTTCGTGCTCTTCCCTCTTGCTCCAGGTATTTAATTTTATTTGGTGGTTTCTTTAAAACATGTTTTGAACTTCAATATTTTTAAAATTAATATTAAAATGCTGCTTAGGTTCTGGAGCATTGTTGTTTATTTAAGTTAGTTGGGACAAAATCATAGAATTATAGAATGGCCTGGTTTGGAAGGGACCTTAAAGATCATTGAGTTCCAATCCTCCTGCCATGGGCTGGGACACCTTTCACTAGGCCAGGTTGCTAGAGCTCCATCCAACCTGGCCTTGAATACTTTCAGGGATGGGGCATCCACAAGGAGGTTGAGACTGGGATAGGAGCTAACTTTCAGAGGGTGAGAGAAAAGCTCCACGAATTCTTCCAGTAAGAACTGAAGACTGGGTCTTTCTTTCCCAAACCATGCCTAAAATGGTCTTTTGTGTTTATAGTGTGTAAGTAAGTGTGGTTATCTCATCCTTGGTTCTATAGATTTGGGTAGCTCCTTTCAGCTTTCTGCTTCTTGCACTGTGCTCTCGTACTCTTCACTGAGGTGAAAAGTGAGCATTGCTTTTGCTGTACTTTAAAATGTATTCTCAAGCTTTAGATCATTTTTGGTCATCTACTTTCTGCCTTTTTCACAGTTTAGTATCTGGTTTAAGAAAAAAGGGAACCTGAGAGTGGGTTGTAGAATTGGAGTTAGGAACTATCCACTCTATGCCTTCCTGTTAATATTTGCTTGGTGGTCATACCTAGAAGCAGGGCTTCCAGATAAACTGGCTTTTGGCTGTAACACAAAATACAATGTATTTTACCAGGCTGCATCTTTTCATCTGAGGGATCAGATGAGACCAAGAGAGCTATTTTTTCAGTCTGAGTGCTGAGATTGCTGGATCACAGTACAGGTGCACGTGTGGAGGCTGACTTGAACTGGCTTCCTTCCCCAGCCATATGCTGACTGAGAGGGCTTCAGCAGGTGCAATAGTAACTCCCCTGCTCAGGTAGCTCAGCCATTCTGGTCCCTGTGCTGTCATGTGTAACTTCTTGACAAGTGATGCAGGGGAAAAAAAAGAGGCAATCTGCAATTGCACACTTGGATTATGTTTGTAACCCTCAAATGCTGCTAGCATTGACAGAGCTGATGTTTCGTTGGGAGGCTATAGAGTACTAAAGCATAATGACTTTGCATGAGTTGATTCTGCTACATTTGTCAGCTGAATCTCTCGTAGCAAAAATGAAGCTTTGTCAAGACCTGTAACTAATGCCAGCTTACACCCTGTATGGATAACCATTTGCCCTTCTGTTCTTAAGTGTGCTTAGATTCATACAAGTGGGAGCTGCTTTCAATGCCCTCTTCGGGGAGTCATGGAAAGGTTTGGGTTGGAAGGGGCTTGTTGTACGCTCCCCCCACCATGGACAGGGACACCTTTCACTAGACCACGATGCTCAAATCTCTATCCAGCCTGGCCTGGAACAATTCCAGGGATGGATCCACCACTTCTGTGGGCAAACCTGTTCCAATGTCTCACCAGTCCCATCATGAAAAAGTCCCTTCATTATGTCTGGACTAAATATACCCTCTTCCAGTTTAAAACCATCACCACTTGACCTGCCACTGCTGGCCTTGGTAAACAGTCTTTATCCATCTTTCTTAAAAGCCCACTTTTTATATAGAAAGGCTACAGTAAGGTCACTCTGAAGCCTCATCATTACCAGGCTGAACAACAGCAACTTTCCTTACTACTTCTGTTCATTTGTCTTAATTTCTGTTGAATAATATTAGTCCCTGCAAAGAATAGAATATGCTACCTTTTTCTGTGCAATTTCTGAAATGATACAGTGTACCTAAACTTATTTCAGTTTGTTTTAAGTTGAACATCTTTGCATGTGTAAGAAATCATTAAAATGCTTTTAGAGGTAAAATCTGAGAGACTCTACCTTTTGACAAGGTTTATTTCTTAGCTATTTTTCTGCCTGTCTTTTTTTTTCCTGTAATGTAGCCAAATCTCCTCAAGCAATTGTTTTAGAATTGCCTAAGAATATGGCTAACTCTGTAGTATTAAATTCATTGTATGAGACATGTTTTTCTGGCAGACCATCTGTGTGTTGATTAGAGATACTTTGATTGATTAATGTTCATACCACTTGTATTACACAAATGTGATGATTATATCCCTAAATAGTTGCAATGATTTTTGCTTTGAGTGATTGTATCCAGTCTGTGTGTACATTTTATAGACGGAAATTAGTTTAAATGATGTGATGCCAAATAATTTTTGTTTTTTGAGCTTAAATGTATAAACTGTGACTACTCATCATGTTGCTATGGTGATTAGTGAATGGTCTAGTATATATGTTCATCTATAGGCTAACTTTGGACTTTTATAACTTCAATTAATTATTCTTGAAATGTTGCCATCTTTCTGATCAAAAACACTCTGTTCCATTCTGTACCTCTTGAAATGTGAATTGTGTGCAGAGGAAGTAGAATAGCCACACCAGAAATTTACTGTGGTGTATATTGCTTTTCAAAGTGCAGTATTAGCAGTGAGATGCAACATGCTGTCTTAATTTGGTTTTGAGTATGTTCCAAACAGAGGTTTATCTTAAAAGAATTTGAGAGATTGTTTTCTTATTTTTTTTCCCAGGATTTGCTGCTTCTTGGAGCTACAGCCATTGAAGACCGCCTGCAAGCAGGTGTTCCGGAAACAATAGCCACACTAATAAAGGCAGAAATTAAGATATGGATTCTGACAGGTGACAAACAGGAAACAGCTCTCAATATAGGTACACATCTTTCTGGTTACTCTGAATTTGTCTGATATGTAGCAGGTTACATGCAAGGCGTGCTGTGTGGGTTTTTAAATAGAATCAGGCCTGCTCTTTATAGAATGATTCCGTGGTAGCAGGGCACAGCCTTGGAGAAGGGATTTTGTACTGAAGTCTTCACTATGGGTGTCAGGCTATATTCATTTTTTTGTTTGCTTGTTTTAAGGCAAAAGGGACCCTTCTGCTCTTGGTTAAATGCAGTTCTAATGGAATGAATATATGTAACTCTGCTTTCTGATGGTAACAGGAGAACTCAACCGGGCTAACGTTTCACAAACTGTTTTGGAGCTTTCTTTTTTTCCTTTCTTACTATCTGCCGTTTCTAGACTTTGAATCAAGCTTGGGATACAATGGGAACTACGAAAATGTAAAGTGTGTATAGTTTACAGGTTCTTCCAAATCATGTCTGTGAAAGCAGGTGGATTATTCAAGCTGAAATAACTGGCCCTGCTATCACCTTATGGCACATCTGTTAGTATATAGTAAAGGCTTGGTAAAGGAACGTATCCTGATGTAAGCACACCCTCTGTCACGCCTCTCAAAAGTAGCATCTTTGGCAATATAATGCCATGGTGCTCTTGCCTTCTCTTTGATGATTTTTCTCCCTGTCATTGTTAAATCTGCCTGGAGATCATAAGAGACAGAGTTGCGCTCTGGTGATCTGACATCTCACCTAGGTAAGTTCAGTTAGAGGATCAGAGTTGTAGCAGGAGTAGCCTGAAATACACCCAGACGTGTCTGTGTGCAGTTCTAAATGTAAAATACTTAATTAGGTGCATTATTCATATAATTAGAGAGTCTTGAAGTCAATGTGAACTCAAAAAGACTGAAGAAATAGCTCCTTCAACAGAAGGCAACATATGCTGTTAAGGTTCTACAGTTGCATTTAGATTTGCACGTAGTCTGTTTAGATGTATAGGTGCAGGTTAAGAGGAACTTTAACAGCATAGGTTGCTTTCTCAAACTCATGTTGACTTCAAGATTCTCTATCAATGATGCTCTGTAACTGAATTTAGATTATTTTTAGCAAAGTTTTGGGCATTTGGGGTTTTTTTATGGTGTGGTTTGGTTTGTGTTTTTTTAATTTTTTTCTGTTTTGGTTGACTCAGTGAAATTTCAGAATGCAGTCTGCTTGACTGACCAGAGTTTTTGTGTGCTTCTCAAAACTAGATCAAATTTAATGTATCTTTGTATGGTGAAGGTGGTACCAAGAGGTGAAGTAACTTGCTGAACTGATACAGCTGTAGTAGACATACAATGGATGGCCTAAGTAGACAATTTGTTTAAAGGCTAGTTGCCTGTTTTGAGTCACTATCTGCAGATTTTGCTTTCTTTACAAGCAGTAGTTAACTTGAGAAGGGAAACACCACCTTTTGACGAATTAAAAAAATGTAGCTGCACATTTTGATGTAAATACCTGAAATAAGTTGATATATTAACCAACAGCAGCTACCTTGAACACCAGTAAATGAGCTTATTCTGAAGGCTCTGAAGGAGACTAACTTCCAGTGTTCTCTAAAACTGTTGGTTTGTTGTTTCTTTTATTATAGCAGCTTGAGAGGAATATGTATCTCTCTTAGAACTTCTAAATTATCCCTTAGTTTAAGGTGCAGTTTGGTAGTAAAAATCTAAGTTAATTAGCTTCATATTCAAGTTGGCTTAAAAGTATAAACATGTGGCACCCTTCCAGGTTTTGTGTGTAACCCAATAAAACTGTAGTAAACCTTCAACTTAAAACCCAATCCACGTGTGCACTGTATGTTTCAGGTATAAATATGCTGTCTGGGGAGTAAAAAGTATTTTCACTTTCTCATTGTGTTTGGAGGTTATGCTTATTGACTCTTGCTTGCTGTACGGATATACGTGTATATTGAGGGATATTTCAGCTCTTGGCAGCTGTGTCAAGGAGCTGGAGTACTTTGTTCTTCCATCTTCCTCTTGATTCCTTGGTTTTCAGAATTTCCATGTGTCTTTGCCTCTGGATTACATTCTTTACTTCTTTGGAGAGTAATGGTTGACCTTCTGTGGGATGGCTGTATGCCTTCCACTCAGCCATATGCCAGTCAATAGTTCAGCAGACGAGGAGAGTGTTCATGATAAGCTTTAATACTGGTCAATTGTTGAACTCTAGCTCTTGAAAATGGGACTTCCAGGTTCAGAAGCATCTTTAAGCATGACCTGCAAACAACTGTAGAAGGCTTAACTGTGTTCTTGTAGCTTCATCCTTTTCTTCAAACAATCTACAGACCCTGGGTTGCCATTGTCTTTCAGTGAGACAAAAATACCCGTGATAGATTTCTATTTGCCACCATCCTGGTGCTCAGCACACTCACAGAACACCAGAAGTGCTGTATTTTCAGCCAATAACTTCCCTAGGAACAGATTTGTTTTCTTGGAATGGGAGTGTAGTGTTTACTCAAGTGCGTCCTTCCCTGAACCATGAATCGGTCCCTACAGTTGAGCTGAATGCTCTTACCTAGGGTGTGCATTGATAGCTGCAAGCGCTGCCTTACAGTTTTTTGGGTTTGAAGTTGGAAGAGAGCTTTTGAAGATATAGTCCAATCCTCCTGCTCCCTCCCTGACAGGGACATCTTTCATATATCAGGTTGCTTAAAGCTCCATCCATCCTGGCCATGAATGCTTCCAGGGATGGAGCATCTGTAACTTCTCTGGGCAACCTGGTCCAGTCTTGCTACCCCCATCATAAAAAGTGTCTTCCTTATGCCCAGTCTCAACCTACCTTCTTTCAGTTTGAAATGACTGGCCCTTGACCTGCCACTATAGGCCTTGGTAAAAAGTCTTTCTCAGTCTTTGTTTTAAGTCCCTTTTTATATATTGAAAGGTCTCTCCAGAACCTTATCTTCTCCTGCCTAAACAACCCCAACTCTCAGCCTGTTTTCATAGAGAGGTGTTCCAGCCCTCTGATTGCTTTTATTGCCCTCCACTGCACTCAGATTCATGTCTGTCTTGTACTGGGGGCCCTAGGGCTGGATACAATACTCCAGGTGGAGTGTTCGCATTCAGTTTTTCATCACTCAGTATCCAGGTGCTTCTCAGTAGGGCTGCTTTCAGTCTGTTCATCCCCCAGTCTGTGCTGATGGATATTTACGATTGTTGCAGCACAGGTGCAGGATCTTACAGTAGGCCCTGTGGAACTTGATTAGGTTCTCACAGGCCTACTCCTTAAGCAGATCAAAGTCCCTCTGGGTGGCATCACTTCCCTCCAGTGTTGTTTAGCTGTACCATTCAGGTTCATGTTTTCTGAAGACTTGCTGAGGGTGTACTGGATTCCTGTCTGTCCCTGGTGAAGATACCAAAGTACCGGTCCCAGGACTGGCCTGAGGGACACTACTCATTACTGGTTTTATTTGAGTGTTGAACCATTGACTGTAACTCTCTGGATGCAGCCATCCAGCCAATTCCTTACTCATCTTACAGTACATCTGTCAGACCCATATCTTTCCAGCTCAGAGATAGAACATTTCTTGGTGAGCTGTGCTTTATTTCAGTTCAGGAGACTGAAGCCACGCCAGCACACTTGCCTGTGTCCCTATGCAAAGTTTGAGCAGGGCGTATGTGCCCTCTCTAAACACAGAGGATAATCATTCTTGCCTCAGATGCTGGATTCTGTATGCCTGCAGTACGAATGTGCCTGTGGGCTATGATCTTGAACTCTGGTTCAAACAGTCTTTCTCCCAGGACACTTGACAGAAAATAAGTCCCAGAAGTACCTGATTCATCTGCTTCATGGACTTTTGGTCAGACTTTTTAATTAAAAAGCTAGATATCAACTTACAGGTGTGGATCGACATTTTATACCTGGCTTTGAACCAGCAGTTGATCTTATTTTACTCAGAAGCATTGACAAAAATACTTACCTTAGAGTGCATTTTTGCTTGCCATGTTAGTATTGCCAGTAATAACTATTACAAAATTATTATTAAACTTTAAATATTACTAGAAATGTCTAAAATTACTACTTGTACTCTTACAGTTGCCAGCTACTTTGCTTTTATAGTAGTGCGAGATTTTAACGTCATCTTAGTCCTGAAACTGTACATAATGTACAGATCTGCTATAAACCCTTGTTAGGCTTGACTTACATTCTCTTATTCCAGTCTTGATCTTTCTGTTTAATATGATGGCAAGATGAAAAATAGTCTCAATTGCAGGATAAGTTCTTCTGAGTCCATGATTTCCAAGATGCACAGCAGACCAACTGTTTTCCATACCTTTTTTTTTTCTTCCGGCTTGATTTCTAGAATGTCATCTTGCTCATTTTAGAGGAGGTAAAGTGAAGCAGTGAGCAGTGGTTTAGAAATTGCAGCTCCCTATTGCAGCTGCTGTTCTAATCAAATGCTACTAGAAAATCCTTTTGAATTAGTTATGCTGAATTTGTAACTGCCTACTGCACAAGACTGTTGCTTTAGCCTAGGGAAAGAATAACCCTGTTATGGTGGGAAGTACTTAAAATTGTAATATTCTCTTTTTCTCAGTGAAAATAAGGAAGTTTTTTTTCAGCCTGGGACTAGCTTTTAAAAGTGGCTAATTGACTTGAGAGAAAAGTCAGTGTTTTGTCTGTAACTGTTGGAGGTTTGCTGCTCAGTTCTATACTACTGCCTAAGACTCATTCACAGGCAGAATCAGAGGCTGTCTGCAAAGCTTTCATGTTGTAGCCTGCGTGTCATCAGAATATATTTCATCCTTTTCCCAGCAGGTGTGAGTTCAGTGTCATTCTGTATTGTTCTCTGAAGCAGAGATTAAACCTTGGCTCATTAATGTGTATTTGCAAGGTTGCACTTTATATTCATAGTCCACACAGCTGTGAAAATGGAGGAGAAACTAAGCTTTTGCAGGTAATCAAACCTGCTGCCTGAGAGTGCTTGGCTATGATACAAGCATGTCTTCCACAAAGGAAGAAGAAGGATTTACTTTCTTGACAGAAGTCAGGCATGCAGACATGTTAACCCTGGATTATACCTACAAAACTAGCCCAATTATAAAAACTCTGTAGCCTGAGGAAATGATTTGCATTGCAATTGATGACCCAGTATGGCCTTTCTAAGGAACCAAGAATCCCACAGATGATTTCATGCCTCAGTTGTTCTCTTGCTGTTGTAAGATATGGAAAGAGGCACTTCATCTTTTTACAGTGACTGTGCTGTTCATCTTTTGAATCTGTCAGCCTTGCAATGGTTCTTCACTGGGACATTACTCTTATACTGCAATAGCCTTCAGTCTCCATTTCAGAAAAGTAAGAGACTTCCCAAGACCCCATTTTATTTGATAACAATTTCTTAAACTTGCTGTAATTAACTTCTATACAAAAACACGTTAGAAATAAAAAATAATTTTATCGAATTTCCTTTTCCCACATAACTTAGATGAGCAACAAAAGGTGTGTGCTTCAAATAAATTAATTCTCTGCTATTTTATGAAGCTTACATGACTGTGCCAATCCCAAGTGAGCTTGCATGAGCTTTTAGGATAATGTAGTGGGGTCAGCCTGATGTGAGTTTGCATTTGTCTCTTGCTGTTAATATGAGCAGAATTAAGCTGTTTATTCTGTAAATGATTAAACTTTTATAAAAATAAGAGCTTTTCTCTGTCTAGAGAGTTCTTGTTTTGAATTGTGGTGTCCTGGGAAATGTACAGAGCTGCCCTCTGGGTGCTGCTCCAGACTATGGTAACTCTCATTCTTTCATGTCCCAGTCCCACACTAAGAATAATCTAGTCCAATTATCTTGTGCCTATAGGAGTTGGTAGGGGCTCTGTGAGTGTCGTTGATCTGTACTTCTTGATGAAGCTCAGAACCTTCCACACTGAACACTCAGGAGTAAAAAGTGCTCATGTAAGCTTTGTGTGGGTTAAGGGAACTGAGTAGCATCAACTGGAGACGTGTATGCACTTTCAGTCATCTGGCACAGATGGAACTGTGCATTCAGATCTGTTCCTGTAACGTGCTGAAGGCAAACCTGCCTTCATGTAGACTTAAGAAAAGAAAAAAATTGCTGTAGGGCTATAGGCTATATTTACTGCATTTAGTTCACACAGTGTTTTCTTTCATTAAAACATCTCAGGTGATGTATATGAAAATGCAGATAGAATGCAGCCCGTGTTCTCAGTAAATCTGTCATGTTGGAGTGTGTCCTGTACACCAATGTTTCCAGCAGTCTGCCTGACAGGAGTAATTGCTCAAAAAGTAAATTGTAATCGACCTATAGATGCTTATCTTAAGGTTGAGCAGAACCTTAGATAATCTTCCAAAAAGTAAATCCTTGTGTTTTATTGTCTTTTTTTTCCTTCTTGCAGGGTACTCTTGCAGACTCATTTCACAGAGTATGTCTCTCATCCTGGTCAATGAAGATTCGCTAGATGTAAGTAAGCAAATTCTGATGTAGTTCTTGACAGAAGGGGGTGTTGCTAACAAGATGGAAAGTTGTCAAGCTTTCACGTTGAATTTCTCTTGCTCACCCTTAGGGGTAGCAAGATAAACAATTCATGCTAAAACACAGATGTATTGTGTAAAGTGTACTCTGGAGGTCTTCAGTCACAAGCTGTACAAATCAAACTGAAGTCTCAGAACGAGCAAGGTATTAGGTGCATGGGTTTGATTCTGCTGCAAACTGGAAGAATCTGCAGCGTGCCATCAGGAATATAGTTAAGTTTTGAGGTATAGATATAGGAGTAAGATGTTTAAAGAAAACTTGGTTTTTGTTTTTTTTTGTATTTTCAGTATTGCATGGAACAGCTCTAGCCACACCTGCATTGTGAGCTTGTCTATGAACAGTAGCTTTTGAGACCTAAAGTCAAAAATTTTCTGCAAATGGTTGCCATGCTCCTCATATATATGCAAAAATTAAATAGAAAAATCATATATTTGTACATGGATCTTCCCAGGAGACATCATTCCATTTTGTGTGTTTCAATGTCCATATCAGTATTGGATATCCCTTCAATATCTGATTTCTGTTAGAAGTATTTGTAGGACAGATGAAAGTACCTATAATAGGCAGCATCTGACATTTGCATTTAGAATTGGCAGCTTGACTGGATGGGAGATGCAAAGCCTGTATCTTGGAGTATCAGAGGAGTTACTGGACATCTGCAAATCTGGTTGAAGAGGGTAATATTGTTGTGGCAAAGTTATCACCATCTTAGTGTCATTTTCCAGTCACCTTGATGTGATTCCAGCAACTTTGTGCGTAGAAAACTTTGGTTACAGAATCCAGCTGTAAACAGTATTGGAAGTTTATCAGTAAACATAAAAACTAGTGGAAGCTTTCAGAACATGTACTTGCACCCCCAGCATATTTGCCAATGATACCAAGCTGTGTGGTGCAGTCAACACACAGGAGGGAAGGGATGCCATCCAGAGGGATCTGGACAGGCTTGAGAGGTGGGCCTGTGTGAACTTCATGAAGTTCAGAAAGGCCAAATGCAGGGTGCTGAACTTGGGTTGGGGCAATCTCAAGCACAAGTCCAGGCTGGGAAGGGAGTGGATTGAGAGCAGCCCTGAGGAAAAAGACTTGGAGGTGTTTGGACAAAAAGCTCCATATGACCCAGCAATGTGCACTCACAGCCCAGAATGCCAAAGGCATCCTGGGCTGCATCCAAAGAAGCACAGCCAGCAGGTCAAGGGACTTGGTTTTCCACCTTCACTCTGCTCTCATGAGCCCTGACCTGGAGTGCTGTGGACTCCCTATCCCTGGAGGTGTTCAAGACCTAGGCTGGATGGGGCTTTGCACAGCCTAGTCAAGTGGAAGGTGCCCCTGCCTATGGCAGGGGGGTTGAAGTTACGTGATCTTTAAAGGCCCTTCCAACTCTTAACTTTTCTATGATTCTATGAAGAAAAAAGGGAAATGGAGAACCATGGCATATCTGATGAGAAAAGAAACCTGTTTTTGATATATAATTGCTGCTCTTTTAAGTGAAGAAAATATTATCACATGATACATCATGAATATTGAAGGTGACTGATGCTTTAGCTCAGATAACCTATGTTTTTCTAGAACATGAGTACAAACTTGTGGAGCTTCTGAACTGGTGCATCAAAAATGCTTTGTATTGTATCAATCTTGCTTTCAATCTAAAGTAAGTCTGTGGGTTTTTTTCAAAGTACTCTTATTGCCATTTTTAATGTAGAGTTGAATTTTATATAAGTTTGAATATAAAACTTATGTTTTGTTAATAATTGTCTCTAATAATTTTATTCTAAGGTGTCTTTAAGTATTTATTGCCAATTTTTCAGCATGAGATCTCCATAGTAATACTTATTTTGTGTTGCACCTCTAGCAGAAATTTTGACTTCTGTTCAACTGAGCCTGAAATTGAAGGTTCTCACACTGAAATTCTGTAGCGTTATATTTAATATATTCCACCTTTGAAATCTATTAATACTAAAAATGAGTTTTTACAAGATCCAAGTTGAGCTTAGAGCTTTTAAATATTGATACACTTCCCCCTTTGTGCAGTCCCCGTGTGACTTTTCCCTCCCACTTCTGCTCCTTGGCATGCAGCAGCAGGTGAGATGTGATCGAACAGCTGTCTTTGCTTGGTTTTGAGAGATAAATTTTTTTTCTAAATCATGCACTTCAGGGGAAAAATCAATCATTTCTGTTCTCTTCAGGGAACTCCTGGGAATGGAAAAGACTAATCCCTAGCTTGATTCAGCTGAATTCTTGAAACTTAGCATAATAATCTGCAAATGTCTATCCCTTACAGACTTTACCACATGCATACATATACTCACTTGTTTTTTCTTTTCCTAATAAAGCTTTTTGAAATGAGAATATTTTGAGCATGAGATTTACTTTGAGTGTAATTCTTGGACTCAGTTTCTGTTTAATTAAATTGGAATACCATAAAGCCTTATTGTGCCGCTCTTAACCTGGAAAAATTTCTTTCATTGGCATCTTGTAGAATTTTGAGTTGTGGGAAGTGAGAAGGGTACCTGAAGAAGGGAAATTGGATGACCAGAGAGCCCCTGGCTGGAAAACCTCTAAAGAGAGAGGTGGTATTACAGCCAAGGAATGTTGGGTGTGTTCCTCCCCATAAATCCTGTAGAAAGAAGAGCTGGGAACTGTATCAGTTGCTTATCACATGGGATTGTATTTAATTGTAGTGGAAGGACAACATTGGAGGGACCCAGTTCTGAACCTGTGGGTAGTATTTTGCTGTAAAGTAATGCTGCTGATGTAAAAGGAGCTACACTGTGAGTCTGTTCTACAGAACTCATGTGCCAGGAGTGGCAGTCCTTGGTTTTACACGGATGTGTGAGTAACAGCAAATGGATACTCCTCAATGCTGGTGTCTGTTGATAAGATACAACTGAAAGTGTAAGCAGAAGCTGGCCTTCCTTGCTTTTCCACTTGCTGAGGTATACCTTTTGCGTGCTTCATTGTTGGGATGTACTTGTTTGTGCCACCATGGTATCTTGTAGTATTCCTAGAAAAACAAGCATAGCTTCACAGTGTAATTTGTCATCCGTAGTCAGGGTCTAGACTTCCCAAATAGTCTTAGTATCTGCAGGGAAGCTTTGCATATGGCTATGTTTTATACTCCAGCAGTGAAGAGTGAGGACCTGGAAAACTTGGTTATTTTGTTGTTAGTTTATTTTAGCTGTTCTGTAGGGTAGCATTACTATGAAGGTTGTATAAGGAAGATCTGTTAACCCTAAGAATATTAGATTTATCCAATGACTTTCATGATCTTCATTCTTAATGAGCACATTTCCTTTACACACTTCTTAAGAGTCAAAAAAATTAAGGAGATCTTTGATGGGCATCATTATTCATTGTATTTAAATACTGATACGTCTGTAGATCTGCTATTATCTGGGAATCATGGATCTCTTAAGAAGTAAAGCTCTGACCTGGTCGTTTGACTTTAGCCATATGCTAGAAATAGCAGATTTTGTTGGGTAATTGTCTAAAACTTTTTCTAATAATGATTGAGAACTCAGGCTGTGTAAAGGAGGAGAACATGAGCAGAAGGCCATTAAAAAGAAATAGTTTATCAGCACATTTGTCTTTGAGCAAAGAGTATGGTTCCAGTAGTGTCCTCTGTACTAGACTTCTCAGAAAGATTTGCGCAGTGTTATGGCTTCCTCAGAAAGGTACTACCTTCACCTACAGAATTTATTCAGCATATGAACCATGTGTGTTTCTTATGGAAATCTGGGTTTCAAACTCCTGAGCAGAATTAAAGGAGACAGTGTTTGTGAAGGTCTGAGAAACTTTGAAAGTGTTGCTTTTGGGATCCTGATTCTCTTGCAGAAGGACGGATGTCTGTGCCTGGTCAGTGATGTCATGCTGATTACTCCCAAAGAATGGGCCTAAAGGTATTGTCAGCTTTTCAGACTAAAACCAGAGTTACTTAGTACTCCAGATGCTCCAAAGCATTGGTATCATATGTGCTTCAGCTGTACTAAAAGATAATAAGCTATGTAGATAGTGCTGGGAAGACAAGAACAAGCCTGGGACTGCTAATGCCATGTAGGTGCTTTGGAGGTTACATCTTGTGTGTTGCACTAGAGAAGAGGCTGGGGCTTTTATCTCCCCTGCTATCATCTGCCCGCATGCATTCAGACCAAGTTAATATTCTGGAAAACTGGTCAGCGTGAGCAAGCTCAATTTGAGCCAAGCATCAGCTCTCCTTCAGAGGGGCATCTGCAACAGTTCTCTAGTGTCTTGTGACTAGTAAGTTACTCCAGTTACCACTCAGCCTGGAATTGTAATTGGCTCTTCTATCTACCACTGGGGGTTTGCAAAGGAAGCTAATTAAGAAAACTAGGGAAATAATACATTTTCTATTGTACAAAGCTTTTACTATTGCTCACATGTCTGTTTTTCTTAATCTAGAAATAGACATCAAGCTAATAAGTGGTTACATAAGGAGCACAGTCTAGGAATCAGATAAGTCTTCAAAAATGTTAGGTAGACGGGATTTAGGTTTTTTTGTTTCTTTTTGAGGAACAAATAGGATCTTTCATAACTCCAGATATTTGCTAATCTGCATAGAAAGTTAATTGTACGGATGTGGAAAATATACAGCTCTTCGTGTGAAAAGCTGCTTTGATTTGAGAGTACTGTGTAGAATTATAAATGAAAGAATATAGGTGTTACCTAGACCTGTAGGTTTAAGTACACACAGGACTGTGTAACTTAAGTATTAGATTACCATTTTTTCAGGAAGTAATACTAATAGGTTTGAGCCGTGAGTGGTGAATGAGTCGAGCTGGTATTTTTGTTTCATCCTGCTTTTCACTTTTCGGAATTCATTAGTGACTGTTCTCCCTTATCTGTGGCTCTGTTTTTTCTGTTAGTGTTTTCTGGCACTCTGATAGTTGGTTTGGATGAAGTGGGGATACTTGGACCTGGAGGAATGCAAGGACCCTTAGGAGTGCTAAGAAAAGGTTACTAAATAACTCTTCTTTCTATAGCTGGAAACTGTGGGGCAAGAAGGTTGGGGCATGCTTTTAAAAAACTAAAACCTGCTGTTTTCAAAGTTGCTTTTCCTTTCATATGTTAAGTTTTGGTAGTGGTCATTTCTGACAAGAGCCGATTTTAGGCAGCTGGTATTTAGCAGATGGGGGCTGATGCCTTGTCCTTGTTACAGGACAGAATAGATCATATTACATAAAAATGGAAAGGAAGAGTGTGCATTCCCTGAATTCCATTTAAAATTTGCTGTCTCGTTTGTAAGAGCTCTCATATGTTAGAGGAAAATGACTGGGAACAAACACTGTTTCTCTTAAAATTGCTAATGATCTTCACATATGTGAAGGCTTATATCAATAGATGATCACAGAGCATTATCCAGATCTATTTTCTGTTGTGTAGGTAACAACAGAAGCATGGCTTCAACTGGATGGTGAGGGAAGTATCTGTTTGCTTTGAAGGTGGAATTCTCTGCAGCGTACTGATGTGCTTATTTCTATTAAGCACAAGAGACCATGGAAACATAAGAATGCATAATCAAGTGTTAAATGGATTTTTTTTTAATGAGAAGCTACCCATGAAATGCAGTTTTTTCTGATATTAAAGCATGATGGTGTGTTTTTAGGGGAATAAGACGAAGCTGATGTCTGATGTATAGATGAGTTATGGATACTAATCCTCTTGATTGACATGGCTAATACTGCACATCTGTAGAAAGAACTCAAATTTGTCTTTTGTATTGAAGGGCAAGAACTAAATAGTCCTTTCTTCTTCAAGATACTTTCATATCTGGTCTTTTGCTTTCATTGGACGGGTTCCTTGTTCATGCAGGTTTGTCTGGGGGTTTTAAGAATAAGCAGTCTTCCTTTCTTGGTGTGGAGCCAGCCTAAAGCAATAGGATTTATTCATCTGCAGTGTTAACTTAATGTAGACGATGGAGAACTAACTGCTTCAGGGTGACAGGGTATATCTTGGTCATGTATTCAGAAAACAGAGAGATAATAGGTATCTGTGGTCTTACTTTTGTGGTTCCCATAATACTGACTTACGACTACTACTTTGTTGAACCATTTTTTTTAAAATTACTTCCTTTCCCTTAATAATTAGACAATCATTCTTGAAACTGAAGCTTGATTACTCCAAGCCTTCTCATCAGTCACATAAAGTAATACATTTCCTTCACAGGGGAATTAAGGAAAAAAAAAGATGTTTTACATCTGGTTGAAGCTAGAAAACGTCTCACAGAATTTCTCTGGGTTGATTGGTCTGTCAGAAACTAGAATTAAGCAGTTCTCCAGCTGTATGAACTTAATACCTAAGTATGTGTTCCCTCTGCTTTTTAACCTTCTGCATAGAGTAGAACCAATCAGAGGAGTCTTGTGGAAATCTCTAAGGTTTTTATATAACTTTGTCACAATGTTGTAAGCTTTTTTTAACTGAAAAATGTGTCAAGGTGCATTTTCTCACTATCTCTAATTGTTTAACTGAGGTAGTGATGTTAGAGGATCGGTGTTACTCTTTCATATTTACTAAGTCTTCTAATTAGCTTACCTTCTACACATCTTAAGTAGTGTTTGCAATCTCCTCTCCATGTGTTCAAGACAAAACTGATTTGGATATCTTGAATTTTCAGCTGAATCCCAAATCCTAAATTATCATAAGCCATGTCCTAACTGGGCCTAAAAATCCCAGTTCTGAAGTGTTAGAATATAATGGTTTTTTGGAGAGCTTTGGGAATGAGTGTTAGTCAGAGCTGAGGTGATTCAGATGTCCTCCTGAAGCTTCCGTCATGCTGAATTTTGGTGGTATCTATGTTTGCTCATGGTGTACTTTGGATTTTCAAGCTGGCCACAGTGAAGCCGCCTTCTGATTTGAAAGACGGAGGAATTCGGCGTCTGTTATTAATTCAAGTTCTTGTAGCTAGAGAGTAGAGAATTCAATGGAATAAGAAGATACAGCTATGTGTAGAAAGACAAGGTATCCAATTCTGCGGTATAACTGGGGACCATTTACATGGCTAATGGTGACCGAAGTTGTCTGGCTTCAAGAATTGTGTTCTTGGGGTGCAGGGGTGGAGGTCAGCAGAGCATGTGCATTTGGATATGGAGTTTAGTAGAACTCTGGGAAAATGGAAATGAATAAAGCCAATTAATGGTTAAGGGGCTTTGTAAGATCTAGGTTGGTAAGGTAATATTTGTCTGGATTATAGAATTGAAATTTCACAACTTACCTGTAAATAACATAAGGAAATGGGGGATGGGCTCCCAACTTAACTGGCTGACTTCTTGAAAATTTGTACTTTCTTTTCAAGTTATTAAAACTTAATTGGTCTGTCTATAGTAGGTTTAATACTATCAGGTTCTCAAGGGATTTCTAGTTCTATCCAGGGCTTGACAGACAAAATCTACAGTTCAATAGATGGAGTTAATAGGTTTAGTAAATGTTAATAAAATAAATCTATTGTATAATATAAATCTTTAGGGAAATTACTCTGGTAGTTTAATTTAAAAAAAGAAACATAATCTTGATGATTTTGTGGAGTTTTCATACTAAAATTATTTTTAGTAATTGAAGTGGGTATCATATTTATTAGATAAACTTTAATAAAAACTTCAGATATATAGGGTAAACTGATAGGAAACTAAGTGTGTTTTTAAAACTCAGGGAAAAAGAGGTCTTTGAAAAGTTAGTGTTCACTTCAGGGAATGGTGTTTGTTTGACCAGAAAAGAGAAGCTTGCCTAGGGCTTTCTTTATATTCTTGTCTTTAAAAAAAAACAGTGAAAATGCAGGAAGCTGTCATGATGAAAGCAAATCAGGTGTTGTGTCCAGCTTCTCAGCTGAGTGGATACCAGTGTCTTTGCTGGGCAACAGTTAGTGCCACGTCAATAAGATTTGTTTCCAGTTCTTTCTAGAACTAGAAGCAGTGAGCAGGGCAGCAGCAGAGGTGCTCTTGCTTCCTGAACTACCTGTGGATGTCCAGGAAATGTCAGTTTGCACCAGCTGTATTTGGGAGTAGAATATTTAAGTTGTAAGGACTAGGATCAGCCAACTTAAAACTTTGTCAATTTTAATGTAAAGATGAATTGTAAATACTTATCTGAAGTGGTGTTTTACAGCCCTTCATACTATAATACATTATAGAGAATTTCCAGTCAAACAAAGCCAACATGTATGTACTGGCTGCCGTATGGCCTCTAGATGCATTATGCCATGCAGTCATTCCTAACAGTGGCAGTTGCCAACAAATTCATGTCAGTTTTAATGTTTTGTTGCTTTTAAATCTGCAAGGAATAAGCAAGCCTCTTATTAGAGGAAAGCATAAAATGGGTTATTTGTGGGAGTCTGGCAAAGTATAGAGTAGCTGGAAGACAATTCACTGGAAGATGAGTTCCCTACCTGATAGTAGGAATTTTATTGAAACCTTTAATGTAGGTAGACAGGGTATTTTTGAAAAGTCAAGTAAGGGCGATGGAGAAATCCAGTGTGATGGTTTTGGAGGGAGAGAAGGCAACAGATGGTTGTTTAGTTTTTTTGGGGGGGATTTTTTTGTATGAGGGAAGTATGTGAAGCTTCTTAAGAAATAGAAATTATTTAGCTACTTGAGATTACAAATAAAGTAGATCTTGTGACAAATAATTTCATTCATGCTTGTCCAGCACCCAGAAGCCACATGAACCTTCAGTAAGGAAATCTGCAAATCAGAGATATAATTCTGGCAGAAGGTGTTAGAAAGTACGTTCACCAAGAAGGAATTGTTGCTATTTGCCGGTATACTGGGAGCTAAGGTGCTGTGCTGAAGGCAATAAGAAGTTGTTGCTGTAGATGTTGTACAGGAGTGTTAGTAGGGTTACCTCCCAAGAGCAACATAGACCTTCAGTATAACTTTTTGTGGTGGTCGCCGAGAGGAAATTCTCAAACTAAATATTACTCAAAATAATGATAGTCATGTAGGACCAAGCATGCATCTAGCACATCTTTTAATTCTGTAAGAGACGAAGCACTCCTACTTAGACTGCCTTAATCTCTGCACTGGGAATTAGTTACCTTGCCTGTCCTAACTGACCTAACTGCTGTGCATTGTCTACTCAGTGAACATAAAGTCCTGGAGTGCCTCTGGTTTTCATCACAGAAGCCTGTGCTAAATTTCCTGGTTTCTTACTTGAGTTTTGGCTATTAGTTTACAGACTGTCACTATTGCTGTCATAGTTGTTCTTATTTATTTTTTTTTAATGTAGGGAAGCTTGTTACATATGTGTAACAAGCTCAACAGAAGCCTGGTGTTAATATGAAGTACAGTAAACTGCAAATTTTAAGAACTAAACAGACTAAATAGTATGGACTAAAATAGGAAGTTTGGCAGTTTGCGGGTGGTTTTTTTATTTTATTCTAATGAGACATTGAATAAGATGTTGAGTATAGTCTGCTGTAAAAACAGCCAGTGTGGTTTTAAGACCATGTCTGCTGCCTCATAAATGCAGTTTCAGTAACGTTGAGTTTGGGTTCATATGTGCAGTTGTCTGGTTACAATATTCTTTTCCATTAAGCATTTTTGGAACATATCATGCTTTATGAACAAAGGTTAACTAGGGCCTGAAGGAAGCTCGAAGCAGCAAAGTACAGATGTATTTGTAGCAGAGGACCACTGGCCAAGCCCAGGATAATTACTCTTACATATTATTTAAAGGTAGGCCCTTTATTGTTCAACTCTGCTAGTGTCTTCCAAAGGATGGTGTTCTGCCCTAACTAATGTCAATGTCCAAAGTCATTGTGGCTACATCCCTAGTTCCCACATGGTATGATTTCAGTTCACGTAGTCAGAAAGGCAGCCTGTGTGACGTAAGAATGAATATTTTGGTCTTGGAGCTGCGAATATTGTTACCTTATCTGTGTGTTTCTCTGCAATGGCATTGGAGCTCTGGCAATCTTTATGATGCCATCTTTTGAAATAGTGCATTTGCATAGAATTTTTTTAATAGGTGAACATGATCATCTTGTCAGCTAATGGAATTAGCTTTGGGAGGAATGCAGTATCTGGAGATTTGAGAGGCTAGGATAAATGGGGGCTCAGCATCTCTCAGTTTCAGGGGTCTTGCATACAGTCTGAAAAACTGCTTATTTTTAGTATTTCTAATTCTTGTTAGAATTCATTGCCCCAAGTAATGCATTTGCTGACTTTGTTGGGAGAAGGCTTTTATGGATTTCATTTTATAGCTGAAGTATTAAATTGCTGAAAGCAGTTGTTACATGATTTTAAGATTATGTAATATTAATACTGTTTCAGTGAGTAATTGTTTGTTTGGGAGCTCTCCCATAGATTATATCCAACACTGGAACTTCAAGATTATTAAAATAGTTGTATGAAGTTATTTGAAAGCTATCCTTAGTGTCCAGCATCAGGACAGCTCTTACAGAATGGTCCTTGGGTGCAACTGTTCAGTCACAGAACCAAGCAAATGCATCTCGCCTCCATTCCTCTCAAACACACTACCTGGGATTGTTGTCTCCTGTGTAGCTTTGAAAGTATGAAGACAGTAAATTGTCAACTGAACACATGTAATCTTTCAGATTTGCAGTGTATCTGGAATTTCAGTGCTGGCTGAACTATGGCTGGGGAAGAAACTGCCTTAAACATGTGATGTGATGGCAAGGGCAAATGGCCTTTTAATGTCACCTTACATAGTATTAAATAGGACTGTGTTTAGCAAAGGCTATTTTTCTATTCCTGTGAACCTTGGAAGTGCTTGGAGTGCTCAAGACTTTACTATTTTTTTTTCAAATAATCTTAGCTAGGAAAATGACTAGGGAACAGCTGAGTGGAGGCTTTTGCTTCCTTTGATCTTCAAGGAGGCAAGTGGCAAAGCTGCCCTTGTCCCTGCTTGTTTCCTTTTCCACCACTACCTAAGGCTGATGCAAAGCCAGACCATGACCAGGCAGGGCTTCTCTGAAGCTGCTGTCTGGAGATGTGTGCTTGTTCCTGCACATCACCCTTCCCTAAGGATATAGCCTGTGCTGATAAGGTAATATTATTTAAGGAGGAGAAGTAGCCTGAAGTAATCTCAGGCTACTGGCTCATATTCAGAAAGATCTTGATGCCCTGTACCATCATCTCTTATAAACCCTTAGCTTTTCATGTTTTATCATGTTTTCATGTTATTGTGTTATATTTATATTTTTAGAACCCTCTAGATGGGCTTCAGGCTCTTTAGGAGCCTCCAGCCACTCACTTTTATCATTAAACCTAGTCTCTTCTCAGTAGCCGAAGCTGTGGTGTAGAAGCAAACCTTTTTTATAAGATAGGCACAGAAATTAATTGGACTTAGAATTGAAGTAAAATTTGGTATAAAAAGTGACAATTGTATGGCAACTTCTGGACTGCCTGTGGTGAGCTGGTGCATACACCCAAACCCCACTTCTTCAGAGACTTGAGGAGGTGAGGGGAGGCTGTACCCTGCTGCTGGCTCTTCATGTGCCATGTGGTGAAGGATGGGCTAGAGGAGCTGCTTGCCCTGTGCCCTGTTTCATGGGTGGAAGTGAGGGCAGGAGGGGGGATTTGGATCTGTGAGACATCTAGTTTGTCATTGCTCACACATCTGCTGCCAGTTAAATTAAAATTAATTGCTCTAAGAAAGCTTGTTTATATTTGCTTTTTCAGACCTTTTTATTTTTCATAGAATTTTAGAATGGTGTGAGTTGGAAGGGACCTTAAAGATCTAGTTTCAACCCCTTCTGCCGTGGGCAGGGGTTCCATTCCCTAGATCAGGTTGCTCAGGGCCCCATCCAACCTGGCCTTTATTGAACATGTCTGGGGATGAGGTTTCCACAAACTTTCTGGGCAGCAACTTTTCTCCTTTTGTCACTGTAATCTGCTATGCTCAGATTGCAAGACAGAAGGGTTGTGTTTCTTTTGGTGTTTTGAAAGTAAGTATCGTTGAGCATGAATTGATCTTGGTAGAATTCTAATAGAAAATCTAATCTTCAGACTTCCTCTGACAAAGGTGTTAAAGCTGGACAGTCTTGAGGTATTTACCTGATGCTATTGTTGTGAAGTACTAATTTTGTAATCAAACTGCAACAGAAGAGTTTACATCATGACAAATCTTACTTGAGCAAAACTAGTGAGTAGATTCAACAGGCTGGCTTGCATAAAACCATTTGGATAGTTTTGTCATGCTTTTCTCATTTCGTTATCTAATGCTTTGCAGATAGTTCGGTTATGGGTCTTGTATCAGCTGGACAAATACATAGCCATCTGGATTTCTGGTATTCTGATATTGTAGCACTAAGTTCTTTCGTTTTCCTAATTTATGTGTGGTGCCAATGCTTGTGTTTTGCATAGCTCTCCTGTTACTTTCCTTCAGTTATCGAATGAGAATTATTTGATCCTACAGATCTAGAAATGTTCAGGTAACGAAGATCTCCGTGATCTAGCAGGAATGTTTCCTAGCATCTTGCTTGTGTAACCCAATAGTGTTTCTCCCCTTCCCTAATGTGTGCCTGTATTTTAGCACTATAATTTATGAGTTTAAAAAACTGTAGTCCAAGGTTAGCCCTTTTAGTCCTGCTACTTTCCTCTGCTTGGATGCAGAGGTATAGAGCTCTTAGTTTTGGGACATGAGGGAATATCCAGTTTCCCTATATCCTCGCTGTTCCAGCTTTTTGATCTCTGCTTCCCCTGATAAGTCTGTGTTTCCCAGGTGTGGGAGTGTCCAGGTCCCTGTCCTTCAGGGCATGCGTAGTATTTTCCTTGTTCAGTATGTTCCATATCCTTCGTCTGCCCTTGTGGGGCAATTTGGATGCTGTTTTGTCTTAAACAGAGGCATGGTCAGACTAGAGTGCCGTCTTTCCAGTTGCTTGCCAGAGGGGCTGACTCAGGCAGGAGAATGCTGCCTTGCTGTCTGCTTGCTGGGCTCTGCTTCATTAGAAGTCCTGAGAGGGCACAGAAGGGACCAAGGCCAGGAATGAAGTGCCCAGGATGGACTGTTGCACCCTGTGTACCGTTGAGCAGCTGCCAAAGGGCAGGAAGCCTGACCTAATTCTTTAAGGAGTCAAAGTGATCCCAGCTGGATGGAAACAATCGATGAACGTACATGCTCTCCGTTTCCGAGAGGCTGTTGGGGAATAGGTATGGTCATGGGAGTACAGCTTGTATCAGATCCTTCTGGAAACTCCTTTGTGTGTTGTTTTATTGCCTAGTCAGCCCTGGGTAAAAGGGAAAAATACAAAGTCCAAGGAGTGCGAGTAACTTCTGATGCTTGTCGTGCTGTCAGGGTAGAAGTAAAATCTCAAAGGATATTTCAGGAACTGCAAGTTCTCTCGTATTTCTGCTCAATACCTGCATTGTTTCTAAATCAAAACCAGGACTTTAAGCAAACAACTCGGGTTAAAAGCAATCTGCTTCTTAAAAGTCACTTTTATTACAGAGCTTGCCTGTGCTAATCAGTGGCTCTGGAACTTTCTCAGCTTCTCTTGGAGAAACAGATTTGATAGTACACAAGCACTTGAAAGGAAGACTAATATGACAGGTTGGCTTCTTGTTTGCATGGGACTGTCTCGAGTAGCTTAGAGTTCATAGTTTGCTGTTTGGCTTAGTTCTCAAAGCAGTTTCCTTTAACTTAAGTATGGGAATAACTTTGGCTATGAACTCTGACAGTGGTATGGCCTCTGTTACTTACACTACCACTCAACTGAACTATTAACTGCACAGATGCTAATAGCGGTTGGGGTTTTTTTTAAGGGGGATTTTGGAGAGGAAATTAAGAGTGGAAGACTACAAATAATTGAAGCTATAGCTTTCCCTAGCCCTCTTTAAATTTTATTAGTCTTTAAAGAGGGAAATTCTGTCCTTCCAGCTTTATTTTGATGTCTTACAAATTGATGTTACCTTACATGAAAAGGCAAAACCAATTCTTTCTCTTTTCCAGACTACACGTGTAACGTGACTTGAAAATATGAAATAATTTAGTCATAGTGAACACTGGTTTTGACACAATGCATGTGCCTGTGCTGGCAATGTAACTGCATCATGAGAAAATCACGTTGAGGCAATCCTGCTTTGTACAAACCAATCTACTCAATATTATGTTTTTCTTATGTACAGCACTCTTCTGGAGGAGAGATGAGTTCTGTCATCCAGTCTGTATTTCATTGTGACTAGTGTTCAGCCTTTTATATATTAATAAGCATGGATTCCTTACTTGCTTGCAATGATAAAACTCCTTTAGTGTAGTCCTGGCTGCATTGATGGCTGTTCTTTGTCTCAGGAGATTTCTAATCTCCTTGAGTCAGGATGTATTTTATTTACATCAGCCAAGATGGTATAATAGTGATAATATATGTACACTTTACTTTGTGTATATAAAAAACCCCATGCACAGATAGATGTATAAATACATGAAAAAGTCAGTATCTGTAGCAGAGATCTGAATCTTTAAAGCTTTCTACCTGAAAGCTTAGGGGTGACCTAATTGCCTTCCTGTACCTGATGGGAGCCTGCAAGAAAGTTGGAGAGGGACTTTTTACAGGAACATATAGTGACAGGACAAGGGGGAATGGTTTCAAACTGTAAGAGAATAGGTTTAGATTACATGTTAAGAAAAAATGCCTTACTGTGAAGGTGGTGAGACACTGGAACAGGTTGCCCAGGGAAGTTGTGGGTGCCCCATGCCTGGAAGTGTTAAAAGCCAGGTTGGATGGAGCTCTGTGCAACCTGGTCTAGGGGTGGGGTTGGAACTAGATGATCTTTAAGGTCCCTTCCAACCCAAAACATCCTGTGATTTCAGATAAGGAGAAAATACCCTTTTTTTGGGTGTGGGTTGTAAATTATAGACTGACTTGTATGTCCGCATACCAGTGTCATTTTCTTGGCTGAATTCTCCCAGCTGTTTGTGGGCATTGACGTGTAGTGACAGCTTAAAACACAGCAACACAGAAGCCTGTGGTTCAGACAGTGTAACAGAGAATCCTATATCTTCATTATCTAAAGCAGAAGGTTGTGGTATCTCCTTGATCTGAAGATTTATCCATTGGGTTGAAATGTGGGCTTTTATCTTTGAGACATTACTTAGCAGAAACATAACTTCTCGAAGGTCTAAACAAGAGTTGACTTCTGCTTTGCTTGCTTCCAGGAAAAGCTGGATTATTATATTCAAAAGAGAAAAAGTAGAAGGAAATAAGAAGTCAGTTCTGTTGAATGATTTTAATACAGCTAAAATATCAAAATATAGACACTGAATAATTCTAGCTTGTTAGCAAAACTAACAGACTGCTTCCTCTTGGGAGAGTACAGTTGATTTTAATAATCACACAGATGTTTTGGTGTCCAGAACAAGCATTTCTTTTTTTGCTCTTTCTGTGGTATGAGATATAAACTATCTTAATGTGCACCATAAACTGTTCTGTGGTCAAATGTCTAACATATATTGAAAGTAATAGACAGAGTGACCTACATAAAGTAGTTCTGGAGTAAATGAAAATCATGTAAAAAGCCTAATACTGTTCTTAGTGTGAAGAGAACAGGTTTGTGGCTATAATATTTGAAATCCCTGGTTGTCCCAGGATACGCATGTTTCTTGCTGAAGTTAGAAATATTAAAAAATGTCAAACTGAACAAATGTGGTATTGTCTTTCATAGCATTTGAAGAACATTTGATGAATTGCCCCTTTGACTGCAGTTATTTCTACAATTGTTTCTTATGCTGCAAGTTTTGACCTATTAGAACTCAAAGAAGGATTGTGAAAGACTCATGGCTTTCAAGATTGTGCCTTTGGCAACTATGTTGCACTGGATGACTACTTAGGGTGTCAATTCTTTGGTCTGAGGATGCTGAGACTTTTGTCACTTTTCTTGATTTTTTTTTTTAATAAATCAGTATTTCAGTCAAGATTTACGGTGAAGATTGGCATTTTTAAGATGCCACTGCTGTTATCATCATCTCTCTTTAATGTGTGGAAAAAATAATGCTGCAGAAAACTTCAGGTTTTATTTCACAGGGCTAAGATGAGAGGATCACCACTTCTGGTAGCATGCATTGCCATGATATTTAATCTGCAAGATAGGAAATGGCTAGTTAGTGAAGTCTTGAACAAACCGGTTTTACTTCTTAATTTCACAAAAGCCTCTCTCTGCTCCTAATTCTTCCCTCCTTCTCCCCTCACAAAGCCTCTCCATCTCTGGGGTTGCGCTGGAGACTTCATGCATATTCCATATTAAAGATGCTGCTTTTCTTCACTCAGAGCCTGAAGTTTCGTGTGCAGCCATCTGGCATGCTACATTAAGTTTGCTTGAGTACTTAACCATGTACTTTTTGAATAGTCAGCTCTTTAATGCTCTTCCTTACCATGATCTTGAACTGATCTTGTAAGTACTTGAAGTACCTGCAGTCCTTTACACAGCATATGTGTTTGAGATGGTATATCTGACTGACACTTTTGGAGATGATTTTTCTGTGATCAGAAAAAGTTTGTGAAAAGATCTGTTTCATTTTTCTTTTTAACTATGTGAAACACACTTGGAGATAGATGTACTGATGACAGGACAAATTTCCTTCAAGGTGTATTTTCCTTCCTATTTACCCAAGTTTATCGACTCCTGCATAATAAGTTTGTTGCAGAACTGGAAACATCCTTGAATCATTCTCCACAGTACTTGTTATAGCTCTTGATGGTTGAATTCATCTGGACTTTCAGCTGCCCCTGGCTACAAAAATTCTGACATGATGTGTTTATCTAATATCTGAAGGCAAGATTTGGTCTTAATATGTGATAACCTGAGACTTGCTATGCAGATTAAGGACTCTTTGTATTGAGATGTTTTAAATTACTTGGCTAACTGAAGGAATTTCAGGTTGAAGTTAAATTCAAAGCTATGAAAATTATCTGAGTGAGCCCATCTTATATCTCTGGGTCCTCCATATGATGTTTTTCTTGGCACAGTAGAAGATCATATTCATCAAGCAGAATCATGGTGCTAATAAATAAGCAAGTTCTGCTGTGTTGGATCAGTGACAGTCATTTGATTGACATGTTTTAGGAATGGCTGTGAGGTGTCGTAGTCACACTCTGTGCTCTTACGGATCTCTTTAAATCAGTGTGTGACACAGGCTGAGCACTGCAGTAATACTGAGCAACAGCTATTGATGGGCCTGTTTGTTAGTTTTTCTCTTAGTTTTGATCTTACTTAAAAGAATAATTGAAGGTATGCCACTGGGATCTGATCTTCCATGATCCATTTGCTGAATGGTTTTGTGTGTACAGGTTGAATTTGAAGTGAATCCTGTACTTTGAAAGTACTCAGGCTTCCTTTAAACTGGGAGATGTTGGTACTATTTCTTTTGAAATGTGAACTAGTGAAGTATTCACAGTTAGTCTTTGGCTTTTAAAGGTTTGCCTGGCTCTCAACTAGAGTGTCCTTATACCCTCTTTTTCCTGTAAAGCTAAGGAAGGGATGAAGTCTTAAAACTGGGCTTTAGAAATGTGTAATTGTCAGCGTCATCTCTCCATAGTGCTGTTTTCAGTGAGTTAGTAAAGAAAACAACCTCCCTGCTAATATTTCTACTTCTGGCTTTTCAAGAACCTTATAGGTTATGTATTTTTAGGAATACAGCCTGCTCTGTTCGACATGCACTGCCTCATCTGTTATTAGTAACTAAGTATTTTCAATTCTGCATATGTTTTGAGTATCCATTTTATTGGCCATAAACTAGGGCTTTTGTATCAGTTTACGTAAGCAGGTGACACATTGCACCTGGCAAACAGAACTGTGTTTGAATTGGTATTTCCATCCCCAATTAGATTCTGAGAGTACACAGAAGCAGTTAAATAACCAACTGTTTGAAGACTTACCGATTGTAGGAATCACACAAGAGAGGGAACAGAGGAACATGACAGCGAGTCTTGTAGCTGGACTACTGCCGTAAACATAAAGTAATCTTCGCTAGGCTTTGTGGCAATGTGCTTTGCACCCTTCCTTATAACTAGGTCTTTGGAAATTGCCTGTTTGCTTTCGGAAACTGGAGTAGTTTGCTGACCTAGTCAAGTGTGGTACCAAATTTGGAAGATTGGCAAAAGTGAGGATCTTTCTAGGTATTTCTTTCTAGATTTCAAGACAGGTTTCAAGGTTCGCTCTTGCATATGTGCTATTTGTTGTGGAAAGCACTTCCAGTGACTCTTCTGCCCAACAGGTGTTGCTTTAAATAGTTCTATTATGTTTTTCCAACTTTGGTTTAAACTTTAGGTTTTTTTGCCTTTATGTCGATTATTCGTAGTCTCCTGTAAATTTACTTCTGCCAGACATCCTTACAGATCTCTCTGGCACAGCAACTAGACAGATTGAAGTCAAAGACTTCACCAAACGTCATAAAGCTTCTAGGTTGCAATTAAGATACGGTGGAAAGTTTCCCATGAAGTAAGGTTGGCCAGTGTTATCTTGAATGGGGTTGTGCAGTGAATTCCTTGCTTAATTCTTAAGTTCTCCTTGGAATATTTTTCACTTAACACTGGGGGCAGGGGATGTGGCTGGTATTTTGATTGAAATCACTTTTTTAAACACAGTAAAAGAGTTGTTACATCTGATGATTCAGATTATCCACCCACAGGAAGGAAAACAGAAGCCATAAAAAGTAAATTATTGGATTGGTAAAACAAGTTGGCACTTCAGTGTACTCCACTGAGTTAGGAGGTTGTGTAATTTATATAATCTCGTATCAGAATTAATGTCTTGGAAATTAATTACAGGATGATGAAAGAAGTTAACTTGGAAAACGCTTTGAACTGCTTCTAGTGGTACTTTCTAGATAAATACAGAAGCAAATAGTATGTGATTGACTTAGCTCACAGTTAAACTAATGTGTAAGGTCAACATCTCTTACTGCAGGAGCTTGTTTTGTGAAGGTTGTGTTAGGTCTTCTGAGATGGAGGAATGGCTGTTGAAGAAGGATGAATCACAGAATATTCTGAGTTGGAAGGGACCCACAAAGATCATTGAGTCCAACTCTTAAGGTGAATGGCCTGTATGGAGATCATACCCACGATCTTGGCATTATTAGCGCCATGCTCCAACCAACTGAGGATGCATGAAATGTGGGCGGCCAGAATGTAAGGCTGATTCTGGCCTTACTGGGGGTATGCCTATCAGAGGTCGCAGATCCAGGAGTGAGTGACTCTCTTCAGCTAAAGATTCCTTCTGGCCTACATGAGGCTACTAGCCACTGACTTCTCTTCCTGAGATCTCTTTCCTTGTGGGCCATGTACGGCTGTATGCTTACAATGAACTATGAATGTAGTGGCTGTAAAAATTTCTATCCTTTCTATCATTTGCTGTCATTTCAGTGACTTTGTGAGCCTTTCCAGGGAGGAAGGAGAAGAGGAGATTTGGAACTGATTATCTTAAAATAACTGTCCAGTTCTTCTCTGGGTATCAGCTTTTTTCTAAGATAAGCTTAGGGAATGGCTATTATCCTGCTGGAGTCTTCTGCACTCCGTTTTTGCAAATCCTTTTGACTTCTGTTTTTTCTTGGCAAGTATCTGATACTTTTGTTCTGTGTTGGATACTGAGTTGCCTCACACACCAACATTTATTGCTGTAGTGTGCAAAGCTCTAGTGGGAGGGAATGGGCAGTATGGTGTGCTGCTTCTAAAAAAACCCAACCAAAAAAAAGCAGCAAAAAACCCCAAGAACAACAAAAAAAACCCACCCAAAGGCACATGGTGCACACAAAAAAACATACTTAAGATTTAATTATATAACCTATACAGTAATGTTCCTAATGTTTCTTATTACAGCATGAGTAATACTCATACTGTAATACTCTTGTTTTTAGTGAAATCAGCAGAGCTCTGATTAAGTTAACTCTGATTGCATTGACTTCCCAGTTGACTTTAAGCGTCTTGGGAAAAGTATTAGCATTTGCTCTGTTAACCTACAAAATAATAGCCTGGTAAATCCGAGAATGTTTGTCAGTGTTGTAATTCAAAGATGAAGCTGGGCACAGCAGGGATTTTTCCTGAGGTTTTAGGAAGTGAGAAAAAAGGCGTGCTATCGCAAGGTTTGTTAAAGATCCTGAGAGTGCAGTCCGGAGAAGACCACACAAACTCTCCTTCAGGATGTTTTTGTTTTCTGCCTGTCAACAAATTTAGTCTGCTATGAAGATTTATAACAGTGAACTAATAATGTTACTTCGTGTTCTGTATGGAAACTATGCACACAAATCTGAAACAATAAAATCTGGAAGTTTATTTTGAGGCAGTAGTGGAAGTAAATGCTCTGCTTAAGGTTTATATTTGTGGTTGAAACTTGTTAAAATGGAAAAACAAACAAGAAGAGCAGGTGGGATAGGTTTATTATGGAATATAGCACTATGTCTTGAATTTAACTCAAGCACAGAGACCATAACATTAACCCTTAAATGCAGTTGTGTCAGAATTGTTCGTATTTTTAGAAACAAGTCCCCCCATCATGTCAAAGATCTAAAAGTAGAATAAAAATAAATTGAAACCTGATTTCCTTAGCTTTTTCAGTTTGAGCTCTGTAGTTGAGTTTTTACAGTCTGATTTTTTTTTTTTCAGTGTTTGTTCTCTGACACTTGGTGGTCTTATGAATGGGTTTTTAAGCCCTTGTAAAGCTCTAAACTGATAATGCTACTCTGATTCAACTGACAGCTTAAGCACATGCACATGTCCTCTACTGGCTTATGAAGTGTCCATATTTACTAGAATAACCCCTGGATCAGGGCTACTAAATGTATGGACTTTTCAGTTTTTGCACCTTCTGACTTTTAAGTAAAGCTGCATATTTTTAATATTTGGTTGAATTGATATGCCAGTACCATAAGGTTTGATTAGCAGGCAACTCTCCAGGTTTCCCCAGAGCAGCTGGATGCTCTGTGCCTGGGAAGGAAAACCAAGTTTATTATGGCTAAATGAAAGGCTTGCTATATTTGTTTCTAATCTATTTTTGTCAGAACCCCTGACAAACTTACCATTTAGGCTTGATGGATACTCAGTAAAAAAGGCAGGAGTATTCCACAGGTCTGGGTTTATCCAGATACTTTCTTAGGATTACTATTGATTTCTGCTCCATCATGCTTGTTCTAGTAAAGGATTGATTTAGTCTTGCTTGATGTGACTCAAAGAAACTTATTCCTTGATGTCAAGCACAGAGTAAAAGCTAGGGATCAAAGTAGGGATTTTTACTCTAGTTACCAGTAATGAGTTGCCCACAGAAGGATATAGTTCCCCATGGTTTCCAAATGTTTGTTCCCCTGCTTACTTAGAAGGTCTTCATTATATACCCAGTGACACTGGGGTCTGGTTTATTTGGCTTAGTTGCGCTGGCCTATAGGAGCAATAGTTGGTTTTCTTTTTTAAAACCTAGGAATTTTAAGTAGTTGGAAGAAACAGAAATAATAATTTATGCTTTTTTTATTGTATAAGCTGTTAGGTTGTAAGTTAGCCCTGCATATGGAGGAGTATATTGAGAGTTTTACAAAGTGCTGGTAAAATGAAGTGCTTGATCTGGAAGCCTTGATTTATAGCTTTTTGGGGTATTGTTGACCCTGTTAGTAATTCTGTGTCATCTTATATGTAAGATGAGTAAGTTCCATGACCAGGGCATGAATTGGATGAGACTTATGCATAGCCATGACAATAAGCTATGTAGAGAGTAGTAATCTCAACTGATGAGAAATAGCACCTTTTATAAGTTTTCCTGTGGCTTTTTCTTTTGAGCAGTAGATAATGGATATTGAGTAACCCTCCTGAACTTGCCCTCAGATTCTCCTCTGTCTCTGTGGGGGGGAGTGGTTGGGCCCTGGCCCTTCACCTTCCTTTGGGTCAGGTGAAAAGTGGGGGTGTTCCCTCTGAAGTGCCCCAAGTGCTAGACAAGGAATAAAGGCAGGGAGTTCTGCCTTGATTTCAAATAGTTGGATAAGCATTTAATCCTGTGTGTACATTCAGGAGAAGGACAGGGGTTAATTCTGCACTTGAGAGCAAGAAAAATGTTTGAGCAAGACTGAGAGGGAAGCAGTAAAGAAAAAGAAACGACACTCCAAGATCCCAGGGGCAGGGGCTTATTGGGATTATTGATATCCTTATCCAACCTGTATCTGATATACCATCCTTGGGGTTTCTGTGAATGTTGTCACTGCATAGAACTAGATAAAACAGCTTTCTTCCCTGAAGACTTACCCTTTTTTTCCCCCACACTGGTCTCTAGTGGTTTAGTCATCTACTTTGTGTTAAGTTTTCAGGTACAGTGTAAATAAAGCATGCCGTGAAGTTGTAAATCGAATGCCTCACATTTTAATGGGGAAACAGGGAATTATGCAGTCATTCTTGTAAAGAAGAAGGTGCAAAAGGTAATCTGTGTCTGAAATGGCTGGATTGTGTTCTCTGTCATACTCATTAAATTAATCTGTAAATTTGCCTCCAGTTTGGGGCTAGTTTTCTAGTGAATCAGAGTGAGTTTGTTTTGATTACCATACTAATGAGTGGGGTGAGAGAAAATGAATTGCAAAGCAACTTTCCCTCTTTCCCCTCACTCTTCCCCTTTGTGTGAAAGTGGCCTGATTCTTTTCGTACGTGTTTGGCCCGGGAAAGTTGATGTATTTGGGCTACAGTTGGAAAGGCTGTTTCACAGCTGCTTTGGGCACATGGATCGTGCAGGACTGTATGGTAAAGATGCTGGAGTCTGCTCTGAAACAAGATGTGTCACAATCAGCAAAAGCTGCCTCTGCTTTCCTTGGAACATAAGTTAGTATGTCTGCATGAGATACAGTTAACACATGAGCTCGCATCAGTGCTGGTTTGGGCGCATGTATACTGTGCTCTGTTGCACGGTCTGGAAATACCTTGCTGTAGTTTGAATGCACTTTTCTTGTATTAGGAAGAAACATTGTCTTTCTGTTTATCCTTCAGGCAACAAGAGCTTCTCTGACTCAACATTGTACCAGTCTGGGGGAGTCACTGGGCAAGGAAAATGATATTGCCCTGATTATTGATGGCCACACACTGAAGTATGCCCTTTCATTTGAAGTCAGGCAGAGCTTTCTGGATTTGGCACTCTCTTGCAAAGCGGTCATTTGTTGCAGGTAAGGAATTCCGTGACTTTTTTGGGTAACAAAATGGACACGAAGCCCGTGAAATTCAACCTAGTATGCACACTGCCACACTAAGTATGCTGGAGAGCAGCTTGCTTAGTAGTGTCTTTCTTGCTCCTGTGGAGGAGGAAGCATGTCCTTCATTAAAACTGTGTCATCAAATAATGCAATTCCCTCTGCCGCTGTCAGTCCTAGCTGAGTCCAATCTCTTCTGTGAAGCGATGAAAGATCATGAGAAAACACTGTGCCTGATTGCTTGATTATAGTAGACACTGATGAGAAGGAGTGGTATGGATGTGATCATTTGTAATCAAAATGTTTGTGTGACTGTTCAGCTCAGCTCTAGAGAAGGTCTCTGGATGAATTTGTCTTGACTTCTAGTTGTGTATTATGTGAGCATGTGATAACAGTGCAATTTGCCCAATTAAAATGTTAGACTACTGCTTGCTTTACTAAGTCACAGCAGAGTTTGTTGCTGTTTGTGGATTTAGCCGTACACAGACGTGGTCCTATGTCATGACCACTTCAGAAGGAAGGAAATAAGAGCCCCAAGAAAATGAAAACCAAAAGCTGGCTTACTTTACTTTCTGCGTAGCAGGAAGGCTGCATCATTTTTAACTGTGAAAGATTATGTGGCTTTGAGGATTGTGTGTGTTTGTGCTCATTGCTGGTATTTGGGGAGAACTGTGACCTAGAAGGGATTGTTGATTTAGGCAGGCAGGAAGTTTTATTTGCGTTTTAGAAGCAAGACCTGCTTTGTGGGAAAGGACTATATGGATACCTTGTACTACTTTTTTTTGCAGTCTTTGTTACCTTTTATGTGTTCACTTTCATACAAGTATCACATGGCAAAAGCAATGCTGTCTGTGCACCCAAAATAGATGAACCTTTTGGCTTTTTTTCTGACTAGTTTCTTTCCATATGTTTTCTGGACTGCTACTGCACAATACTGGGGCTAGAGCTGTTCAACGTCTTCATTAATCACCTGATGATTAGATGGAGTATGTCCTCAGCAAGTTTGCAGATGATACAAAACCACGGAGTGATTGATAACACTGATGGCTTGGCTGCTTTTCTGAGGGACTTCAGTAGGCTGTGGAATTGAGCAGAGAAATCTCATGAAGCTCAAGCAGGGGAAACGCAAAATCCCATGCCTGGGGAGTTACAACCCCTTACATCAGTAAACTGGGGGTTGCTGAGCTAGAAAGCACCTTTGCACGGAAGGATCTTTGGGTCCTGGTGGACAAGCTGACTGTGAGCTAGCAATGAATCCTAGTGGCAAAACAAAGACTGGCACTACCCTGGGCTGCAGCATAAAGAGCATTGGTAAAGGTTGAGGGAGGTGATCCTTCTTCTCCATGCTGGTGAGGTCACATCTGGAATGTTGTGTCCAGTTCTGGGATCCTTAACGTAAGACACAAACAGGTTTAATGGAGAGAGTCCGGTGCAGGACCATGAAGATGATAACGGGGATGGAGCATCTTTCATACAAGGAGAAGCTGAGAGCTGGAAGTGTTCAGCCGAGAGAAAAGAAGGCTCAGAGGTGTTTGTGTTAATTTGTATGAATATGCAATAGAAGTGAATGAAGATGAGGACGAGAGGCTCTTCTCTGTAGTGTTCAGTGACAACAATTCTTCTGTCACTGTCAGTCAATCTACTGTTGATTAATTTTTTAAAATTTGGGCAGGGGACTAGAGGATGAAGTCTTAGAGCAGAGGTCTCATTTCTGCAGCTGTTTTGTAGACTGACAAATGTTTTACAAGAGGGAGCTGACACAAGCGCAGGCATCTTCTGAATGCAGCAGGCCCCAGTGTAGAGCCAGTAAGAGGGCCAAAGTAAGGGTACTTTGCGCTTCGAGAGGACCAAGTGCCTGGGAAGGGAACTGGCCCTGTGTTGTGCTCTATTTGGGGGGAAGTTAACAAACACAGACCAAATAGAAAGCTCCTACTTTCCTACTCTATCACAAGGCTTTGGCAGAGATCCTTCCAAGGCACTTTGTTAGTTTATTTCTTGAAGATTTGACAAGTTAAGTCAAAGACCTATGTAGCTGAGACAAATCATAAATTGCAAATTATTAAAATTACACAATATTATAAAATTATTAAATATATGTAATTAGCTGAATATAAAGAGTGGTCTTGTTTTGCCAAGGGACGTGCAATACTGAACATTTCCTCTTTTCATTATTTCATGAGGGGAGCCAACAGGAGTTTTATTTATTAGTGAATTAGCAAATTGAGGAACAATGCGGAAAAAATACTGTGAAGTATAAATCAAAGGGGAAGAGATGATGTAATTTCATAGCTCAAAAGGAGGAATGAAAATAATTGAGTTTTAAGTCCCCAGGGAAAAAGAGGAATGCTTTTAATAACCTTTAAGGCTTTGCAGGAACCTTCCTTCACTTGCCAGGTGCTTGATGCTGAAGCAAGAAAAACATTTTTTTTTTTCTGCTCTGGGTTTTCGATAGTACTGTGTGTGTCAAATAAGGCACTGCACTTATACTTCACAGGAAAAAGTTTTAAAATGTACTTGACAAAGAGGATATTTCAAATTAGAGTTAGTCTTCAAACAAAGACATTAATTGGGAGGAGGATCTGGTTCTTTAACTTAGTGGTATGATGTTTAACCACTGTGGGAGGAGTTGTCTTGCTATTCTCAACATTGTATAAATTCACGGGGCTTAATATTTCATAAATTTACTAAAACATTTTCATCTCCTCTGGGGAGTTTCAGCTGCATTTGCCATTCAAAGAAAATTTTTTGAAATATAGTTAAGACATACTGTATATTCATTTTCTGGGCTTTAGACATAAACTGTAGTTGAACTTGATTCTCAGGGGTGATCTCTTAAAATGAAACTGTAGTAAACCTGGCTCCTTTTTGCATTATGCGGGAGAGATGGTATCTTCTGATGGGGTTAAGTCTTCCACTGTTACAGTGTCTCTAGCAGGCCACTGGCACAGTGGAGAAAAATATACCCCTCGGGAGACTTGGTAAAGCTAGCAAAATCAAATCAAACAACTCTTTAAGAAAAAGCCTTGTTTGTTAAAAGTTTTTTCAGAGACTGACAGATCTTATTATCTTTCCTCACACTGACTGGGATGTCAGTATGTCAAGCACAAGCAAAACTTACTTTTCAGTGGAAGTAAATGTTGTTTGGAAGGCAGTTGAACTCATGACTTCATTTATGAGATCTGAGCTGATGATTGCTTGTCTCTGGTTTTCAAATGTTCCTTTAATGGACCTGTTTTTAGTGATGTTTTGTGAGACACAAAATGTTAAGGCTTGGGTAGAAGTGAGATTATTCTTTTAATAACAAAATGGAGTGTTATCATTCATCTAGTGTTTATACACCAGCTGATAGGTACAGCATATTGCTACATTTGGCTTTGAATATAAAAGTAGCAGAGAAGTATTTAACTTGTGTGTTATGGGATTTAATATCTAATTATTTAATATTTTTAAATTCAATTCAATTTAATTTTTAATTTATATTTAGTTCTCTGCTGAAGAGCCTGCCTTGAATTGAAAGTATTTGTAGTTGAATTTGTGGTGTTTCAGAAACACATTTTTATGACTCTGCTTTGGGAACTTTTTGTTACTGTTGTTGAATAGAACTTTTTTTGCAGGTGGCAGTGACTCTGCTTTTGTGTGGGTTTAATGCCATATTGACAAGCCATCCATCAGGAAGAAGCAATCCATCAGCATTTAAGAGATCAAGTCATTCTGAGCAGTTTATAACTACTTCAGTACTTAAAATTAATTGTTGGACAGCAGAAGTAGTCCTTTGTTTAATTTCTTTCGCAGATGTAAGCACAACAAAACAAGCATCTCCAGAGAGATGCGTAACATGAGGCTGGGAACCCATCCCGCACTGGGCTGCCTCAGAGTGGTTCTTTTCTCTTTTGCTTGTATTACTGACCATTTGTGCAATACTGCTTGAGGTGATGATGCTGTGAAGTTGTTTCTTTTCCATACCTATACTTAGATCCTGCAGCTTTTCAGCTGAGTGAACAGCAAGTTGATGCCCTCATAGGAGTGGTTTTAGGCAATAGGAAAACAAAGAAAAATGTCTCAATTGCTGTACAATCCATCAGCTTTTCTGCCATACTTTGATCAGGTGTCCTGTTCTGCAGAGGTGTCTATAAAGCGGTGCAGCATGAACAGAAATTGAGGAAATCCAGCAACAGCAATTTCTATGGACTATCTGCTGTTTCCACAAGGGCACTTGCCACGTCATGGCCACTACATCAAGATGATGTGGCTTGCTGTTAGATGTGAAAGGTGTGTGCAGTTGTTGCTCAGCATCTGAACGCTGACTGGAGGGCTTCTGCCCAACCTCACCAGCTACGTTTAGGTGGTAGTGGCACAAACTGTTGCTTTCAGTACCTTGAGCAATACTGGAGCTGTAGTGATAATGGTTAGGAGCTGAGTAAAAAAAAAAACAAGATGAGAAATTGTATGTTTTTTAAACAACCCCTAGCAACAGCAAAACCCCGTTCTACCTGTGTTGCTGTTGTGTGTAGCATACAGGGAGGCTGGGGTGAGGACATGAGCCCACAGGCATCACTTCGAGAACAGACACTAAATGTCCTGAAATGAACATCCCCTTTGACTAGAGTGTGTCTGCTTGGGTGTTGAAAGGGAAGGGGTTTAATGAATTGAAAGCAGAAGGTTGGAGAAGGGCGGGAAAAAAGCAGCTTGTGAAGAGTACATGTTGCTAGTTGTTGGTGTCACTTCATCAGCTAAGGAGAGAAGAGAGATGAGGAGACAAGAGAAGTTATCTTGGCGCTCCAAGTTGTAAGGGTGCTTGGGTGCTTCTGGTCTTCCATCGTGATTTGGAGGAGACATTAATAACATAGATCACAAAATGAACATCTGGAATACTTTTTAAATATTTATTCCCCCAGCTCACATATTGTTGCTGGTGTTAGTATTTGACAAAATGATTATTCTGTGCTGTAGTTCAGCATGTAATTATTTATTGAATCAAAAAAGTGTCTTGCTGGCTTTCATTAGATAAGATCCCTGTTTTCATGACAAAAAATTGCAACTCAATCCTGATTAAGAGTATGCAAGCCAATTCTAATGTTAATTGGTCCCAAAGAAAATTATGGATGTGTTACATTTTCCTGTGTGTACATCTTATGTTTCCCCTCATCTGTCACCTACTAAATAATCAATGCTCATTCTCTTGTTCTATTTCTGCCAACTCATGACAGCAATATTCATCTCATGACTTTGAAAACCATGAGGGAAGAACCATTCTGACAGCCTTAGTGTTTGTAGATAATTGAAGTGGGAGGAAGGTTTGGAGTTGCAGCGTTACATGGTGCTCTCTGCACTTCTGAGTAAAGAATACTCACAGATGATTAGAAATGATCACCTAAACTGTTCAGTGTGTGTATGTAGGGATGTGTAAAGCAGTCCTGGGACTTTCTTATGACAGTTTTTCTTAAAAGCCTGTTGGCTGCTTTGCAAGAGCTAAGTAAACGTGGAAAATGTCACCGATCCTGTGCTGGAAAGCTAATATGGGCAAACTTTAGGAGAGCTGGGTCTTACAAATTTTGGTAATTATTTTGTCCTCTGACTGGAAAAGTGAGCTTCTGCTGTATGCTTTAACTTCTGTTTGTTCTTTTTAATCGGTGTTCTGCACTATGACAGTTCCTGAACCTCACTCATAGTTCAAATAATTCAAATGCATAGCTAGTGTTTAAAGGGGAAAAAAATTACTGTTCACACTTAAACAGTATTTAGAGATATTATTTTAACTGGTATTGTTTGTTTTTTAAATGACACAGGTGAGGCATGTTTCAGTCTTTCCCTTGGGTAACTATTAACTGCCTGACAGCCTGAATTTGAATGATTCATGCTATATGGCCAAACATTTCTTACTGCTCAGCTTCATCCCATTATTGTGACTGTTTCTATTCTTAGAATTATTTTGCTTTACTTGTCGTGTGGTTCAGATGAGGAAGTAATTCAAACAAAGTAATCTCTAAGTTGAACCAGTGTTCCAGTTTCCACTGCTATTCCCAATTTGGCAAAATGTTTGCTTTTTTGAATTCATTAAAGAAAAAGACTTAGCTAATTGACTAAGTTTGTATTGTGTTTTAAACTTATGTATGTGAGTTCAGATCTCATATCTGTTTTAGTGTTCAGTTTCTGTTTATACTGGATGACCAGCTGAATGAGTTCTCATGTCCATAACGGTGATTATGAATGAAAAATTTGTCCCTGAAATATTCTGCTTCACCTCAACTTCCTGTTTCTCCCTAGTAAATTCACTTACCACCAAGTATTTGGAAAAGGTTGGAGGAAAGGCATGAATACAGATAAAATCAACCTTTTTCACTGGAAACAATTTTGTAGGAAAAATAGTGCATGTCCTGAGAAAAACTTAATAAGTTTCTCCTTCAAGTAGTGTTTACCCTAGTTGTTATTTTTAAATTAATTTGTTACCATTTTGCATTGTGAGCCTAATATTTAGGTGACCAAAGTCTTAGCATTTCACTTGATCTATCTTGTCAAATGCAAGTGAAATTTGTCTCTTGAGCAATGGGGTGATAACACTCACAAGCAGTTCCAAATGGTATCAGTGTCTGTTTCTTCACCATACTGCAGTACCTTGTCCAAATTGCTTCTGGTCTCTTCAGTTTCCAAGCAGGAGCACCAGCAGTGCTATGTTTAGCGCTACACTTCCCAAATTGGAAAACAAACATTCCGTAGATACTGCACGTGAGAAAAAACTATGCTGCTGGAACGTATGCTATTTTAGAAGAAAGATAAAACTGTGGTTTGGAATACCTTCTGTTCCATGAGAAATTCATAGTACTGGTATATTTTTCTTTCCACAAGTGTTAGTGTGTTAACCCCTGTCTTCTGGTCAAGTTCCAAATTGAACAGTTACTTTCTTCTCACTGAAATTCCCCTGCCTTCTTTATTGAATATAGTATTCTTCACTTCCTATGCAAAGCTTTTGAGGGTGATGGTGTGAATGCTAAAGGTCCCCAGGTTTTAATTCAGAGGTACTAGAAAAATTCTGCTTGTGAACCTACCTCTAACTATTTGCATCCCTACATTTTAGGCTTCTGTTTTGTAAAAACAGTGTTGGAAGCATAAGCATTATCATCACTCTCTTTAAACGAAATACGTAGGGTCTTTTTTTGGAGGGGAGGTGTTTGTTTGGTGTTTGTTTTCTTTCAGTCTTTTTTATGGTTAGGGGGTGGTGCATGTTCACCCTGGGCTTACCGAATTCCTCCACTTTGCCAGTGCAAGTGTAAATTAACTTTGTTATCTTAGCTGACAACAAAACGTTTGAACTCTTTCAAGATGGCTTATGTGGCGTATGTAATACATGGTCTCTGACACAGTGCACAGAAACATTCATGGGTGCCTGCACCTGTATCTGGTAAGAACAGTTTCTTAATATGATGAGGTGTGTAGGCTAACTGTAGCTCGCTGTCCTGTCTCAAATAAAGCTTCTTCCCAAACCAAAGATGTCAGACACTCTTATTCTCCATTAGACTTCAGTAATGCCAGTTTTTTCCTGTTTAGGCATTCTGGCACAACCGGAATCTTGACACAGTTGTCCTTATTTCTTACTACTTGTTTGTTGTGCCGAATACCCTTTTCCTGAGTTCCTGGAACAGTGTGTTGTCTGCTAGGGAGTGACTGAATGTTTCCTCTTACGGAATTCCCTGCTCGTCCATACGGCTGGATGGAGGCCAAGGCTCTGGTGCCTTTCTGCAGCCTTGCAACTGGTTTGTAAAGTCTTCTGACTGTGTAGAAAAGTTCCGTAATTCCTTGCTCCCCAGGCTGCAATTGCAAGGAAATATTTTACCTTTTCTGTTTTTTTGTAACGGTTTGTCGATTGTTACGAAGAAATAGGCAGCCTTATCTTGATCATTGCTTTCTATTCTGAATTTTCTTCTCTAAATATTGGGTAGTTTTAAAGATCTCAAAACTTTTCTTAGGAGAGGATTTGAGGATTCTCCTTGCTTTTATTGAAAGATTTATTTTTGTCTTCCAAGTTTAATATTTGAATTTCCCTAAAACCCTGATGCGTGAAGGTACAGAAGACAAAGGCCTCTAAAGAATATGTGGTACTGCACTGCATTCAGAAACAAGACTCAAACCAACTGTAATATTACTTCTTTCATAAGATCCAACAGAGTCTCATGCTCTATCCCACAGGACCAGCTTAAATATTGTATTTTCCATTGTTAAAAGTACAAACACAAAATTGCAGAGGCAGGAACAGTCTGTTCTGCAAGCTTCTTAGTACTGCAGGGAATTACCTTCATGAGGACTCTGGGCTTTAGGGCACTGTAGTAATATGTGGGACACTGAACTGGTAAAATAGCTATGGTCAAACTTTCCAAAAGTGCTTAGTGTTGGTGGAAGCTGATTCTAGAGTATGTCTAAGTTCATTAGGAGCACAGCTGAATCCATACGAGATATTTGGAAAAATTTGACCTTACACTGAAAAGAATGGCTAGGCTTAAATGCATTTCTCTGCTATTCATATCTCTGAAGTCATGATAATAAAACCAAAACTATGCTTGAGGGAAATAGAGTAAACCTGATTTGATTCAACAGGCTAGACTAGGAAGCAAACTCTTTGAGTTTGTTCACATGAGTAGAAAAATGAAGAGGGTCTGGCTCCAGAGGGCTATGCCATTTTTGGCCAGCTTATGTACTTGAAATGTGTAGATCTATAGACTTGCCTCTTCTTTAACTGTGTGAATAAATCCCACCCTATTCTGCAGGGCAAACAAGGCTGCCCAGTTGGAAGTCATTTAGCAAAATAGCCATGTTGGTGGTGTGATAACTTTTGTGGGGCTTAGACTTTCCTTTGCACAGTTGCCCACAGACAGTAGAAATAATTATTTGCAGAATCCTCTGTGTTTTGCAGTGGTAAAGGGATGCTCACCTGTTTATGCAGAGCGATACTAAACTCATCCTTTTAAAAAATACAAATCTTGTCTCTGTGCTAATCTCCTTACTACTTCTAAGAAAAGGCAAGCTAGAAAATGTGTGAGGAATACCTCTACATGCAAAGATACACTCCAGAACCTGAAGAAAACCTCATTTTCTGCTATATCAGAACTACCGTTCAGCTTAAGGGCTCTGTGTTCTGAGCACGACTGGCATGGTTAAAATGGTAGAGACTCGGATTCTGTGTTCACCAGTAGGCTGTTCTTATGCTTTTTCTGCAGAAGGAGGTTTAAATAGCTCCTCTTAGGGCTGCTTTGATATTTTGTTTTGGCCTGTGTGTTGAATGCATTTTTCTTCTACTCTTTCAAACTTGCTTCTCCAGTAGTGTCTAGAATACCTGATAGTGATAGATAGTGAAAATTATGATGTCTTTTAAATCTTGCTCCTTCATGTCCCCCTTCTCTTACTCTTTTCCATGTCATGGCACACTCATACTTTTAAATTGCTCCATCTCACGAGTGTTCTGTCACATCTCACTTTGTGTAGTATGTGGTCTTTGTGCATTCCTAGGGTTGTTTTATTTATGCTCTACATAAACCTCTTCTACCTAAACACACAGATTCAAGTTCCTCCAGGGAGCACTTTGATCAGAGCTTCTAAACTTGTGTAGGGTGTTACCTGTGGCTATTTGCCTACATGTGAGCTTGAAAGAGCTATTACTTATTGGCCCTCATGGGGAGAACCAAGGAGTCTTTAAAAATAACCCGAAACCTGAAGTAATGTGGTAAGGTGCCAAAATGAAGACAAGCTACAAACTTGATACAGCTGGGCTGAAGACATCTGAGAACTCAACTGCCTGTCATCTTTCTGCAAAAGAGCTTCTTGTTGTTCAGAAGCATGTGCCGAGCATTCAGAGGTTGCTGGCTGAACTGATCCTGATGACTGGGGCAGTCTCTGTGGAGGCTGAAAGGTCTTAAGAACTGCTCTGCAGTTCAAGAATGGCTGCTATGATTGTTATGTATGTAGGATCATTTGCTGTGGTTCACTCCTCTGTAGCCTTTCACTTGGCTTTAGTCTTTCATCTGGTGAAATGTTAAGCTCAGAACTGTCTATATGCGGAAGGTGGAAGGTCATTTTTGCACATGGTAGATTCAGTGTCCGAGTCAGTGCCAAGTTTCTCCAAGACTTTCTACCTCTAAGTTGCTTGTCCTTCAAGTGAGATACTGCCATATGCCTTGGTACTGAGTTGTACAGACAGGTCATCCAAGTCTAGTCTGCATGGTGTGACGGGTCTCTTGGAACAATGGGTCAGTGATTTTGTCAGGAAATGGAATGACTCTGTACACTGCCATAGTGGTATGAGTTTGTCCAGGACTAGGTGATGATGTTGAGATCACTGCCCACAGATCAGGTGTGTGTGTGCATCTCTTGGCTCTGTTGAGGGTTATTTGTGGGACCTTTGTGTGTTATTCTCCAATCCTCCAACAAGTATCCTTAAAACTGTCAGAATTAGCACTAGTTCATAAAACCATCAGAGTTAATATAGCCGTATTTTGAGACCTGATTAGGCTCTAATTTTTATAAATAGAATGTAGCCATTTTGTGGGGTTTTATTCTGCTTAGACTGGGTCTTTGTAGACTTTTGAGTACTGGTTGGTATAGCAGGAGCAAGAACTGTGACTGAGCTAAACTTAGAACTGGGGATGGCTTCCAGAGCAACAAGGAACTGCAGGATTGTTTTGCTGCTTTGCAAGATATATTTTTTGTAGCTGCATTACTGTTGGTTAAGAAGTTCCAACTTCATCTTTGAAGGATAAAATCAAGCAACACTTGTAAGCAGTTCCCTTCAAGGTATCAGGCACAATTGCTTTTAATCCATGGTGCTTGTGACTGTCCCTCCACTGGTGCTGGGTGGTTGACTTAGCTTTATTTTTTCAGTACAGCTGGTTTTAGGAATCTAAGGAAGAAATGTGTGCAAGCCTTCTTCTTCATTGTTTCTCATGTCTGTTTCTTTTGATAACCAACATGTGTGGGCTGGAAATCTAAGCTGTTCGGGGATGTTTTGTTAGGGTAGACTTTTAAAGGCAACATAGAACTAGGTTTTATTCTGCCGAAGTGTAAAAATCTAATGACTGTTTTTACTTTAGTTGCTGAGCTCGGGCGTTCTTAGCACATTCCTGGGAATTGCTGGTTTTGTCTGACTAGTTGAATGGGTGAAGTAACTAGTGGGGATTTAAGAGTGTCTAAGTAGCCCACTTCGTGCTTGTTTGCAACAACAGAGTTGTTCTGGGACACTATCCTGCTGTACCTGGTCAGCTAAAACCCTGTTCAACTGTTTTGGCCATGTCTCCTTCCAACAGTGGCCTTGGGGTGATACAGAACCACAGAAGGGACCACACTGGGGTTGTCTGGTCCAACATACCTGCTCAAGCAGGGCCATCCTGGAGCACATGACACAGGGTTGCATCCAGATGGCTCTTGAATGTCTCCGATGAGGGAGGCTGCACAACCTCTCTGGGCAGCCTGTTCCAGTGCGCTGTCTCTTGCACAGTGACTGGTAGCTGTGGTACCTGGTATCCTGGGTACACCACAGAAACCTAGTGACTTGCTGTCCTTTTATTGCACAGTAGTGCCACTAGCATTTCTTACGTTTAAGTCAAAGATGTGCTGAAGTAATTTCAAATTCCTGAATAGCTATTCTGAAAACTGCACACTGCCTTTGTGAAAGGTTCAGAACCTTGTTGTATGGCAACGCTTCTCTGAGAGATTTTCTTCTCCTCAGGACAAGGTGACTTTTATTCACAATTTGAACTTTAGAGTTTTAAAATATCAAGTGCTGTCACGTTTAGAAAGTAAATATTGTATGGCTGTTTTAAAACAAATGACTACACATGGTTCTCTTGTTTATAAGCTGGTATGTATGTACAAGTATATGCAGGGTTCATGCAGGTTGTGTGGACAGGAAACTGCAGATATTTTTTCTTCCTGTGATCAGTTATTTTTTAAATTTTTCTTTTTAATGGTGTGGTTAACCTGAAGATCAATATGGACAGAACATAGGCATCCCATTAGGGCTGGCATACCTCATAAAAGTAGGGCATGTCCCACTGGAGGTTCTTGGACCCAGCAGCTGCTGTGCTGTACACTGCTGTGAGTGTGCTGTGCTCGTGGAGCTCCTGGGCTGCGAGAAACTGCGTGCTTTGAGAAGCTGAATCCCATCTCTGCCTTTCTCTGTACAGTTTCTAATATTTAACCTGTTGTTTTGAGGAAGTATATGAATCTTCAGTGTTGTGGATTCTGATCAGCTATCAGAGTACGCCCTGCAGAGAAAAGGATGCTTAATTCATGTCCTTGGCTGGGGAGGAATTGACCTTCAGGTATTGCATGTGCTGCTTGGGTGTTAGTGCCCACTGTCATTTACCAGATCTTTACTTGAGCTTTTAAAGCAGATAACATGATGTCCTGATGGGACTGGAGAATGTAGACTTCCTCTGAGATGATAACCTAAACTAAAATAAAGGGTGAAGGTGGAGGTTGCTTTTGTAAGTAATAGGCAGTGGTTGGGTGCCGCGGCACTAATATAGTTCGGCTTAGCTCGAGGACCACTAGGGCCGGGCACCCACCCACGCAGAGAGGGTGGCGGAGGCTGCTCGCGGGCGCGCGGGAGGGTTGGCGAGGTTCCAGCCCGGACTCGCCTAACCCACCGATGGTCAAGGCGTGCTGAGGAGGTAAGAACGAGGCGGAGGGAGCTTCTGCATGGGAGAGCAGGAGTGGGTTTAATTCAACTTGGAAGTCCCACGCGGAAGCCCATGGGAGACCGTTACACAGACACTTTATCCTTTCCACAGTGGGAGGGGAGAGTACAAGATAACCAATGAGGCAGGGACGTGGGGTTTGAATTCTCGTGGGCAAGGGGTACAGAACCAATGGGAAGTACCGTGGGAGGAGAGAAATACTGGGGGCCAACGGGAACTGAGGGATACAGAACTTTCCAGAGGGAGAAACCAAATACAGGGGGAAAAGGGGGGAGAATGCAGCGGCCAGTTATGGGAGGGTGATCTGTATACCTCGCACAGCCCTCTGGGCACTCACAGGGTTCCCGGGCTACGTGGGTATTAATCCAGTGCACCTGCTATGGTATTGCTGGCCGGGGAATCGGCCATAGCACACTGCAACAGTTGGGGGTCCTTTAAGCATGTCACAGTTGTTGTAGCCCTCCCCAAAACAAGCTCTGCACCTGATTTTACTTGAAAATAGAAAAGTAAAGAACTGCTTAAACATTACTTGATTTTTTTAAGTAAACCTGATCTAATTAATGGTGGTATTATTAAGTTTTTTTTTTTTGCTTATCCGAAACTAATGTTTTATATGATGTGGACAAAAGGTGTTCTGAACCTAATCTATGGTGTGGTTAGTGGGGTTGCTGCCTGTCCCAATTGTGAAGTCCTGAGAATCAAAGGAAAGCTGGCATTTCTTTCCTCCTCAATCACTACTTTCAAATTGTTGATTTAAAACAAGTATGTTTACTTCAAATTGCAGGTAATAAAAGTATTCACGTTAAACTGCAAAGAATTACATGCAAAATGTAATTTTGATGTGATGATGATCATGATTTAAATGTCAGAAATAAAGAAATGGTGAGTTAAAGCTTCAAGTCTGCCCACCACGCAACTTACTGTACCACATGTTGCAAAGTTTTGGAGATCCTTTTGCTACTCAAGAGGAGTGTTGTGACTCAAGAATGCAGTCCTAGTGTTAGTTTTTATGGTTTTGGTTTTTTCTTTTGTCTCCAAATAACAGTTGGTTGGGAGTAGGGAGAGGATCATATAGAAATGTCGAAGTCCAGAAAACAGATGGCAGCAGCTTCTTTAGAGCTTTTGTGCTTTATTAGATGAATAAGCATTTAGGGACCTTTTAAAAGCATGTGTCCTGGACCCAGTACCATATCCTTCGTCCTTAGAGCTTAATATTAATGTTTCGATGCAGTTGGGATCTATTACAGTATATAAAAAGCTCCACTGATTTAGAGCTCTGTTTTAATGTTATTTGTGCCTCTTATCGAAGGTTGGCTCCCGATGTGTGGTTCGTGGCTGTACTAAGAGAGGAAGTAGTGTTCCAGAAGTTCTAGGTTTTTTTGCAGGCATCTCTTGGGGTAAAGCCAGTGCTTGGTCTCTGCAGTCTTTTGCTTAGAGATGGGTCATATGAAGGACCCCAGGTGGTACAAGGGGTCACACTTGTTGCTCTTTCAGTGACTGGCAGCTTGGAAGAAGCATATTTTAAAGTATGTGTCGATTTTTGTACCTTGGCATGCTAGGATCAGATGTATGTAGTTGGTGAAAACAGAAAAGAAACTGAGCATTTTGTCTCAGGCCCAGGTGTGCCATGGTGTAATGGAGCCAGGTCTGTCATTTCAATGTTCTCCACAGCAGTGCAGTTTTTTTCTGGGAGCTCTTAACTTCCAGAGAGTTGCAGCGAGCCTGGAGAGCTTTGCTGAAAAATACAAATTGCTGGGAGAGTGGACAATGCAAGGGGAGAAGGGATTCCTTCAGCCTACCTGGGAGACTTTGCTCAGTTTTTATGCTGTTTCAAATCCATTTTGTTAGTGTGTGACACCTGATTCCTCCTGTGTTTTGTGTTCAAAGAACAGAGGTGTTGTTGTTGTGGGATTCAGGCATGGATTTTCTCAACTTGTGCTGATGTTTCAAGGTGTGCAGCTATTTCACAGAAACACAGCAGTGTAATAAGACGGCAGTATCCAGATATTACAAACTACATCTTTTGCAATCATAGTCTCCTTTTTATATCTGATTTTCCTCTTCTAAAATCACTGTTTGCATTTCCTTTTTCCTCATTTACCTTCCACCTTCTTCACATTGGGCCTTCAGTTCATTCTTGCATTTTAGTCTTGCATACCATGCTGACAGGCTGATCTGTGATGCTGTTGCAAGTTTGTTATGACTAGGGGAAAATTAATTTTTTTTCCTTTATTGGATATGTACAGTAAAAGCCAATATTTTATGAGATGGTAGAGAGCAGGAACAGTGGTGGCAGCAGCAGTTTAGCTGAAGGTGCAGCAAACAAGCCCAGCTCATGCTCAGTATTCACACTCCAAGTCCAGAATGGGAGAGTCGGAAAGAATTTTGGTTTTGGCCTGAGAACAAGAAAGGGATTAAAACCTCTAAACTTATTCTAAGTTTTTTTTTTCTGAGAAGAGGAAGGAACTGAGTGGAGAATGGAGTATAGTGTGGTGTTTTATGTAGTGATGACTGAAAAGCATAAAAAGACTTTCTTCTATTGTCAATTCTAATTGGAGGCTGGCACTGATTAGCAAGAGGAAAGAAGTCTAGAAAAGGAAAGACAAATGGGGAATTTTATTGAAGGGAAAGCTGCTGAACAAAAGAGAATTTTTGTTCCTCTATATTCTAGTGGTTTTAAAGAAACCTACAAACTACATACAAACTATTGATAATTCTTCTCTCAATTCTTTCAAGTGTAAGGCATGGGGGAGAATAGGAAGAGGTATGAGTGCTAAGTAATTCTTCCAAAGATGGTCTGTAGGATGGTTTGTTAGGAATTCCTATACTGTGAACTTTTGTCTTACTGCTCATGCAGTAGGGACAGTGACATGAATAAATATTTTACTTGGAGTTCTTCAGCAATGAAACCAGAGCTCTGGGCCCACATCTCCTGGTGAAGATATTCTCATTCCTAGTTATGAGAAGATCCTGTTGGAATGTTAAATGTGGAGTGCCAGCAGCATGAAGGCTGTTACATGCGTTATATAGCGTAATGTGTTATATAGGCATGTGAATCATACACATTTGACTCTCTAAGTCAATGGAATTGTCCCATATCTTCCAATTTAAGACAAATATGCGAAGGTGGAGTCTGCATGTGGCTTAGTCACACCTTAATTAGAAGAAGCATCTCATCGATGATACAGAAGTCAAGTTGTAATGCTGAAGTTGTAATGCTGAAGTTGTCATGTTGCAGAAGTGCAGATACAGAGGCAGAAATGCTGTCCCTGGCTGGAGACAGCTGAGAATCTATTTCAGCTTCTTGCCTTTCCCATTCTAAAGACTTTACAAGGAGCAGTAAAAGTAACTGAATGGCTCTGCATCTGTGGTGCCTGTTTCAGAAGTCTGAATACCTGATTTGTGCTCCCAATTTGCTATGGAGACTTGAGACACCTGACCTTCCTCAGGTCAGGGGGTGTGATGATGCCTGTTCCTGCAGCCTTTGCACAGTGAGAGGCTGTATTAATATCTTGTTTGTTCCAGGATGGCTTCAGGCAACGGAGTGGTTCTGCAGATACGTGGGTGGGAATTTGTGTTTCACAATAATAGTGAAAGGACATCTGCAAATGAAGAGCAGCTTTGTTTTTAAATATAAAGGGATTAGCTACCTAATTTATAAAATTAGCGAGTGGGTTTTGAAAGGCTGATGATGGCAACAGATAGGATAAAGAAATGCAGCACCAATATCTAAAAGTACAGGAGCAAACTGCTGTTTGGCTCTGAAATTAATAAGATATCTAGCTGGCTTAGGTGTTGAAAGTAGTTGAGCTGCAGCTGCCACCAGCTTCTTCAACAGGATGAACTGCATAGTGTGAAGTCTAGGTTTCTCCAGCCAGGCTGTGTGTATCTGCTTGCCAGCATCTGCTGCAAGAAAATTGGCTCCCTGTATGTATGCTGACAGTAAGAGTCCTCGGTGTTAATTCTGCATCCATCTGTACATAAAATATTAACGCCAGCAGTGGAAGGTACATCTCTAGTAGACTTGAAACTAACAGAGCTCTGACAGATGAACTGCTGGTATGAGTAAACGAAAAAGCGTACTATCTCCTTCTAAAAAAATCAAATTACAATATTTTGCAGGTCGAGAAGTACTGCATGTGGCAAATACTTCAGGCAAGCCATTTGGAAGCAATTCCTTGTAAAACTTTGGAAAAAAAATCCCCAACTTTATTGGCCTAAATATTGCATGGACTAGAAACTTGCTGAAGGACTTTGAGCAAAAATAGTAGATGCGGCAGTAATTGGAGCTACAAAGCAGAGAACAGTGCTTATAGGATAAATATCGAGCTCAGATAGGTTGTCTTAATAATGGTTTAAAGGAGGAGGTGAAACATCTTATCAGTTAAATTCAGAGTTTGATACTAAATGGGGATTTTTTGCAAGCTCAGATGGAATGAAGACAAGTACAAAGTATGGAGTGGTTAAGTCTTAGAAGACAGTATAAAAACAAGCGGAAAAAAAAGTGTGTTTTAGTGAAGAGAGAGCTGGCATCTTTTTTATATGGGAGAAGTTTGTTCAGCGTGTTTTACCTGGCTGTGTGTCTGCCTCGGCTGTACTAGCTCAGAAACGTGCTTTGGCAGCTGTTATTAGTGTTGAATTTTTATTCCTGCTGAAGACTATGGGTAAGAATTAAAATGGGGCCATAAATACTGCAACAAATCCAAGGCTATTGTTCATAAGACCATGCTACTCTAAACGGCAGTCTGATTCTGCAGAGATGCTGAGGGGCCATATCCCTTAGGACTTAAAACAAATGAGGACATTTAATACTTCAGAAACCAAACTCGTTTATAAGTTTCTTTCACAAAGAGGTAGTTATCACAGTTTATGCCCTGAGCTAAGCTGCAGTTCAGCCTATTGTTACTTGGTGTTTATGCAAACTACTGTTTCAAAATATTTCATAGTAAGTGGCTCAGTGAACCAAGTTTTTTTTCTCCTATTCTGTTTATAGGGCACTCACTGGAGGAAGGGGGAGAGACCAATTGTTCTGCCCTCCCCAGTCTGTGTGCGTGTGGGCATGGTGCCTGTGGGTATTTCAGAGAAGCAAGGAAATGATCTCCAGTGTATTTTTTATTATAACACACTTTAGCTGTGAAGGCAAGAAGTAGGTGTCTTTGTTGTTTTCTGTGCTCTGCTGTGTGGAGTCAAGAGCACTGATACACTTTCAGTGGGTCCCGATTCAGAACTTCATTAGCTTTCAGGGAACAGAGCACTTCTGGATCTGCTAGTGCTATACTTGTCAGTCTTGCCAAAAACATTTTACTAGTTGCTGTTTTAACTGATGCTTGATGTTATTACAACTTGGGGAATGCATTGTTTTATAAATGATATTAATAAAACATGTAATTCTGAGGAAATCCAATGTTAGCAATTTTAAAATTTATCATGCACATTGTAAAGGTAAGTTTAAATGCGGTAATAGAAAACATTTGATGATTTTCTCCAAAACGTCCACTGTTATATTCTGCCTGGTTTAACGTAGATAATCAAGACAGACAAACCTGACACAAAGTACTTAACATTTGCTGTTACTCTTTTGAAAAATGACTTTCTATAGATTTTTTTCAAAGCCTTCCACTTTTTCTGTCAAATAATTCAAGTATTTTGAGGATTTATTCCTATTAAACTTTTCAAATTTCTGGTTTGAGTTAAGTCCTAATGCCATCAGTGTGCCTTACCATTGGCTCAGAATACCTCTTCATGTCTTGCATTTGACAAACTGTCCAATAATTTTCAGAAGTGCTGTGATGCTGAGTTTTGCCAGTACTGAAAAAGGGAATAAACTTTCAGCTAACAAAGGATGAAACTTGGGTGGGCTCCAGCAGGAAATTTTGCATCAGGCAGTTCATAAACTTCTGCCAAGAAGCTAGTTATAGGAGAGACAGCCGGTGATTGTGATGGGTTTTGTGCTGCTTGCAGTTGTTACAGGATGACTCTAAATGTCATTGTGAACCCTAGTTACTGCATGCTTAAGCATGTGATTAATCACAAATATTTTCTGTGTGTTTTGTCACAGAGAGGTTGTTGCACTGAAAAAGATCTGGAGAATGGAGTGGTTACAGAGATGCTTATGGGAAGTACAGAGAGCAGAAAGGGAGTAAGCTTGGGAAAAGTGGTATTTGGGGAACTTGAGAGATTAGTGATGAGCCTCTGAAGTACAGGAATATTAATATTGTCCCATTATATAAAGACTGTAACTGAATGAACCTTGATGCATTTAACTGAGCTCCTTGAGTATTTTACTGTAAGGAAAGTTCTCTACAGATTTTCCTCTGCTATGACTTGTGCATTTTCCTCTGAGTTGTTAGTTCCTTTTAGCACAACAACAGACACCTTTTGGATGCTCAGTGCAGAGTAAATACTTTGTCTGCAGGAAATGGATTATCAGTTTTATGATTACGTTGAGATCTGTTGGCTAGGTTTTGCTGGCTAGTAAAATCACAAGTTGTAAACTGGGGTCTGTTTGTTTTGGTGATGACTGGAGTTTAGGTGCATCAGTAGACAATTCTGAGTATCAATAGCTTTAGAACTTACCAGAGGTAGGGAAAACACTTTTTTTTATAGTAACCTTTCTGTTAGACTTAGACACTCTGAAATAACTTACATATTCATTTAACCCAGGCCTATCTGTGATTAAACTGATTAGCTTCTGATGGGCATCTGGCAGCAATCCAGCGGTGAATGCCTTTTTAAACTTGATTTCACTAACCATTTCTGTCTAACAAATGGTATAATTTTCTGGAATTCAGGATGTTGAATGCTCCTGAACAGTCTACTGCTAATGTGTGCAAACACTTTTTTTTCCTTTTAAACAGCTTGTTTAAGGGGTTCTGCTTTTTTTTAACATGTTTTTCACAGTCTTTGTGCTACTTGTACAGCATGGAAGAAAAGTAGCATAACAGAATTTTTAAACCAAGTTGTGGGGTTTTCTGACTTCCCTCTCCTTCATTGAAAGGTGCAATAGTTTAAGTGGCATGGAAGCTATCCCTGTATCCTGAAACTGAAAAACTATGAAAGTTTGATTGAAAATCAAAAGTGGTGGTAATGGTTGTATTTCTTGTGGCCTGTCTCCCAACTTATATGTAACATTTTAACCCTGATAGGATAAAATTATGCTAGTACTCTTCGTGGCAGTTAAAAGGGAAATAATTAGGTATTCCATTAAAAGTTAAAAAGCTTCCATTTCTTCCTGTTGGTTGTACTGCCAGTTGAGTTGTGTGCGTAATTGTCAGACAGCATGTTAAAGAAGCCTTTTGTTCTGAAATGTACTGGAGAACTTTCTGTACAGCACTTTGAGTAGAAGACTTGAATGACCCTGTAATCTAGTGTTAGTCTAACATTTGGGAGTGACTGTGATTAAGGAAGATAACGTTGAAGACAATTTAAGGTATTCTAATATTTGTCTTATTAGCTGGTTCTTGAGGAATTAATTTACATGAATTATTCTTTGGAGGTCCAGGCATAAATACTCTCTGGAAGTCAGCTGCAATAGCTCCCCGATTCCCTGAGGATGGCAGCCTCATCATGTATACTGAGTTACCAGGCATAGTATTTTATCTGAAAGTGGTTTTACAGGTGAGAATTAGTCTCTCCCTTCCTGCTAGCCACATCCTCCCTTTTGTTTGTTTGTGTTCTTAGGATCTCTTGAGCTGTACCAATAATATTTTTCCCTACGTGCTGTGTCCATCAGAATAATTGTGTATTAAATGTCTCCTTTGTAGAAGAAACAAATGCAAATCTGCCTTGCAATCAACCCTGATGAATAATGACTTAAAAGATCAGGTTGCTTATCTGTTTTCTTGTTTAATGCTAACAATCTACTTGTATTTCCCAAACATATTTCAACAGGAACAACTACTCAGTTTTAGAAGTTTTATAAAGCTCCAGTTGGTTTGATACCAGAATGGTGTGACTTAACAAAGTGATTTGAAAGGCTGTAAAGGAAGTGTTGCTTTATTAAGTTTTGTCTTTGCCACAAAGGTTTAAAATAAGATAGAGATGGGGCAGTTTTTCGTGAACTCAAGGGAGTCTGCACTCCAGTGTGAATGCAGCCACTGATATGTAACCTTGGACATGGATCTGCAGATACTACCGACAGCTGCCAGGGTCTAGAGGATCCTGGACCCTTCATCAAGGTGATTCTCTGAAGGTAACTGATACCACATAAATATGAGGAGTAAGTGAACATTTGTTTTTTCTTCTGCTCTACTACTACAAATCAGAGTGGAATGCCTGCTCAGGAAAGGGCAGTTCTGTCCTCTCTGGGAATGTTTCAAATTTCCTTGATCTTTGCAATAATAAAGCTCTTAGAAACATCCGAGGCTCTGCCCCTCACTTGATTTCACTTGATGACATGGGGGTAGTGCTCAATTTGTGGGGTAATATGTTGGGGAAAAGGCTACGTGAGTGCTGGTCTAACAAGGGACTTGAGCTATTATAGAGCAGTAAAACCCCTTCCTGTTTTAAGGCATGTCAAAAGTAGAAGGAAGGAACTAGCGGACTGCCAGGCAGGCACGTGTGGTGCCTTTAGTCTTCCTTGTTCTCCCTGTATTTTTCATTGTTTTCCACTTCATTCTCCCTTTTCTACCAGGTGTCAAATTGTGTCGTCTGGGGTTATAAGTTTGGCTGTAGATGTGGTTTAAAGACTCACTAATAAAATTCTCTGTGCAACTTGATTCTGTGAGGTGTTAAACATCTCCTATAAGATGCCGAGTGCTTGATGCAATGTGGGATTAGGATTTTCAATCAAGTTTGTGCAGTGATCACCTCATCACATTATCCTGATGATGAAAGGATGTGTAGACTGTCTGAAATGGCAGAGGTGGTTATCTGCAGGCTTGAAGCTGTTTCTCTGTTAAAGATTGGGCTCAACTGCAGTCTTTCTAATGGTCGATTGACTGGTTTAACCATCTTGAACAGTCTTAAGAGACTTTTTTTAATCCATTTGAAAGCTGATAGTTTGTGCAATAGCTTTTCAAAGGAAAAACTCCAAGAAAGTCTTTGAGAATACTTGCTGTTTACATTATATTTATTTGCAAAATTACTTGCATTGTGTGTTTTCTGGATTTAACTCTACTACTGCTCCATTATGTCTGGGAATTAAAATAAATGGATCTAGGGGGTTTTTGTTGTGTAAATGGACCTTCAGGACTTCATGTTTTTCTCTTTCAATGAATGATGATGAATCTTTGCTTACAGTATAATGAAGGAGCATATAGCTCTTCTCGTACCCACAAGCAGAAAGACTCATGAAGTCTACGTGGATTTTTTGGAAAGGAGGACACTGAATCCCCTTTACATGCAGTATGAGCAGGTGTACACTGCAGAATGAAATGCAGAGCACTTGCCTGAATTTTATTGCAGCAGTGAGAAGGAATAGCAGGGGGTTGGTTTTCTTTCTCCTGGAAGTTGCAGTGCACAGTGTAAAGCAGTGAAAGCACAAGCTACAATTCCAGTCTCCCTTACTTTCTTCCACTGCCCTCCATCCCCCAAAACTTTTTCCCCCAAAAGGCCCCCCTCTAACCACTGCTGTCTGAGTAAGTAAAACAAAACAGTGTCTGTGCTCCAGAGATGGCCGAGATGGAATTAAATTATTACTAGAGAGTAAACAGCGCTTCGTTACCTGGAGGGAAACAGCCTTCAGCAGAAATGTTTTGTTTCCTAATTTGACCAATTTACACAAATCACTTTAATGCATCTTTTGCCCTTGCTTTGACACTTGCATTCTCAGACACAGAAGATCTCACCAGCAAGCGGAGAGAAGGCAGCCAGGCAAGGGGAGGGATACTCGGTGCCAGCTTCAAGTACTGAGAAATGCGAGAACTGACTTCTCTCTGAGACAATTCTTCTCAAAGTGTGACACACAGAGCAGTCCTCTGTAGGATTTAGTGGAGGAGTGTGTTGTGGTACAGTAACAGCTGGCTACAAATATGGATAGCAGGCTTGAACACACAACAAAAGGAAGCCCATGCTCAGCTGGCTACTGTTAACTTCCTAATACTTTTCTAATCAACTCTATGGGTAAAAGTAAGTTCTTTGGTTATTCCATTGATTCTTCTGGTATTTATTTAATTTATATTGGTTTTGCTCTAGGTTTGTTACAAGTATCTGGCCCATCCTCCGCCATTACTTCCCCTTCTAGCCAAAATATTTACCAGCTTTAGCAGTAACTTTTTGCATGGGGTTTTCTTTAGGTTTTAAGAGAGAGTAAGTTTCTGTTTTGCTTTATGTTGTGATAAATTGAGTTAGTCAACCATGATCAAGACAGGTCTGTAACCAGTTAAAAAATAATATGCTTCTGAGCTGGGAAGGCATTAGAGATTAGTCTAAATATCTTGATTGTACGAATTTTCTCATTGGAGGTAGAAGGAAGCTTAGAAGGGGCCCCATGGACCCAGCCCTGGTCACAGTTTTACAGCATAGAACCAGAAACTGTGCTTTTAGAATATTTTTACCACCACTTTCTAGTTTAATTAAAGTCTTCATGTCATGTGGAACAGGTGGGATTTGCGGGGAGGGCGTGTATGTAAACAATGGAGGGGACCCCAACTAAATTTTCACTTCTTGTTCCAGTCCAACTTGGATGAATCTTAATGTACATGTGGCTTCACCAAATGATTCTGTGGTGCTCTTTGGTGTTTTGGGATAGTGTAGGATTGGACTGGGTAGCCATGCAACATGCTGCTTGGAAGACTCTTTCATAAAAGGCCCTGGAGCTGCAGGTGGATGCAATCAGATGGTTCTTCCAAGTTGTTCTGAAGGGTTAAATGCTGCTGATAAGGATTTATGCAACTGGGCACAAGTACTGCAAATTAGGAGATACATTTCAGACCACTGGGGAACCGTTCCATATAACTGGTGCTTCCAAGCCTTGAACAAAGGTGGAGATCAAAAGCTGTGAAGCGGCCAAGTCAATAAAAGAAATTAAAACAGAATAATTGCAGCAAGGCTGGGAAAAAAGTGTATTTAGTGTGCCACAGTCCAAGGACATTGAGCCTGGCTAATGGACTGGATGAAACATCAGGCTTTGAACTAGGAAGTGTTTCAGTGGAGCAGGCTTTGGATTCCCTATTATATTTGTGTTAAAATGAAAGCTGGACTTAATGCTGGAAGATTACTTGTTTTGGGACAGTTGCATGACTTTGAAATCTGCCTAACTCTAAAGATCTCTAACAGAGGTTTAATTTTTTATTTTCAACGGAATTCCTTTAGTCCAAAGAACAGAAGGCCTGGTTGAAATATGAGGACATCCAATACATTCATATGTGTGAAAAATAGCTGCATGAGAACTGTAGAACAAGGAGAATGTGTTTTATGGGTTGTAATTAATCCTTATAAAAATGTATGGATATTTAAGTAGTGGAAGCAGGGATCATAATTACTTGTGGGGCTTTTGGTTGTTTTTTGGATTTTGTTGTTTTGTTGTGGTGTGGATTTTTTTATTTGTCTGGGGGGTTTTTGGTTTGGAGTTTGGTTTTGGTTGGGGTTTTATTTGGTGTTTCATTCTGGGTTTTTTAGTTTGCTTGTTTGTTTGGGGTTGTTTGGGGGTTTTTTCAGGGTTTTTGTTGGTTTGTTTTTGGAGTTTTTTTGTTGTTGTTAAGTAAGAACCATGAATTTAATCTTGCAAGGAACAAGCATTGCTTTACCAGAACTTGCTGCTTTCTGGTATGGAAAGTGAAGGTGTGAAGACTGGAACCAAGGTATGTAAGGAATTGGAAACTTGCCCTTTTTAGATCTCCAGCACCTGTAATTTTTTTGTTCTAAGAGAACTTACATGAGCCCATGGAGATTTAAGTTGGATGGAATTCCTGCCCTTCTTCCAATTCCACCAGATCTGCAAAGTGCAGAGTTCTCTCCACACCATTTTAAGATGTGTGGATCCATGGTCTGTAAGGTATGAGTGTTCACCTGTGGCTTGACTTGAGTCTGAAAAGCTTGTTGAGCTCAGGCTTTTATGCAAAGTAGTTAGAGGCTAAAGGGAGAGAAGGCAGACCACTGGGCTGAAGAGGTGATGTGCAGGTCAGACCTCCACACTTCCAACTCCACATGTGGGATTTATAGCATAGGGATAAGCACACGCCACAACACAGGAACGTGCTTCTACAACTGGATCGTCCCAACACACCCACACCTCACTTCTGCTGCAGAATGAAGACAAAATGTGTTTATAGGCACGGTGGATCAGAAGGCAGTGCAAGTGGGTTGGAGGCATGGCAGTGATTTAAGGAAAGAGCCATGGACCTGTGCATGTGAGCAGCGTTCTTGTCAAGTGTGCTCATAAATGTCACTTTGCTTATCGAAATGAAGTAGTGATAAGGGAAAGCAGAACTCCATCAAGGGAGTTCTCTCTATTTGTGAGACTTGGAGAGTTCAAACAGACTGAGTTAAAGCCCCATTTCCCAGAGTACAATCTAATAGTGTTGGTTGGTAGCAGGTAACAGCTTAATAAGGCATGTAATATTGAGGCACTGAGAGATAAAAAGACTGAGGTAGTCACAGATGCGTTGATGAAAGTGGTGTGTATCCAGCCATGAGCTGCAGTGAACAGAAGACACTTCAGTCAGCTGCAAGGAGGCCTGTGAGCACACTGGGGTAACTTGCCTCAAGGCCAATGTTTTACACAGAGTAAATATAATGGAGGAAGGACTTGTCTGAGGAGAGTTAATTGCTGTTGCGTATCAGACTGGAGACCGTGCTAGAACGTGGAAGTATGGTTTTGTTTTGTTGTCTTGCATCACTAGCTGTTGCTCAAACCTCTGACTACTTTGGGCCATTTCAGTTGTTTGTTTCTGTAACTTTATATTAACAGGTGGTGATCAAATTCTCCTTAAATTGATGAGGGATAGTCATAATAGACAAAACCCATCTATCTATACGTGTACCTGTGGGGTGATGTGGCAAATACATGGGGCTAAAAGGATGCAGTTGTTAAATGTGTGGTGATAACTTGTGATTGAGGAAAATCTTTACAAGCACTGCAGTGCACTTAAATCAGAGGAAATTACTTATGCTGGAATAAATGGGCACTAGCGTTGTTCTGTGGAGAGGACTGGCAGACATGAAAGGTAGACAATAGGTACCACATTCTTTTAAAAACTCTTAAGGAATGGGACACAAAGCAAACAACCATATGAACTCAGCGATGAAAACAAGTATTAAAAAATTTCAGTGCAAAGCTATTTGTGTTTAATTTTTCTTCATTTTCACATACCAATGCACCTAAATTAAAGAAAAAGACCAAATGTAACACATAGAGCACTTCTTGCCTGGAAAAGATGTGTGTTTTCGTTTGGGGTTTTTTTGCCATTTCACTGTAAACTATATTTGCACTCACTGTGATCCAAAAGTCTCAAGCTATTTTTGCCACAAAGATCCCATTTTCCTCCTCGGGAGGAAAAACCCCTCACAACTGTTTTCTACTACTGCATTAATCTGTTATTTTGCTGTTACTGAAGGAACACCAAAAAAGCCAAAACCCCATCCTTTTCTAAAAGCTAAAACATTCTTGACATTTCAACTCTTGAAAAGTGTGATTTATGTTATCCTAAATCAGTCTCCTTGATACTAATCAATACTTTCTCTCAGTTTTAAAACAGGAAATAGCTTCAGTCTGTGTTTAAATCCTGCAACGTCTCATGTCATGACCTTTTAGTAGTTTGTTCCTTTTCTCCCTCTATCCCTGTTTTCCCTTCTTTTCCTTCTCACAAAGGCCCCTCAGCTTGTCTTTGGGTTTTTCCTGAACAGTGGAAGCTGTAGATATTTCAGTTCCTGCTTTTGGGTATGTGTATCTTAGAGGTTTCCAGTGCCTACTTTCTCACCTTCTTTGGCCTTTCCCTTTGCTTTCCTTTTCCTTTCATATCGTGCTGTACTCTTATGACCTACTCATTTACTCACATCCACTTCAGCCCTGTGGTACAGGCTTCTGGTCGTCTGAAAGCCTGCTGCTCCGTCTGTGGGGATAATGAACTCCTTGACACCAGCTGTATAAATCTCTGTTGTAGACAGTAGTGTCAAGTCAGTAGGAGCATATGGGAGATCAGTTCTGTGTCCAGACAGGCAGTGTGGGCATCCAGTGATGCTGTGCATTAGGAAGTGGAAAGCCTGTATTTCCTTGTGGCATTCTGTTCAGTAATTCAGTGGTGTTAAATCCGTTGCTGAAGGGACACTTGGTATCTCTCCACTGGTTTTCATTTGTTTCATTTGGAGACCTGACAAACTAAAAGTACTGGAGGACTATTAGTCTTAGCTGAGTAGACATGTATTGAGAGAACCCTGTACATAACTTTAACAGACCTTGGCATAATTAACAGGATCTTCTAGCAGGGGCCCAAGGGCTAAACTGGCCAGGATATCATGCTTAGCTTTTGCAGACATTGAGAATTGAGGCTCCTGGCAGGGCAGCTGTCTGACAGGATGCTGGTGCAGTGAGGAATGCTGGTGTTAATTTATTCATTCGTGTATCAGAATAAAAAGATGGCAGTGCTGCACTCTTGCATATTTGTTCTTTTTGGTGCAGATATTTACTGTCTTTATGAACAGAAAATGTTTAAAAAAAAGTGCAGAAGAAATGTCTGCTAGCTTACTGTCTGCTTTATTCCTTTTTCCTTCCATACGAGATATGTTGTGGGGATTTTTTTTTAAGAGAGCTGAGTCTCATGAGTGCTGTCCTCAAGTTCAGTTTCCTGGTTGAAAATCTGCATACAGTAATGTAATACTCTTCTCCAGGAAAGATTTTTATGGCATATGTAAATGAAATAAGACCAGCCCCTGGTGGTATTGACAGGATGCTGAGAAGGAAGCTGACTGTGTATTAACGTGCTTGCAGCTTAGGTCATTCTCACCGAACCCTGCAGCTCTGTGAGGTTCAGCTGCTTGGTGGAGATGACTTCTCATTCTTTCAGTGACCCTTTGTAAAATGCTGTTTCATTAATGAGAAATGTTTTTTTTATAGACATCTCTTCCCTAAACTGTAGATGATACTGAATGGATATGTAATAGTTCTGTTTATACAGGCATAATTAAAGAAATATGAGCAAGAATCCAGCCAAAATCTGGTGTAAACATTACAATGGGAATGATCACTTTCTTTTGTGATCATTCAATTATCCGGATCAAACTGACTTCTCCATATTTTAATCCCCTTGGGACTGATGTGATTTCCTTTACTTAAACTTTTCAGAGAAACTTTGATTTCTGTCAATTTCTTTGTTTTAAAAGTCAGGAGTTTTAGTGGGAATGGAATGAGATTTCAGGAGACAGCAAACATAACTGAAACATGGATGTGCCAAAGCAGTTTCCAGGCTTGCTGTGGCATTAGATGTATTGGCCTTTTAAAAAGCCGTCTTTTGTGCTAACAACTTGGTTTAAGTAAACTTTGTAGTTCTCTTTCCAGAACAGGAGAAAAATGATCTGGGCAAAACTGATCTTCAACATCTTGTGTTATACTTGATGAAATGTGGTGTTCGTTGGTAGATTTCTTCCAGAACTCATCAAGCTCCCTTATTTCACAGCGGTAAGCTTCTTTGGGATTTTGGTGCACTGAGAAGAGTATTTGTTTCCTATATTCAGGAAGCAGTAAGCTTTTTGTCTGCTTTCCATAGTGCTGTGTTGAAAGCAAAGCTGCTCACAGGTTCTTTTCCCTTTTAACAAATATGTGTAGCAGAAGAAAAAATATCCTTCAGTAGAGTAATTGGTTGTTTCCACCAAGTATTCTTGTTTAGAAAGTTGGTAATAAAGCTGAGGAACTTCTGTCAAGCAAAGCAGTAGCAAAGGAGGCAAATAGGAAATTTTACGTAGCAGGAAAATCTAGTTTATCTGATGCAAATTTTGTTGTACCATGTGTAGAATGAAGAGCCCTTTGACATCTATTCAGACGGAGTAATGGCAATTCAAACCAATGACCTAGAAACCTTTCAGTTCTGTAGTGGTGCCCACCATTTTGTTATAGAATAATTCTGGAACAGTTTATGATGAGACACTTGCAGGCCACATGTTCTGAGTATCCTCTGCCTTGTACCAAAACTGCTGCCCTCTCATTCTTCTCTCCTGTAAGTGGTGACTCTTACCCCTCATCTGATCAGGTGGGCATATGCATTTGAGTCACACACTGTATTTGCTGTTAGCATTCACTTCAAGTAAGAATAAAGGTATTATCTGGGATAATTGGTAGAATACTGTTTTAATGTTTTTGCTGATTTTGAGATTGCTTTTTATGTTAAGGGATAACTCAAGAATGGTTAAGGGGAAATATTTGGTGTCTTTTTGCATGTACATGATGTCTGACTGAGTCCTTGCAGGGGAAAATCTTGGTGTAATTAGATCTTTGTTATCCTCTCCTGTAAGAGCTTCTTGGGATTTTGCTCTCTATCCCTTTGTGTCTCCTGTTTGCTTTGCCTTCTGGAAGTGTGTTAGCTCAAATAGGTATTTAAGACAACTGCCACCCAAGAAGCAAGGAACAAAAGTATCAGTAAATACCTAAGTACATGGAAGAAGAATTTAATTCTCCTTGTTAGCTGTCTGAAGTTTCAGGAGTAGTGGTAGCTGTGCTTTATTACTTTTCTTCTATGCTTTTCATTTCTTGAGAGGGTTTCCTTAGTACTCATGGCTAAAGTCTGTTAAAGGCTGATTATTCTTTTTAAAACGTTCCATTGCTGTTGCACGTCCTTCTTGTCTTTCACTGCTGAATTAAAGAAGCAGCTGTGGTATACATGCAATGGAATGGAATTAGGTATTTTCATTCTCTTTGTAGCTGATGAGTCAATTAAAATTTGTTATCTTGGGATATTTTTGTTAAGATCCATATTATACTGTCTTGAGATTGGATTCTTAAAAGTTGCTGCGGCCTCTGAGTGTCTCATTTACAACTGAAGAGTTACTTAAGCCTAGAATAGAACAGTAGCAAAAGGGACCCTGCAACACAGAAGTTTAATAACTGACCTATGCTCTGCCAGATATGGAAGAGGAATACGAGGTAGGGAGATGATAGATAAAGCATATGAATCCAGAGGTTTTGTGGAAAGGCTGGCTTTTCTATTTTGTGAACACCCCCCTTCTCAGAAAGACACAGACAATGAGAGTAGAAAAGGAAACCAGGTTCACAAATACTGCAACTTTTCAAAATTTACTTATATGTTTAAGATACTCTATTTTTTTCCGAGTAGCTATATGCTGTCAGTGGTAACTGATTTATTTTTGCCTAGAAGAAAAACGTGTAGAAAAGTAGGCTTCTCACTGTCAGGATTTCCGTTCAACTTGGTAAGGGATAGTTACCTGTCATGACAGTGCATTATGTTTGGCTGCACAAGCTGCTATCCAGTCCACTGCAGTTCTGCAATTCACTGCACGAATTGCTATCCAGTTCACTGCAGTTCCAGAAGTAGAAGGGGAGCTGGATTGCAGATTTTCTCTTGCAAGAGGTTTTTAGTAGGATGTCTCCAAACTTTATGGATAATACTGCAGCATAGCTGTTCTTTAACTAGTGATAAATCCATATGGAAACTTACATTTGCTGTAGTTGTCAGCTAATGATCTTAAGCCTGCTTTTCCTATGTGAATGTCAGTGTTGGACCAGACCCAATCTAATCCAGTTTTTGGTTTTAAACAGTGACCAGCAGTGACTGCCTTGGGAATGTGTGTATAATTAGTGAATGAAACCTCTGTTGCCAGCAGCTATATCTGCATCTTGTTTTCATAATACTTCACTGATCTTTTTTTGTTCATAAATTTTAAAGCTTTTTCTCTGAATGTGTTTAATCTCAATTAGAAATTAGTCTGTAATCTCACCCTGGACAGAGGGTGTTTTGTACTATGTAGAGGAAGTATTTTCTTTTCCTTTTAAATCTCCATGATAATTTCATTGGATGCCATCAAGTTCTTGCATTTGAAGAAGTTAAGAATAATCATACCCTGACTGCTTTTCTTCCCCCTCTTCCTCCCCATCAAATATGCCTTCAGTATATTGACTTTTAGTTGACTTTTTCAGACAGAGGGTCCTTGTTTGAAAGGACTTTCACATTTTTGTTCTTCCCCACCTCGCTTTCTTTTTTTGTTTGTTGGTTTGGTTTTGGGGTTTGGTTTTTAGTTGTTTTTTCTTTTTTTTTTTTTTCACTTCTGGTTCGTTTATCTGATTGAGAGAAAAGGGCTGCCACTGAAGAGTAGGATACACAATGGATGTATGCATTTGCATAAGGGAGAGTTTTGTCGTTTATGTTTTGTGGGTTTATAAAGTTGTTGCCTTTATGGCCCTAGGTGAGCAATTTCCTTACACAGAGCTGAGATTCCCAGATCCAGAAGTCTGATTCATTCCAAAGTCTTGCATAACAACTGAAGTGCTGAAGGCCTGTGAACATATGGCTTCTAGCTAGTCACTTCCAAGGTGAGACCAGGACTGAGATTAATGAGTAGCTGTTATGCCTGAATTTGTCTGGGATGCGTGAAATAGGCCTCCATATGTGTAGATGCTTTTAAGGAATGGCTTTGGTGTGCATTCTGAAGGCACCACATGAAGCAGACTTAAGATAAGTATCCTCTTCAGACTGTGGGAAAGCACAGCTTTTCCCCTCCTCCTGCCTGCTTGAAATCAGGTTTAGGTAAGGTATGCTACTCATCTCGCATTGTGCCCCTTGAAGAAGACAAAACAGTGGATCTTGATTTCTAAATCCTATTCCTGTTGTTGTGTATACCAGTTATCCAGGGAGAAAAATGTCTTCCTCTCCTCTAGCTTTATTCCTATCCCCTGAAGTGGATTTAGTAATGTCTGTACCTAAAGAAACAATTCATTTATCCTTTTGTGTTTTGTTCATCTGGGACATGGTAAGTTAAATATAACCAGAGATTTGTTTTCCTAGCAGTTAAATAACTTCCCATTAGAGAGTACACGTGAGGGAAGAAAAAAAAAGAAAGACATTGTGCTGAACTCTGGAAGGGTAGAACGTAACACATTTCAGCCTGATCTTGTGCTACTTGTGGCACACTTGATAAAGTCAGACATGATTAGTTCAGATTTATTTTTATGTGTGTGTCTTAGTGTTCTTCTGTAAACACTGTAAACACTACAGCAGCTTAGTAGAGAAGCAGAGTATTAGGAGTAGTGGAAAGTTGAAAATGTCTTCCCTAAAGTAATACCAGAGAAGTCTGTCACTGGAACCTCTCCAGTGAAAGGATGTTGAAAGAAAGGTGAGTCAGTGAAATGGAAGAAAGTAGAAGGAATTTTAAGCAGCATAAAAAGGGAAGTGGGAGGTCATGTTTGTTTTCTCTTATTATGATTTCAGGAGAGTAACTGGCTGCAAAATTAGTTAATTATCTTGTGTTTATTGTAAACTCCTGCGCTTTTTCTGAAGACACCAGAAGTGCTTTTGCTTCATAAATCAAGTTAAATCAAAGAGCTTTCATTATATTACAGAGCTCTATAAATTGATGTCACAACTTGAGAAAAACACTTTTATCTGCAAGCACTTAAGAATGCTGCCACTTTCAGAACCGTGCAAGACATTAGTAGCTGGCTTGTTCAACTCCTTTCAGCTTTCATGCTGACACATACCATATTGAAGACATGGGTTGTTTGTATAATACTTGGTTTGATCTTTTGTCGTGGTACTTTCAGTACTGTTGAATCAATCAAAGGAAGTTATTGCTCTGTTGGGCATTAGCATACATTTAGATATTTCTGCATTAAGAGCTGTTCACAGAGGAAAAGGCTTTTATGTCAAAAGGAGAGTAAACAGTATGACTGCTGCTGCTTTGAGCTGTGCTGTTACTTCTGACCCACATGTATTTGAAAGCGAGCCTGTTTGTACTGGCAGTTTTTCCAGTTTGGGCCATGTCGTTGTGAAAGGGTCCCTCTTCTCCCTCCTCTTCTTGAATTTTCAATTCCTTTAGTCTTTAGCAACTGCGGGAATGCTACAGATAGGGAAAGGGATGTCAGTGGCTCTTGCGATGGTTTGCTTCATTCATTGATTAGCATGCACAACTGAGTTGATTTCTTTATCTCCTGCTGCACAATCTACTGGGAATAGTAATGCTAAGACAGTTGCTAATGCTGAATATTCATAATTTGTGCATGACATGTAACTTCCTTTGGAAACTTTTTCACTTGAACTTATTGGGAGAACCCAGTTCTACAGAGGACTGACTAATCATCTGGACGTTATTCAAGCCTCATTAAATTCCATGAAGGATTAGTTTTTTGACTGGGTTTGTAGTGATTACTGTCAGCTACTAAATTGTGTAAAGAGCCACTTAAAATGCATCTGTGTCTCTCCTAATGTCTTACTCATGCTGTTTTATAAATGTCACAGATAAGTAGTGAAGCACAGGAAGGGATAGAAAGGAATGAAAGTGTGTCTGAGATACAAAAGGCTGGGAAATCTTATTGTAGAAGTGAGCATTGATTATGATAATTATGGCCCAATGCAATTAAAAAGGTTTTTTTCTTCTTGAACCCTCTGTCTTTTGGTCAGCCTTACTTGTAAATGTATGTGCCATTGCATTTAGGAAGATTCCAACTCAAATATACATGCTTAAGTTTCATAGAAAAATAAGCCTAACAGTCAGTTTTCAGTTCTACTACTTATTCCTGCTCAGTTTTCTTAAATTGCAGGAGTTGGATCTAGTTCTCATTTTCCTTTATCTAGAAAAGGCAAGGGAAAGAAACTAGAAATGTCTGTTACTACAAGGTCTTTCTTTGAGAAGTAGGTTATGATCAGACATTATGAACTAACGAGATGAAATGTTAATTTTTGCTATTTGGAAATAGTAATGTGGAGAGTGCTAAAAATGTAAGTGTTTGAGAGCTGATCATCTTAGAAACAATCTTTCCCATGTGGAACTTTTTTACTGGATCAGGGCAGTTTCTGTTGAGTCTATACTGACTGTCTAGCTTTCTCAGGAGATATGTTTATTTCTTCTGATGGATTGGCTTTTATGCCAGATGGGGTTTTTTGGGTTTGTTTTTTTACTGAGAAGTCTATGGCATAAAAATAACCAAGAAGTTTCATAGCGTCTACCCAAAGAGCTGTTAACTTAAAAGTTGCCAAGTCTAATGTGTCCACTGCTAAAATACAAAAATTTCAAGTTAAAGAAATTATGCACAAATTTATTTATATGCCTTCAATACCAGTGGGTTATTCAGGCAAAAGAAAGGGAGTGATGTGATGGTGCTGATGGATGAGGAAAAGGCAAGGCTGGAAGAAGACTGTACCTGGGGAAGATGCTCCAATAACATGGGATGATGGTTACATGCAGGGAAAGGAGATGAGGTCACTTCTCTACTGCAGTGCCCCGTTATGCTGTGTCTCACTGGAGACCTTCAGCACACAAGGCAGCATGTGCGCTAAGTGCGCTTGTGTGAAACCCGGGCCTCACTGTGTGACAGAATCACATGGCAAACCTCTTCAGGGGCTGTATCAGTCTTTAGTAGGGAAGAGCCTCCATTGTCACTAAACTGAGATTTCAGGTGTTGCTCTAGGTGTTTTTAACCTATGGTTGTTGGCCTGTGTGTCATTGTTTGATGTGACAGGAAACTCTTCAGGTGACTCTGTGTTACGCAGTAGTACAATGCTGTTGTTAAACCGCCCCTTACCTGTACAAGGCCAGGTGACACAACCTCCTCTTACATGTTATGTATTTTAGGCCTCAGACCATCTTAGTAATTCTCTGCTGGGCTCTTTACAGATATAACCTCGCCTATAGATGTTACCTTACCTGCTCTGAGGACAGGACTGATAATAACTTGTGTCTCTGTCCTGGTCACTCTTGTGTCCTGGGTCACCTCCTAGTTCATGGTGTGCCTTGATCACACTAAAGGTGTTTTTCTGGCTCACGCTGAACCCGATGCCCACCATAACTGGGTTATGGGCTGACCATTTCCAAGCTTGCACTAGTACACGGGGTTATTCTCTTCTAAGATGTGGAGCTTTGTCCTTCTGTCTGAACTCCGTGAGGTTTGTTCGCCGAGTCCCTGATTTCCTGAAGGTTGCTTTCAGTAACAGTCCTTTGATTCCTTGTAATCCAGTTCCCCTAGTTCAGCATCATCTTCAGACTTGCTGAGGATATCCCTTTTGTCAGCATCTGGGTTACTGATGATGTTGAGCAGGATGGAACCTCATGGTACCTCTGACCGTTGCCTTGTTGACACAGTGTTTGACCTTATTCCTGTGAACTATATTCTATACTAAGCATGATGTGTTAAGTTATATCTCTAATACATTACATACTGTTGGGTCTTCATGTAGGCTAATTGCTCTGCCCTGCACCAACATGCTGGTTTGTGTTTGCTGTTTTATTTGTACAGAACAAGGTGAGTATGAATAAAATCTGTACCTCTAAAAAAATTAAATGGCAGGGCATCTGCAGTACTATTATACCCAAGTGCATGTAGAGAATAAGCAGTTTTTCTGTTCTGTGTAAATTATTTGGATTTTTTTTACATGCAGAAAATTTAGTAATTTACTTTTTTTGGCATTCAATCTGTTTTTACAGGCTTTTTTAATCCAAATTGTTAGCTTTGATTTTTAAGTCACAGTCAAGTATGAGTTTAAAGGTTATTAGTAGTTTGTGATCTTGATGGTTTTCCATTATACTCACAGGAGAGTTGCTCATATAATCTCTCTCCATCTTCATGAAATGAGTGTTTGGAACACTTTCATGTTAGGTTAGAGTAGCTGTGACCTCCTGCAGTTTTGTGGTTTTGATTATACCTTGCACATCACTGCCAGCAAACTTCTGGCAAGGCTACTGTGACCCCGTTTGGAGAAATAGGGTGTAGAGAATTGTATAGCTGTGTACAAAGTGTAATTACTTTCTAAATCTTATTTTAATAAAAGGTAGTGCCCTGAAGGTGTGTGCTGGTAGCCCAGCTAGACAGCCGAGCCTCTTTGGCTGTGCCATGCGAAGTCTTACAGTGGATTCTCATATGCAGTTGTCATCACCCAAACAATTGACACATGTGATTTTAGGAGGCTTCAGATCAACCTCTTGTGTATTGCCCCCATCGGTCCCCCTCCGCCCCCAGGCTCTCAGGCTCAGTTTGTTTAAAGGTGTTGTGTACATACCTTGTATCCTGCAGTGCAGGCCAGCTTGTAGAAGGCATTCATTATATCTCTACTGAGTCTGTTGAATTTGAGCACTTTTCACATTACCACATCTGTGTTCTGCTTCTGCAATGTATCTTAAGATCTTGCTTTCCAGTTGCCAGGTCCTATTCGAACGTGGGACTCGTTTTTTACCTCAATACCTGTTTGGCTGTAGGATTTTTCAGTCTGTTGTATTTGAAAATTGATTGCTGCTACTTGCATTTTGCCAGTATGTGAAACTTATGACCTTATCAACTTTTGATATATCCTAAAGAGACTTAAGTGAACTTAGGCTTCCAAATCTTAGCTTTTAACTAAAAGATAAAATAAAATTTGCTGTGTAAATTGACAGTTGACCGCATGCTGCTACAAAATCCATATTAGTAAGTCAGGTGTGCGTGCACAGGCTCTAAGCTGTTCTCTAGACAGAAATTACTGTAAGCTGACCTGCTTTTCATGGCTAGATTTAAAAAAGAAAGCATCAGCTTAGCTGTACTGATATGCTCTGGTACACATGAAGAGTATCCTGTCTAACTCACAAAAGCTGCTTTTCTCTTTCCTTTAGAGCCCACAAGTTTTTCAGCATGGGCAACTCATCATTTTTCCTCCCAGGTTTTTTGCTTCTAATCTTGCTTGAGTCATGAAGAGCATCAGTGAATACAGTTCAACTTCTAGCAATTCCTTTTTTGTCTCAATTCTTAGTATCTTTTTAAGGAGATGTTTCATGTGGTCTGGCTTATTTAGCTCTTCGAGTTGTAGCTGAGGCTATGGGTGATCTAGGTGTTACATTAGCAATAAATAATGAAGTAGCTCTGTCTGATACTTCAAATTCCATTGAGACTTATGACTTGGATGTGGTCAAATTCAGTATTTCTGTGGCACTAATGGTCTGAAGAAACCCAGTGCTTAAAAATCCTTGTAGCAGTGGGAGAACAACTCTCTTCTAAGGTTGATACAGTAAAGAAGTGGATATGGAAGAAATGTGCTCTCCTCTGGCCCCAGTAATGTGCTGGTACTTCATGCTGCCTATCAGTTTCCCCACAGCTCACCTTAGAAGACCAGAAGTTAATAGGAAAGGGCTCATTATAATGCCTGCTGAAATGTTTCAAAGCTGGTTTTCTGTCCAGGAAAGAAGGTCCTTTAAGGCAATGTCCTTCTGCCAGCTTTCAGGAGAAATGACCTATTTTCTCTATGCTGTTTCAAAGCTCCTTATGTATAATTATTTCTATGTCTATCTTTATTCCCTTAAGTAAAACGAGTGGTGGAAGGCGTGATTCCTCTTGGCAACTTAGTACTGATTAAGCACATCCTGTGGAACATGGACATGTATGTTACCAAACTGGTACTGCAGCATTCTGTGTTCTTTTTGTAAAGATGAAGATGATTGATGTTCTGAAGACCCGGCTCCTAGTTCTGTATTCTTAACCTAACTCAGGAAGAAAAACTGTTGGCCTAGTGTGTTATATTAGGCAAAATATTTTTGCTGGTTTTGACTGTCTGCACTCCACGCAGCACAGTCTTGTGTTAAGCTCTGTCTGTACTGGTATGGGTGGTCCTGTGGTTAGGAATATGGATGAGAAACTAAAAGTCATATGTGGAAAAGAAAAGCAGTTCTGAGAGTTGATTCACATTTAGGAGATCAGAGCTGCAATTTCTTTGATGCATTTTTTGTCAAAACTCTTGATGATACCTTTCAGTAAGAGCAAGGTGGCCAGCTTGGAGCTTTCAAGGGCCATAATTCTGAAGTCAACACAAGTTTGGGAGAAGAAGAGGGACTTGAGCTTAGTGAGGCTTTTCCTTGTGTGTTAAACATTTCAGGCTGTGTATATATACGCTAAGAGCTCTAAGGTGCAAGTATTGACACTGGACTGTGTATGTTCATCCTGTACTGTGGAAGTACTCCCTGACTGCACCAAAATGCCTGCACAAGCTTCTGGGGACAGTCTGCTCAGGCAGTGGGGCAGAGGCGAGAGTGGACCAGGTTGGCGTCCTCTTGCTGGGCAGTTGCCCACACTATGGCAGCAAGAGGTATGCTTATGCCTCGTGTGACAGCCTGTGATGCGTGGCTTTGGTTTCACGAGCTCTTCTCTGCAACAGAGTCCTCATCCTTGGAAGGTGCTTGGCAATCATGGGTGCAGGGGAGGAATATGTGTTGTGTTCGCTCTGCCATCTCTTCTCCTATTTTGCTCTTACAGAGGCAGCTGCTACTTACCGGTGTTGTTTTCACAAACCACAGGACACTTCTGTGTCTTAAGCAAGATACATGTATATATTGAACCATGTGTTTGAGGATTACAAATTGCCCTAGAATGTGGCTCTGTTAATGGCTGGCCACGTGCAGAGATCATCTTCTTTACCTCTTCTTGATGTAAATTTGGTCATATGAACTTAGAGTATAAGTGGTGGGTGAAGACTACAAAAGCACCCCCTTACCCTGGGTGCTGTATTTTAATGCTGTGATTTAACTGTGGGCTTAGTGAGTAACTGACCTTGTTAAGAAGAGAGTGAGGAGGGGAAAGAGGAAAAATAAAAGAGTAATATTCTGGAACAGTGTTGCTTGTATTGAGTCTGGGGTTAGAGGTTAATGTCAAGATCCTTTCTTGCAGCTTGTGTTTGGGAGTAGTGAGAATGCTGTGAATGTGCTGCTGTAGGTTAATACCTAACCTGGTTTTGGACAGAGCACAGATTTAATAGTTGACCAAGAATGAGCCAGTCCCAGTCATACTTTCAGTTGTCAATGGCTTTCCTGTATAAAAGTGGATTTTTTTAATCTTAGTGGGAACACCCTGGTACTCAACTTTCCTAGCTGTGGAGAGATTGTGGAAAACAGAAGCTCAGTTATTTTTTTTAAATATCTAATGATTTAGGGGCTTTGCTGCAGGCATTTTGTTCAATAGAGTCTGAATTTAAAGGAAGGGTGGGAAATATCTTGGATTTTGGTGGTGTTGTAGTGGAAAATTTGGCACCTCACCCTTCTTCCCTGATACATGACAACCATGATTTTTCAGGTTTACTGATAGTTTTGAAATTGAAAGTCTCACATTTTTATGGATGGGGCACTTTCACTTTGGCTAGTGAGTCCTCTACATGATTGCAGACCTGTGATGATAATTACTGGGTAAGATACTCTGCTCCAGATTGTGTCTATCTGTTCCAGGAGCACGTAATTCAGAGATGTTAGGCTTTTGAACTATAACATGCAGTTGCAAGTTGATCATTTATGTGTGTTCTTCTATTAAATTCTGGGAAACACTTCATAGAGAGGGAGAAAAATAAAACATGCAGAGTTGCTAGAATTTAGAATGAAGAAAAAAATCTGTCAGTGCTGCTGAAATAGCAAACTCTCTCGAATCTACTAGCTACATATCCCTTCATCTTCCTTCAATGTCAGTGTTTGTAGTTTGTTTCTTAGGTATATGGTCCTGAAAGCAGCAGTAGTTTACAACAGTGGCGGTGTCCAAAGCTGCTTTATTTTATATTTCTGAGCTGTATTTAGAGGAGGAGAAGCAGAGCACCCATCAGGCTCCTGAAAGGAGGTTACCAGAGGGTGCAGCTCCATCTCTTCTCTAAGGTAACAAGTGACAGGACAAGAGAAACTGGCCTCAAGTTGCACAGGGGAGATTTAGATTGGATATTAGGAAAAAAAAATTCACTGAAAGTGTGGTCAGGCACTGGAACAGGCTGCCCAGGGAAGTGGTTGAGTTACTAGCTCTGGAGGTATTTAGAAGATGTGTAGATGTGGTGCTTAGGGACGTGGTTTAGTGGTGGACTTGGCAGTGCTGGGCTAATGGTTGGACATGATGATCTTGGATGTCTTTTCCAACTTTAATGGTTCTGTGATTCCCTGACTGCTGCCTATGCGGTGTGACTGATGCTCTCATAGTATTGCTGTTCTGCTTCTAGAGGCGGGTGCTCACCCCTACTCTTGCAGTTGATCTGTTGGCTTCACTGTGGGGCAGAGCCTTACTAAATGGGCTGATGTGCTTATTAATTGACGTAGTGTCAATCATCACTTAATTTCACCCTGTTTTGCACAATTTGGTGAACAGCTCTGCTATGTGAAACGCACGGGTGCTGGCTCTTTGTGCATGTCCTCAGAGTTACAAAGGCGCTAATCTGTATGTTTTGCAGACTGAAATTTTTTTGCTCTGTCATTAGAAAAAGACCAGTTTCTGTGTTGCATGAGAACTGCTCAGGCTGATTAGCATGGAAATTAATATGCCTTAATCAGCTTGGGGTGAGGGGAGCTCAAAATTAATTTGATACACTAGTTTCATTTAAAAAACATATAGCTGTTGCCACTAGTGACCATTATAGTTAAAAATGCAAAATAGTCTCTCGTTCAACACTGTGTTTATGCCAACTCATCACTTTCCAAATAATTTGTTTTCCAAACTAGATTTTCCCCATTTAATCTTTGCCCCATAAAGCAGATTGGGGGAAGGGCAATCAAGACAGAAACATGCAGGGAGGGATATCAAAGAGGAAGAAGATGCTGACTTGAAACTTAACCCTGTGTTCCCTGGAACATTGTGTTTGTTACCCAGCTTAATACCTTGAACCCAGCTTATAAAGAGATTATTTCCTAGCCCTTGTCCTCTGAAGATCATTTCAGTGGCAACTGTGAAAGGCAAATGAGGTATTGAAATATGAAATGCAAGTGAGAAATCATCTAGTGATACACATATTAAAAAAACTCCATGTAATTAGCAAAAATATCATTGTTTTTGTGGTAAAAAGAAACTAAATGAATTTGTGTTCTTCCTGTTCAGAAGACTGTATAATTCAGGGCCTTTATAAATACAAAGAGAGCTTTATATTAAGAAGGCATATCTAATCTATCTAAAGTGATGCAGAAGGAACTGCTTTGGTAACCATTAAATTTAAAAACTGCCCCATGTCCTGTGAGCATGTATGTAGGAGTGTGTGCATGTGTTTTGACTTAGAGCCCTGCTAGGCATCAAAAATATCCTGTTCTGGATAACCTGAAATTTAGAAGTAATATATGTTGCTCAGAAGGTCAAGCATGTGACTGGCACACCAGTGAGACTGAAAAACTGAAAGATTTTTTTTTTTGTGCTTATTATATTATAAGATGAAATGAGACTCCTGATGATAGGTGAAATAGGATGTAAAACTCTTTAAAACTGAAAAATAGTTTTATTAAATAGTTTAAACCAGTCTGATACATTTGGATGAGTGAAGCAGTTTGAAGGACTGTCTGCTCAGGAAAAAATTAAATATGGAAAAGTGAGACTGCAGATGAAATGACAAAAGATGATGAAGCTGAGGTTGTTCTTACAGAAGCCAGTTGAGGTTTGGTAAGACTTCTGGTTGTCTGTTCAAAAGACATGGGGCTGTAGAAAAGTGTTAACAAGAGCTGGAAGCACAGTCAAGAAGTGAGGATTTTAGAAGAAGGGAAGGTGTGTCAGTTCGGCATCAGGTGCCTGTGTCAGGAGGAAGCAGGCATTCTACCTTACCAAAAAACAGGAGAGGTAAAGCTTGTGCACTTGATGAATTTAAAGGTATTTAGCACTGCAGTAATGTAAAAGAAGGGTTTCGTCCTGTGAAATTTTGTTACTTTTTAATGTGAACCACTTACCTTTAGCTCTCTTTACCTTGGCTGAGAGAAAGTGGCAGTTTTAAGAGGAGATGAGCTACAACCTTAAAATACATGTCTGAGGCCAGATGAATTGCACTGTAGAAGTGCCTGTTTCTCTCTGACTGTAAAAGGAGTGTGGCGTGATTCGTGCAGATAGAGATGTCTCCACTGAAGACACTTATATGTAGATGGATGAATTCCTTTGGTGCTTTTTCTGAGCATGAAATTATCCCATCAGTTCACTCAGTGCTGTCTCCAAAAATGCAACTACTGCACCAGAACCGTCCTATGAAAGTTGTCAGCAGGGGAAGGAAGTTCAAAGAAATTACTGAATGTAAAGCATTCAATGTAAGGCGCAGTTTGAGTCAACATGATGTGTGCTTTTGTTCACTTTTCTTCTGTGGGTTACTGTATCACTGTAAGATTATCCAAGATATCTCAGGGCATCATGACTGCAATTCAGGCCTAACCCTTGTTTGGATGATATGTGCTTGAAATCTGCAGGCTGCTGTATGTCCCGAGAAATCACTGCGTAACTAAGGACTGCTAAATATAATGTCATGGTAGTGTTCCTTGCTTTCTGAGCTTTACTTCTAGTGGTGTGTTAATTTAACTTGCTTATTTTTCTGGGAACCAATGCACACACTTATGACAATATTATTCATAGCTCTCAGCTTTCTGGGCTGACTCTCATCTGCCTTTTCTAAAGATGAGGTCACCGAGCTTTTTTGAAGTACTAGTGTATTTTATGATAGAACAGGGTAAAATCATGTTCACTGCAGTAAAGGTAAACTCTTAAGGGCCTTTTGTGTTGCATTAACAAGGCATTTCAAGGAAGTAGGATATCAATTTCATGTTTCATGTTAAAGACATTAATGTCTTTGTGTTTATGCCTGTTATGGCATGGAAGCAGAAAAAGGTAATACTTGAAACAGCTTCCTTCCTTGCCTTCCTCTTTCCACAAATGAGCATTAAAAATTTAAAAGCATGGGTAAGAGTGCCTTCAGAGTATTTGGTATCGAATTGGGGGTCTGGAAAGTATGCAAACTTCAACAGAAATGCTCTAGTCTCCTTGTTTTTGTGGAAGGGACACACAGAAAAAAAAAATTCCCCAGAAAACCCAACACACGTGGACAGAACAGAGGAGACTGCTGAGAATATGTGTCAAACTGTGCTTTGCTCAGGTGTGGAAAAGCTTGTGGGACTGCCTCTCTTCATGACCTTGTAAGATGGTCTGCATATAAACTGATCGCTTAAAAATTACCTGATCTTTTTCTCTATATATATAACTTATTAATAAAAGGATTCCAGTAGGGTTTACTTACTTTATTTTCATTGATCATGTCTCTTTTTATAAGCAGTTGATAGTCTCATTGGCTAGTTCTATAGCAGAACCCTGTCTTTATTTGATCCTTTAGACTCGAATGCAATAAATAAAACTAATTACTTTCTGAAATACTGCATTTTTAATTCCCATCTGGGTTTATGTCTGTATACTTTGAAGCATCTGCAATGATGCAGGTGTAGTTTAAGGGCCTTGTGTGAGAATTATTATTTGCAGTTGCCATCAGTTGCTGTCATGCATCTGTAACTGCAATAAATATAGGTATGCATAGGACAGAATTAAGGAAACTGTTTATCACTTCCTACTGATAATATGTTATGGAGTGTAGCTGACTGGTGTGACACAGTCACAGCTTGTGCTGATTGTGTCCTTCCTATCGTATTTGTGGCTGCATCCATCTTGATATGTTAGATGGACTCTGGGAATAAGAGGGATAGCCTTGTAGATTGCAGAAAGTGTACAGTAAAGGAATTGATTGTTTTAAGTCAGTTGAAGTACATTAAAAACTTAAGTTAAAGTTCTATTGCATGGCTTTTCCTGGTTAAAATTGATGTTTTCATGTTTTGCTTCTACTTTTAAGGTTTTAAAAAATTTTGGTACCAAAATGAGTTTCTAAATAAGATGTTTTATACTTAATTTAAAATATCACTACTTCACTGTTGGTTTGGTGGATTTTTTTGTAGTTTTTGGGGGGGTTTTGTTGGTTTTTGGGGTTTTTTTGGTGAAACTTTTCACTAAATTATGACAGAATTTGTGAATTGCTCTGGTTATCCCATAAAGTACTCTCGATGAAAAAATTTGAACTGAAAGATTTTTCATCTTGCTTAAGTTCTTTTAAAAAAATAAAGTAAGCCTGAACAAACCTCCCAGTGAAATGCTGAGTGAAATTGTAGAATATCTCAAGTTTGAAGGGACCCATAAGTCCAGCTCCCTGCTCCTCACACCTAAGACAAGATCATACAAGTAGAACTTTTCTGAACATACAAAACATATCGGGTAAGAATTTTGCTTGTAAAAGTGTACTCAGGCTGAAGAAGGAAATGCAAAGTAAATGTTTGAAGCCATTGTGACCTGATCTGCAGAAATCAGTGGGAAGCTATTGACATCTTCTTTGGAAACCATCTATGTTACTGCTCTGTGCTGTGCCCTTTGCTATTTTTTTCTTAAGTTTCCTCTTAAGTTCAAGAGAGACCTTATTTACTGATAGTAACAATATAGTGTGTTGTAACCTGAAAACTACTCCACCCCCTGCCTCCTTCCACTGTTTCCTTGTGAATTTAAGTAATTTAAGGATAATTAGGTCCATATCTTTCTGAGCATCCCTGGCTCTGGGCTGCATTTCTCTCCCAGCTTCTTTACAAGGGGTGGTTGTTTGTGCCCTCTCTTGCTTCTACCCATCCCGTTACAGAGGAAGCAGTGTGACATGAAGGCATCAGTCATCTTCCTCAGGATGAAAACCTTTCTGTATTAATCTGTTTAAGGTGCTGGTAAATACAAAGGTTTGAGACTGACAAGAACCTTCTATTTTCCATATTAGCTTTTACTTTTTTGAGAGCAAGGCTACCAGAAGGAAGTCCCAGAGGTGGGCAAGGAGCAGCTCTGCTGTATGACTGGCACTTAACTTTGAGTATCCCTGCCATCATCCATGGGCGCTTTATATTGCACAGCCAGATGCTGAATGATAGGCACTTTATAAAGGTGAAGTCTTGACCTCAGGCTCTCTGTAGCCTGTGTAGGCTAAATTCAGATTTTCAGGGAAGGAGTTTGAGCAAGAATCTGAAGACGTGATCTTATCAGATCTGTAGCTGTCACTACAGTTGTGGTACTTGAAACTCGACTTCTTTTTTTCCTCAGGCATGTGTAAAGGAGAGAATCAATCTGTTGTCAAAGACGTTTTTGAGCAGAGGCAATAAAAATAACTTCTGTATAAATGAATATGTTTTAGTGAACTCTTTGAGTTGCACTCAAAGAACCTTTATAAGAAGCACTGCTGTCTGACCCGGGAATGAATATAAGAGTAAGCAGAAGATTTTGATGCAACTAATGCTTTATTCATATCTTAATTCTTATTTGGGTGTATATCCAGGCAAGGCTTACATCCTGATACTGTTGCAGTGAGCTCTGCAGTGAAAACCAGGGATCTTCCATCAAATGATACGTATCAGTAGTTGCCTGTCACAGCAGAATTTTTTTTTCAAAGTAGTTAGTTCTTTCCTTGTGCTTTTTACTTTGAACTCATGCATTTGTCTGTATCTTTGTGAACTTGGCTATACCTGGGGGACCTGCAGGTTAATAGTATCCTGTGCTATAATCTTCAGTTCTTCATGTAGACAGCTTAGCAAATGTGCAGAATTGTACCACAGCTCTGATCATCTGGCTAAGGGGATTAATGTCACCTAATGCAATGTGTTGGTACCAAACAGATTACAAGGAGCAGAAGAGGTTTGGAGGCTGAGTCAATGAGTTGGGGGAGGAGGGATGTAAAACTCCTCAGGAAATCAGCAATCATCTCAATTTCCAGCTTTTGTAACTGATGTACTGTGTGCAGCAAAATGTGTTCTCTGGAGTTGCGAACTGTACTCATTGGTGAGGTGTCAAAAGGGGTGCCTGTTATAGAGCTGCTGTTTAGGAGAAACAACTCTAATCAAATAAGACTTTGTGCTGAAATCTTGTCTTAGATTTCATCTTCTTAAACCAGGTACATAAATATTTGTGGTGTTGAAAATGCATGTGTAGTGTTCCAGTAGTTCTTTTAGCCTTACTAAGCATATAGGGATGTTAAACATTAACTGGGTGCTACATAACTGTGGATATAATTAACTTCGTTTGGTCAAGACAGTAGAAGCATACTCTGTATACATTGTGTAGCTGGTAAATGCATTTCTATAGAGACATTCCACTGACTTGTCAAATAATGGGTCATTAATGGCAAAGTTGACTTAAAATCTGAAACTACACCTACACTGTAGGCACAGAAGTGAACACAGGCTGTATTAGCTTGCTTGACATGTCCCAGCTAAACTGCACCAGAACAAGCTTGAGCATCTCTGCCACATTCTGGTCATGTCTGAAGTGTCTGTAGACAAGCTGCTAGTTTAAACTACAGAGTCCGAGATGTTGTTCACATTTTGTCTTTTTTCCTTCCTCTGCTCTTTTAAGCATATTCGAAAACAGGGAGCTTCTTAGCTATTTCTATTGCTATGTAACTGAAAAGTAATTGAGCATAGGTTGGAATTCCAAGAGAAGTGTATGTCTGAAAAGGCTGTTAGCAGATATGTGTAGTACCTTGCTGTGAAGAAATAATTGCATGAGGGGACTGCCAAAAGTATATGGTCCTGTGTACTGGAGGTGCCCCTGGGGCTGGTAACGGGGGTCTGTGCACTTATCAGTCCAAACCCTCCACAACTGGCTCCAAGTCCCTCTGGAGTTTCCATTTTATGGCTTGAAGTCACTTTGACTCCTTGCTCTGTGCTTTAGTGTTTTATTATGTGAGTACTGGGGGAGAGGGAGGAGTGTGTGTGTGCATGTGTGAGAGAAAAGTTAAAATTTGGTGTAGATGATACTCAGAGGTGATTTATAATTAAAAACCAACACCTTTTGTGCTCTGTAGGTTGGTAAGTGTGTTGAGGTTTTGTGTTGGTAATTTAAGTGGGCCTCTACAGTGCCAAGTGGTGTTTTCACTGCCAGGTAGTGGAGTGCTTAATAGATCTATCCAATGGTATTAAGTAAATTTTATGGTTTAGTCAACTTTTTCCTGTATTTGGCTTTTAGGAACAGGACAGCTGCTAGGCTTTTCAGGTGGTTTAGTTCATATGAGAAGTTGGAGCCTAGCAAATTTCTTTTTCCCCAAATTACTCATCAAGTTATTTTAAGAGTGATTTACTAATAAAACACCTATTTAGGTATTTACTAAACAAAACCAAGGTCATAAAGCATAATGCTGAACAAGATAACTCTGCTTTTTTTTTGATCAGCAGTGATCCAGATGGATGTATTAAAGGGCTATGTAAGTTGCTCTCATGGGATGTAAACTCTGAAAAAAAAAGGGTAAAAAAAAAATAAAAAGAGATAGAAAACCTCTGTCTCCTCTATTCCCCAAGCTCTGTATTCTCCCCCTATTTTAATAGTAAAGCTTTTAGATATCAATTACATTCCTTTTTTTTTTTTTTTGAGTGGTATGTGGCTGACTTGAGATGTGGAAAAGTTTTGTCTAAAGCTTTATTTAAGGAAATACAAAATAATTTGGAACTTTAACTAAAACTGATGGGGAAAGGAATTAGGATTGTTTGTACAGATGGGGTTAGAATGGAAATATTTAATCTACATGTAGGTATTTCCAGAATACCTCATATGATTTGGTAACCTGATCCACCTTTTTCACGATAAAAGGGCATTTTGGGTGTCTTATCCAATTTAGAAGCCTAGTCCTGAGTATTTTTCCACTTTTGCCTGGTTTAGACTAGTTCAACTCTGAATTCCATAAATTTTTATCGACTTGAAACTGATATAAAATGAGAGAATGATCAGGTTAAAGTAAGTGCCAATAAATCTGATAAGGATATTCAAATGTCATAGAGTCAGTCTTTTGGTTTTGAGTTGGAATTGAGTAACATCATCTCTGAGGTCAGAGTTGCACCAGCACACAAGACGTATGTGAGATAAGGAAGTGGTCTTGTGCTTTCTGATCTGACTTGCATATTCTGAGATTGGAATGATGGCCTGGCAAATGGGGACGTCAGCTGGAGGATGGAATAGAATCATTAAGGTTGGAAAAGTCCTTCAAGATAATTCTAATATTGGCAAGTCCACCACTAAACTATGTCCTTCAGTGACATATCTACATGACTTTTAAATACCTCCAGCAATGGTGACTCCGCCACTTCCCTGGGCAGCCTGTTTCAATACTGGTCAACCCTCTCCCTTAATTTTTTCCTAATATCCAATCTAAACCTCCCCTGGCACAACTTGAAGCCATTTCCTCTTGTTCTTATCTTTTACCAAGACAAGACACCCCCACTTTGGTACCTTTGGGTATCTGCTTTGTGGTGGTTGTAGAGGATGATAAGGTGTGTACCCCTGCTCTTTTTCTCCAGGCTGAACAATCACAGCTCCCCTAGCTGCTCCTCATAAGGCTCGTGCTCCAGACACTTCCCCGGCTCCGTTGCCCTTCTCTGGACATGCTCCAGCACCTCAATTGTTTTTCCTGAACTAATGGACCCAAAACTGAATTCAAGGTGTGGCCTCATCAGTGCCAAGTACAGGGGGAACAATCACTGCCCCAGTCCTGCTGGCCACACCACTGCTGATTCAGTCCAGGATGCCACTGGCCTTTTTGGCCACCTGGGCACACACTGGCTCATGTTCAGCTGCTGTTGCCCAGCACCACCAGGTCCTTTTCTGCCAGGCAGCTTCTCAGCCTATAGCACTGCCTGGGGTTGTTGTGACCCCAGTGCAGGACCCAGCGCTTGGCCTTGTTGAACTTCATACAACTGCCCTTGGCCCATCAATGCAGCCTGTCCAGATCCCTCTGCAGGGCCTTCCTGCCCTCCAGCTGATCAATATTCTCACCCAGCTTGGTGTCATCTGCAAACTGACTTAGGGTGTACTCAATCCCCTCATTGAGATCATTGATAAAGATATTAAACAGAAATGGTTTAATAATAAAGTAAGCCTGCAGAATCTTTTGCAAACCATTGAAAATGTCTCTGAATGTATTCGTGGTCTTTCTCCTCCTGAATCATTGAGATCGGAGGCAGGGAAGCCTGCACTGTTAATCTGTAAACTGTCATAGTTGAAGAGGAAGTTCACTTCGTTGTTCCCAATAGAACACCACCGGTGTTATGTCAGGTAGGAGGGGCTGGGTAAGGAAAACAAAGCTTTGAAACCTTTCTTATAGATTTGGTCTCTTTTGCATCAACTATCTGCAAGTAGGTAAATGTGAAACTATTTTTAAAGCTACTTTTTTCTTCTGAAATGGTTTGGCACGGGTTCTGAAGCTTAGTTGTTGCATAGAGGAACTTCCTGGCAACTGCCCTTTGATTACTTCTAAATGTAGGTTACAGCTGTTCTTTTGGGAAAGGCACATAGCTCAGCATGTGAGAAACTGACACCTTTTTCTCTCCTTTTCAGAGTATCTCCTCTACAGAAATCTGAAATAGTAGACATGGTCAAGAAACACGTCAATGCCATAACACTTGCCATTGGGGATGGTGCCAATGACGTAGGAATGATCCAGACAGCTCACGTTGGAGTGGGGATCAGTGGCAATGAGGGCATGCAGGCAACCAATTGCTCGGATTATGCCATTGCACAGGTCAGATGCAAGAATGAACAACTGCTATATCATCCTGTGAGAAATGCACTGTGCAGCCACGTAGTGCTCTATGGCTTCTTTTAACCTTCAACCTAGAAGCATCTCTGATTGTTTCTTTTTTCAGGCGGCTGTCTAGAACATGTATTGGATGTATTTTGGGGGTTTGTTGTTATGATTTTGTATTCTGCAGCTCCACCTCTCTTCAAAGTTTTAGTTTCCTCCTGACAACTGTACAATATCTTGGTTCTTCAGTAATCAGGGGGAAGCACTTTCTGTGATGCGTGTGTTAATATGCTTTTAAGTGACTTATCTGTCTTGGTGCAAACTCTTCTCTTGCTGTGAGTAGGTATTATGACCAGGCGTGTGAGAATTTGGCTGTTTGGCAGCTCTTAATTTGAGGTGTCTCCTCTGTTTTATTCCCCTCCATCCCTGTGTTGCATCCAAGAATTGATCACAGTTCTAGAGAGCTGGCCAGCATTTTCATTTTACATATGTTATTTTGAACGTTATTTGGGTGAGTCCTAGGCTAGTTAATCACATTCAGAACTGATTACTTCAGCTAAAAAGGGGAGTTAAAAGCCTTTTTTGTTTGTTTGTTTTGCTGAAGAAACCACACTTGGAATCAAGACTGTGAAAGAAAAATAAGAAAGGAAAAAGATGCTTCAGTTGCTGAATATCCTCTGAATACTAGTTATACCTGAGGTGCTCTATGTATGTGAGACTGATGCAGGGCAAAACCAGATCGAGCTGACATGAAGCAGAGACAATTCCCTGTCTCCTAAGTGACCAGAGCTTCAGCTGATATACCCTTCTGACAGGGTGTAGGCAGATTTGTTCTACCAAGTGGCATTAAATACTACCATCTTTTGATAGCTTCCAGGAGCAGGTGAGGTTTTGAAAAGGCAGGAATTATGCTGCTGTACGCACAGATAACTGATTATTGTGTTAACACTGCTGAGAAACAAAGTGGCAGTCTTGTATTGCTGCTCTGTTCTGAGCTCTGGTGAAGCACACTCGGCTTCAGGTCTGAATAACTGAGACCTTTCACAAATTTTATCTTGAGAATTTTAGGCAGTTTTACCAAGTTTTTCTGTCATAAACAGTGCCATATTCCAAATATATACCAGTATAGGAACTGCCATAATCATTGTCTCTGGTATCTTGAAATGACTTTTACATTTTTAATTTCAGTGGATTATATATAGCTTCTGCTGTATAACTTAATGGAATGCTCTTTACTTGGACTTCCTCAGATCATTTGTTACTTCTACTTCAGTAACTAAGCATAAGCAGCAAGAGTTTTGTCTGTAGAAGTCCCTACATGTGTAATTTCTTTTGTGTCGCAGTAGCATTAAATCTGAAGAAGTAATTCCACGTTCATGTGTCGTTTTTGCATTAACAAAAGTGTATTTCAGTTCAGTGTTACCATATGGAAGTTTCTCTTTGTTTAAATTCCAGTCAGTGAGTTACTGACAATAACGATGAATCTTTTCATTTCAATATGAAATAAAAGCTGGTGACACCGGCACAGAATTGCAGCTTTCAAAAATTAGTGAAACACCATGGCACAGAATTTTTTTGTGATTGTGTAGAAGAACTTTGTACTGCTTAAATTAGAAAACATATAAAGAAATCCTTCTAGTAAAGGAGACTGTGTGGTAGTGTGTGCTTAAAAAAAAAATAGTGTTCAAAAGAAAAACTTGATCTCCGTGGAGTGTCTTTCTTTCAGTGAGGACATGTAACTCCCACTAAAGCATTGCTGTATGTGCATGCCTTGAAGGCAGAGTATGTTCTTATTGAGTAATTTAAGATGACCACTATAATGTAGCATCTCATGTTCAAATGGTATTTCAAATGCAGTGGTGCCAGAAGTAGGCACTTACAGAAGAGAGAGTCTCTATATAGGCTCATTCAGGATTCCAGGGAGAATCAAAGCATAAACCAAACAAAAATAAAAAGCCAACTTGTGTCTGACTCCACTTGAAATAGCTTCCACAGGTGCAAGGAGCATCTGTTTGAATCATCCTGTTCCCTTGAAATGATATTGCACCAGTGACCTCTATTTAGAGAATTCCCAAATCAAATGACCTAACTGTGTAGAGAGACAGTAGTAGACTTTAGCAGCTTTTTTTCTCAGTAAATAGCTTTATCATCTTAATCCAGAGAACATCTGGTGTCTAGGGACTGTTTCCTTTTCTTAACTAGGGAAGCTTCTTTCTTCAACAATGTTCTTGTTTCAGTTTTCTTCTCTGGAGAAATTGGCTTGTATTGTGGATGCCTTTTCACTGTCTTAAACTCCCCCCCAACATGCCATCACCTCATCCTTTAACCAAGATAGATTCTAGAAGATAATCTCTTAAATTATGCTAGGGTTGATAGAGAGACATCTGTAAAAACTTACACAGTTTCACAGGTAGGCTGGCCACGTGGTTGTAATGTTCCCTGCTGATTTAAAATTCTGTAAATACAGGAGTGTCCAAACAGGGGCATTGTCTTGGTAGAGCCCTTGTCTGTACTGCTCTGTGCCAGTAGTTGTGCATTTGCATAATTTCAGCATCAAAGCAAATTTAATTCTTTGTTTTGTCTTAGTGGAACTCTTCACCAGTGTGAGCAGCCTCAGTGTGTTCTTTAGGCTTTGGGTATCTGTCTTTCTGTGCTCTGCACTGCACTCATTTTCATGAGAGCACAGATGAGGGCAATAATTGGTAGGATTTTTTGTTGCCTTGAGCTTTCAAGAAGACCACATCCAAGATGGTCTCTTGTTAGATTCAGCAGAGAGAAGTTCTCAGGGTGTGTCTGACTGTTCTCTCTAAGAGCTTTGGGATGACTTGTAAGGACACCATGGCAAGTTTCCCATCACCTTGCTTGTGTTTTGTTAGTGATTTTGATGAGGAAAGTTGTAGCTGTCCTGCATATTAACTTGAGGCATTAGAGGTCTAATAGGTCTGCTACTCCCTTGGGAGTGTCCCAGTTTTATCTCTAGCTCAAGTTAAGCAGAGAACCGTGAAGCCTGGTTCACTTTTGTTTTCTCTCCTTCTCTGCTGGCATATCCTAACAAATCTGAGTTGCTGATGCATGGGAGAGGGGCTGTCCTTACAGGATTTGTGGTTCAGTGATTTCATTGCTGGAAAGCATGGGCGCAGAGCTGCCTCACGACAGTCCTAACTCATTACTGTAGCTTTCAATTTCAAATAAGCTTTGGTTAAAGTAAATGATCCAGAATCTAAATTTAGGAAGTCAGGCTTTTCCTGTCAAGTCACTTTGTGGAAAAAGAAGCAAAGCAAATAATTACCTTAGTGTCCGAGATCCCTTCAGGTACACACATGCTAAATAGTAAACACAGTCATCACTTGGAGCTGTCTGTAACCGGGCAGAAGAGGAATGCTGCCGGCCGTAAAAAGGTTTGCTAACAAAGCCAAGACTAGAAAATTATGCATTTCCCTGTCTGGATTACAACAGTGGCTCCATAAAAGTCCATTTTCAAAAGTTCTGAATTTGAGCTCCATATGTGGTTCAAACTAGCATTAAAAGGTACACAATTATACAAGATTCATTTACTTGCCCTTTTTGGCAAATGCCCCTTGCTTTATACAATATTTTATGTAACACACAATTACATACATTTTATGGGCTGATGTTTTGCTACAAAAAAGATTTTAGCTTTAAGTATTTTAAGAGGGGGTTTTTTGCATATATCTTCTGTTAAGGTGTTTAAATATTGCACTTGAACAGCTTTCATATCTGATTTGAGGATTTTTTTTTTCTGAGGACAGGTATTTACTTTCAACCAGTTTTTTTAGCAATTCTTCATATATGTAAGTACTTCTTTTCTGTCTTTCAGTTTTCCTACTTGGAGAAGCTATTGTTGGTCCATGGTGCTTGGAGTTACAATCGAGTTACCAAATGCATACTGTACTGCTTCTACAAAAATGTGGTTTTGTATATTATTGAGGTAAGAGTAACTAAATGGGATGGGTCTTACTGGTGCTTATTCCTTAAATCATCTCTTATGAATAGAAAAGCTCACCCAAATGGATTGAGCTAAAAGGACTGCCTTTTTTTTTTTTCATGTTTAACAACTTAAAATTCAGTTTCCCTTCTCAAATCAGTTCACTTGAATCTTTTAATGTTTGTAAAGGAAGACCAGAGGTTTTCAGTACTGTGGAGCTTTGCATATGAGATGTCAAAGACAAAGTTCATTTCTTCTGTGCAAATGTTCTTATTGAAAGCATCTTTGTATTTGTGGAAACATTTCAATTAGTGCTTATATTTATAAAAACTTGAATTTAGGGGCTAAATTTAAACCAAAAGCTTGTTTAATATAATTTGGGAAAACTCTATAGACAAATAATAAACTATGGAAAACTATTAGCTGTCCTTCCAAGTTACAAAGACCATAGCTTAGCTGGAACTGAAATTAGTTTGCCCTGTTTTTTGGAAAGAGGTGGCATAGTTTTGTAAATGACATTCATTTACAAAATTAATCAGGTTATTTGACTTAATTATTAAAACATAACTGTATTTTGAAAATAATTTGCTGGAAGATGTCAAGTAGTAAAACCGAATTTAAAAGAGGGCTGAATACTGTTACTACCATTCCATTTCAGCGTGCTTAGATAGGAGTGTAGTTCTCATGCTGCAGAATATAGTCTTGAATTTAGGATGTATCAGGAAGGGATTTTTATGATGTGCTGTTGCCTAGTTAGAAGCACTCAGGGAACTTGAAGTCGGTGGTTTGATCAGTTGAGTATCAAGTGATCACTTGATATAGCAATTTCCACAATGTTCATCAGTTTTATTAATATATGTGCCTATATATTAGATTTTCTATTTCTTTGTACAGTTGAGCACCATGAATGAGGTTAACAGATAAGAAAATTACAACATTTATAATTAGGCAGATAGTTATATCAGTTACAGGAGATAGTGGGTGAGTAATATTTTGCTATTCAGTAAGTCATATAATGGTCAGTATGGTCAGTATACCTGACTCCATCAGGGTTTTATCATCTTCTGTGTATGATGTTAGAGAACAGATATTCTCCACTAACTTGTTCCACTTTTCCTGTGCTATTTTTTAATTAGCTGTTGTCTGTTAAAATTTCAACACTCATTAGTCTACTGCAAGAGAGTTATCCTGTACATCATATTTTTAGTAAAGGTTTTTACATGCTGTTGGAGATTATAATAATATTTTTTATTGTGCAAAGGAAATATAAATAACTTCAAACAGAACTCTTCTAGCATGTTTCCTACTGAGCAAAGTAAGTTAGATTAGATTGCCATGGCTGGCAATCGCTGAACTTTTCAGAAAATGCTTGACAGCTTCACGATTGCGTACTAGGATTCTTTTCTCAATTTGAGAATTAGTTTTGGAAGTCCTGCTTCTAGCTTATTATAGCACCATGTGTCTTTGTTTCTTTTACTATGGTCTGACAAGTAAATTAAGTTCTGTATCAAATGTTGTATGGCAAAACTGTGGCTTCCTATATGAGCAGCTGTGCAAGGGGTTGAATACAAGTGAAGTTCTCTGGGACCTCCATCCTGAGGTAGCTTAATTATTTTACTCTAGGGTGGAATTTTATTAGCCAGGTATCTCTATATGATACGTAAAATCCAAGTCTGCTCTGAGAATATGAAGTCAGAGGTTCTCTCCACTGTCTTAGTCTGTATTCAGTTCTTTCTGCATACTGTCCTGAGCCAAATGAGCTTTTGTGTCTCCTCATGGCCATGACTGAGGACAAGTCAGTTCCATCCAACACCTGAGCACTGAAAAATGTCTTACAAGATGCAGCCCTGCACCTCGGTTACCTCTCTGTGCCTGTGCTTCAGAGAAGTCAGGAGCAAGTTTAAGGCTTAAAGGGAGATGAAGTGACAGAAATAGTCTTGTAGTCCTGCAGCAGTGGGAAGAGCTCAATTTGGTTTTTCCTGGTGAGTTTCCTTTACTAGCAGCCTTAAGGAACTTCCCCTCCAAAACTGTATAAAACTAGCCAAATTGCCTGGAAACCCGAGAGACACCAGTTTTGGTATCCTAGGGATACAGGGTAAAGAGAAGAGGTCTTTAATTCCCTCTTTAGCTTTATGCAAAGAAAGAGAGGTTGTTTTGTGTATGTGCTGTGAGGCTTGGCAGTGCTGATCTGTTTGTGGTATGGAATGATGCTCATGAAAGAGGTGCTCCACAAGGGAATAAATTCCTTCAACTTGAGAGAATGGTAGTTAAAAGGTCTGGCACTTCTGCACTGTTGCTTGTGCGGGTGGTATGTTCGTGATTGTTTCCCAGTGCTCTGGACAAGTTTAATATTTACCTGTACTTTCTGCTTGGATATGTGGTTTATGGGGAATATTCTTCTAGCGTCGTAATGAAACAGGGATTTGAACTTGAGCTACTCTCTAAGTATTTTCGGAAGGATTGTACTGAGTAAATATTTATACAGTTGAATGAAAAAGCACATCATGAATATGACTGCCTGTTATACATTTGTTACTGTATCTGTTTTATTTCAATGAAGTTTTAACACCTGAGGAATAGATATAAATGGCTTTTGCAGCAGTGAGGCAGTGGGGCTATCATAACTTTTATTCCCTGATACCTTGCAAATACCAGAGAGAAAGAAGACGTGATGGTCTAGCTTGGCACACAGAACATCTAGACACAACTTGCAGAGGCATGCAAGTTAAGGCATTAAGATGTAACTTAATTAAACAATGATAAATACTCGAGAAGAGCATATTGCTGTCTCTTTTCCTAGCATCCCAATGTTGGTATACTAAAGCCCCTCATACTTTAGAAATTCATCTTGATACCAGTTATGTACACTTATACCTGGACCATCCACAGTATTGCATCTCTGAAACACGAAATCTTATCAGCTTTTCTTTCAGATTCTGGGTTAAAATACAGGATTGGGGTTTTGTGGGGAGTATACTCAGGTAATCGTTATCATGGGCTTTACTCCTGGGAGGTGCTGCGGGGTTAATGCTGGTGCTTACTTTTCTGCAGTGGCTGATTCTTTGTGGAGAGACAGGGGCCCAGGAACTGTTTTCACCTGCTTTGATGACTAAAATGTGGGCCCATATTGAGATGGTTCCACGCAGCTAGAGAGGTGATATAGCAGAGGTCAGACCTTGTGGATTAGTGATCTCCATTTCAATGTATTTTCCCTATCTCTTGAAAAGGCCCTCCTAATATTTTTCAAGAGGTGAATTTTAAGTCATCAAAGCAATAAAATTTAGTGAAGTCTGAAAAGATTTTTGTCTTGGCTTAACAGCCAGAAACCCTATGTTCCTCTCCTTTCTTTGGCCTGGTCTGTCCTTTTCCAGTTCTTCATCATTGTCCTTCTACCAGTCTCTTGATTTCTCCCCTTGGTTTTTGAAAATACGAAGCTAAGTGAAGTATAAATAAAAAGCATAAAGAGAAGCAGGTCCTGGAAATCCAAGTCCTTTTGGTGTGATTCTTAGCCCCATTCCTGAACACTTGTGTATCACTGTTGCCAAGGTGCTTCGGGTATAAAGTTGAGGTTCTCTTACTTACGGACCCACTTAGCAAGGGGGGTGCAGAATCTAGCCTTTCTATCCACAGAGCTGGTTGATAGATTAATTGCTTCTTCTTCCCCACTCTTGACTATCCATGCTGGGTGTGTCCTAAGAGTGGCAGGGGTATCTACATGGAAAGTTACCAAGATGGCTGTGGGGATGAAATGCAAATATAAAACCCTCTCTTTGGTGTCCATTCCTGTATTTCCCATATCTGGATGCACTAGCAGTGTGCACTAAATCCATTTCTAAGGAAAATCAACCATTAAGTATCATCCTGAGGCAGAAGATCAGTGACAGGGTTTCAGCTTTTAAAGATTTGACAGACAAGTACCTGGGCATCCTTACAAAATACCATTTCGTTCAATTACTTATGTAGCTGGCTTCAAACTGAGTAGTGAAACAAAAGATCTGTTTCACATCTGTTGAGCAGATATATTTAACTGGAGATGATATAAAGCTGTCCTGTTGACATCAGAGCTTTGAAACATAGCTGATTTCAAATGTAAAAGAATACAGGAATGTTGCTTTCATGTCATGCTCGGAGAAATAGAAACACAGCAAGATCAAAGGTGGTATCAGAAATATCAGGTAAGAGTTCAAGACCTTTGGGAATGGTTCTGTGGAAACAGTAGCAAGGGAGATAGCTTTCAGGCCAACTCAGTGTGCAGGAAAAATGTGCTCAGTGCTTCACTGCAGCCTGTTGGTTTTTTGAAACGTACTTAATATGAAGCATTTTTGTATTATATATGGCTGAATGAGTCAGGGATGGGGATGGATGGCCCCAGTGTCAAGGTCTGGCAGTGTAGGGCCATGGCAGAGAAATGAATGGCAAGTGGGAAGGGGAGAGTATAATGTACATACCCTGGTTGCTGCATTATTTTAACTTCTGCTTTAAGAATCCAGAGATAAACTGTAAGCCTAGCTTAAAAAACTGTTTCTTTGTAGATGTTGAAAGGGAAGTCTAATATGTGAGCACTGTTAAATAAACAAGATAAACATACTAAAGAACAGAACACCAAGGTCATAATTTTTCTTCTAGAGCTGAATTTTCAAGTTTCAAAAGCTCTGAGTAAACACAATACCTAGATAAATATGCTTTTAAATAAGAGGTGATTTTGTGAGTCAGCAAGGTCTGGCAGTGAGAGCTGTTAAGTGCTCCACACACTCTTAGTGGCCACCACTTCAGAGGAGCTGATAGCACAGGCTGCAAAAGCACACATGAAATGTTGCTGCGTGAGACCTTGCATTTGTTTTTCCTGTTTCCTTGCTTTTGCATCAAATACAACAGGTATTTTAAAAAATATGAAAAGCAGGCATGGGAGTTTTAACTCTCTTCTCCAAATGCTAGGCAGAAGTGAGTGTATCTGATATGGTACTAAAAAATATACAGCTCTAATGCTTCTGTGTCGTTATCACTGATTCATGTGATCTGACTTTTACCTACATCTCTGTACTTTCTGTTTCCAATTGACTTTGCCACTCTTAAGTTACAACCAGGCAATAGAAAACCTTAAGCATGGGGATTTTTGCAGTAAGTTGAGGGCTGAAGTGCTGTAACTGTTGTCATATAAAGCAACTTTCTTAAAGATAAGAGCAATCTTTTCCCTCAGTGTTAAATTAAGGATAAGAACATCTGGTTGCGAAACTGTCTAACAAGGATAATGAGAATACAGGCAGCTAGCTGTCTTGTCTTCTTACTCAAATTATTCAGTTGCCTGTTCAAATACTTCAAATGCCAGTAGGCATTTAAAAATCATTACTTCTGTGCATGTACTCAGTTGGTATGGTAAGCTTAGCACAGTGCTCTTATCATGGTGAAGTAAAAGAGGAATATGTGTGTGACTTTATACCATTTGGGAATCTAGATTTGGATTCTCACAAATGCATGCATATCCTGAAAAAGTAACTTGTTCTCTGTAGACAGGTGCTTTCAGGTAGACAAAAGGTGGGATTCAGTGTCCTTAGGATTGGTATCAGGTTTAAATCAGGTGCCTGAGAGAAATGTACATAGTGTCCATGTAGATAACCTTTGTGGAGGCTCTGGGCTAGTGGACAGCAGTATGGGACTGGCAGGTATGCCATAGGACCTGTGACATCACCTGTCTAAAGCAGTAGTACTGAGAGGTCTGTTTTAAGGTAACTGAATCCTATCCAGAAAGAAAAAGAATCTTTTTTGTCCTTTTCTGTTCTTATTTGATTTTGAAACATGTGAAAGAAAAGAAATCCAGACCTCTCAGCTCGGGTAATGTTAATCAGTTCAAAAAGTGCAGAATATTTATGCAGGAAGACATGAAAAGCACAGGAATGAACTCAGTGTGAGGAACAACGCTTGTGAAACTCAGCATTGTCATTCAATAATTTGTGGAAAAACAGGTCTTACATATGTGCTTATTTTTCTCTTGCGCTGTTCATCAGCCTTGTACACAGGTTTAACATGGAGAAGGCCTAGGGCAGCACAGAACACTATCCCCTTCCTGCCCACCAAAAAAGCTGATTGCAGGCTCCAATTCAAGAAAACATTCTTTAGTAGCAATAGTTACATGAAACAGATTCTACAAGGAGGCTGCCAAAGTTCTTGGAATATCATAAAATACAATTCACCAACCTAATCCAAAATTGTCCAGATAGTGCTTTGCTTTTTGTTCCTAAAAGTCTATCCAAATTCTTTACAGTACCTGGTTTATATGCTGCTACCGACAATTTATTCTCTATTACAACCCCCCTCCTATCTGAAGAAATTCAGCACTGTGTATAGGCTGATCTCATCAACTTTAATCCAAGATTGACTTCTTGTTTTTTGGCTTCCTAATTGAGCATGTTAATCCCAAGAGTTTCCAAGGAATCAGTCATGAAGATAAATCCATGCTAATTTTTTTTTCTTTTTGTAGTGCTGTGCACTGCACAGTGAATCATACGAGAGGAGTCTGTCTTTCCTGAAAACCAGAATGACCCAGCTATATCATGGCTGGCTTTGATTTTTTTCCCAGCATGATGGAAACTATCAGCATTGCTCTGAATTTATGAGCACTGCCTTGATTACACCCTACAAGCAACACAACCTGTAGTTTTTTTAACATTCCAGATATTATAAATGATAAATCAGGTTCCTTTGCGTGGTCCCAAAATCTCTAGATGAAATGCCCATCAGGTTCAGTACACACTGCAGTAGATTACCTCAAGAAGAGATCTACTCTGATATTTTATTGGACGCAGAGTATGTTGAGTGCCTGGATTTGTTGTGTAAATTTACGTAAGAGGAATATGAAAGGCACAGTGTTATTTTTTTTCTTGGTAAAATGTATGCTTAATTTGGTGTGAAAAATCTTAAATTCATAATTTGGTGGGCTTATAACAAAGCAATGATGATGCTGCTCTCTAAATATGAGGCTATTCAATGTGAAGCATTTAGTCATCTCCAGAGCAGTGTGTTCTTCAAAGCCAGAATCCTGTCATCAGTAAATGTTTTTTCAGTTTAACTATGTCACCAATAAAAATACAAGTTCATGTTTAGAAGAGAGGTAGCCTAATGTGAAGAAGCTTTTACTAGGGAAGATAAACCTATGTTATGAAACTTAGGAAAATCCAAGCCTAGGTTTTTCGTCACAAAACCATCTTTGAAATTCAAGAGTTCATTGTTGTTAATTTCAGCCCAACTCTCTTTCCAAAAGCTAAAAGTTGTCACATAAAATATAACTCTTCTTATGGCTTTGAGTATTGACTTGAAAAACATTGACTGCTCTGACTCAGTATTGGATAGCCTGTTGTTTTAATAAAAAATATTTTAAAATAAAAAATACTTTCATCTAGGCTAATTCAGTGCACATGACGTTACTTGTTGGTACAGAGAAGGCTAAATTTCAGATTTGTATTGATGTTGAAAGTGCAAATAAACCTTGTAATGGAATTACTTGTGCTTAGCACTAGAATGCTGAGTTTAGCAATGCTGTGCTGCACTGGAGGGGTGATTTTGAGAGTTTTTTAAAAATCCAACACTACAGATACATGGATGCATATGTGGTAATACATCTATTCACAAATATATCCTTTGGGCCTGTGCTGATTTTCTTTATATCTGGCCTATACCCCTATAAATGGACTTCCTTTAGTAGAGACATTCCACATCTGCGTGGGAGTAACTGAGAGCGAAGTCAGGTCCTATGCGTATTGCATATGTGGAGCAGGGATTTTTGTCTGTTCTGCTTTTTGCTAGATAAGCCATGGGGCTGTCATGCTGAAGATGTGAGGTTTCTCCATTTTTACCTGTACCTCATTGCTCTAAATAGCAATCTTCAAAATGCATTTCTACAGCAATTTACTTGCTTTTCATAAATCATAGAATATCTTGAGTTGGAAGGAATGAACTCACAAGGATCATCAAAGTCTAACTCCTGGCCCTGGACAGGATTTCCCGAAGAGACATATGTGCCTGGGAGCACTGTCCAAACACTTCTTGAACTCTGTCAGGCTTGTGCTGTGATCGCTTCCCTGGGGAGCCTGTTCTAGTGCCCAGCCACCCTCTGGGTGAAGAACTTTCTCCTGATATCCAGGCTACACATCCCCTTACACAGCTTTATATCATTCCCTTGGGTCCTGTCACTGGTCCCGAGAGAGATCAGTGTTTTTGAGAATGGTAATACACAAGGAGGGTGAGGAGGACTTGCCCTAGCACCAGTGACTGCTGACAGTTTGGAACAGTGAGTCTAATTCTCCTGTTTAGCTTTGAGGCACTGGCGCTAAAATGGCCATGTAAGTGTGTGTTCTGTGATTTAATGCCGCTTGGAAGGCTTTAGTTCTTCCAGGGGAGAGAAAAGCAGAATTACTTCTACTCAATTAGCTGTATCTGCTGCAGTTAAGCTCAGATGTTATCCTCGTATGTGAAAACACTGCTTAGCCTAGATGTGAGAAGGGGGTTGCTGCAGTTCTTTTTGCACAGCTCTTTGTAAAACATTTTTCAGAGTGACAGAGGGTTTGGAAATGCTGCAGACAAGGTATAATACTGATTCACAAGTCACGCTTTTGTGCAATTTCACAATGTGGAATTCAGCTTGGAGCCCACTTTAGGAAATGTGTGGTGGCTTGCCTGTGAGCAGTCTCACTGAAGTGACTGAATAGTAATTGCATTTTCTACTTTCCAGGCGGGTGTTTGGAAATAAAATGAGTTTATTTGTTCCAAGCCACGTGCTAGGATATTGTTGTGTGAGCACAAGAATTGTGCTGGTCTGTGTGGGCTGCCTTTCCCTTGCCTGAATTGAAGTCTGCCTGGCTGCCAGCTGCTTGCCAGCGGTAAGGTCAGGCTACATAGCTTGGTATTTTTTGAGTGTGAGAGACTTGATCATAACACTGAAACATTCTGGTTTGTGTTCAGTTTTATCATCTTGGAGTCATTCACTCATACTTTGCCTCTTCGTTCTTGGCAAGTTGATCAAAAAAGCTGATTTTACCTGAGCTCCTGTCCAACAGCAGTCTCAGTGGCAACTTCTCCTTTCTAATTGTTGATGAGGGCATTTTTCTGACATCTTTGGAGTTACCGTGTTTCTAAAGGTCAAGTTTTCTAGGGAGTCCTTTTAGTACAGATGCATGCAATCAATGAATTAATAACTCCTGGTGTCTTAATACCACTTCATAGACAACTCCAAAATCCTTCTGAATGCTAGCTCAGGAATGTAGGGTCACCAAATTTTTGGAATATAAAATTTCTTTCCAGTATCTGTATCATGAACTTAGCTGGTCCCGATTATTTTGAGGTTTCTTGGGTTTATATGCTCATGACCCAAAGAAGCTAGAGCAGAGAACAAATTTAACTGAATACAGATTCCATTTTTAAATGCTGCTAGAAAATAATTTTGCCATTTTACTTGGATGAGCACTAATGATAAAAATACCTCTATCCAGTTTCACTAATTAACCACTAGAGATTGTTTTATCTTGGGATGCATAAAAGGCATCTGTAACCTAGTTTAAACGCATGTGAAGGATTTAAAATAAAATGTATCTTAGTTTGTAAAAGAAAAAATCTACAGTATAGGTTTAGAGTGTTTGTTTGCCCGAGTTCACGGTCTTGAACTAAATTTTTACTATAGCAGGGTCAGAGGTAAAAACTGTATCATATCTTCCAGAATCAGTATGCAGAGTAAACCTGGAGCAGCACAGGTGGTGCTTTCAAACGTGCTTTTACAGCCTCGTCTACTGTAAAACCAGTTCAGTGGTTTGACTGTATTTGACCGAAGGGATATCTGCCCTGTAAGGAGATGGAGCTCTGTGGCTAGGGACATTAAAAAAAGGTGTTGAGACCCTTGGGAGTCTCCCTTCCGATGTGGGAATCCTGTGTCACTTGATTGAATAGGCATTAGGAGGCGCTGGCCTGTGTGACAGCCCACAGCAGGTGTAACAGCTTTGAGTAACCTGTCCAAAACAGGTTATCTTTTCTTTCTGCACTGAGATGTTGAGTCGTTGCACATAGCTGTGACTGTTGATAAGCTTGTGGTTATTTCTGTGCTCTAGAGAGTGGGTAATTGCTTTTTGTAACTCCTATATCTTCTCTGTTTTCAACAAAATGATTTAGAACATGTTAAAATGCACTAGAAATAGCAAATTATGCTATTTATTGATATTATTACTTCTGAGTTACCCACTTTTCTTTGCTGAGATGTCAAAAATTAGTCAGTTGTAGCTCCTGCCCTTGATATTCCATTGACAATTAATAATGTTGTCTTGTTACTTCTCCTCTTCCTCACTGTTTTGAACCTGATTCCTTTCTTGAGCCATTGCAATTTGAGTGTAACTGCTATGAAATAAAGGCATTCTGGACCAATGGGGTTTTTGGTATTTCTGAGCCAGGATTCACAGCCCAGTGTAACGAGGTCTGTGTCAGACAAGACTCCTATATCTTCTCTGTAATAGAGGAGATTCAGGACTAATACTTAAAGACTGAGACAACCGTCTTCTTAATGCATGTTTGTGGAATATAAATATCAGTAATCATGGACTTAAGCTAAAACCGCAAAACTATACCCCAAAAGGCAGAGGGCCCCGTTCTGTGGAAAAACAAGAGCTAAGTGTTCTTGATGCATGTTTGGGTGTATGTTACAATCTGTTTCTGTTCCATCAAGACAAAGGCATGAAGAACCACTGGTGGCTTCCTGCTTTCAGAAGACTGAAGAAGGTCAAAACTTGGTCTGCCAGCTTTTAAACTTGACAAAATTATTTTGCTTTCTTTCTTCTTGCTGGATTTCTTTCCTTAATTGCTTCTGCATGAATGCATTTGGAAAGCGGGGAGATGGAATATATTAGCCTTAGATGTATCTAGCTTCTACTGGGATTCAGTAAAAGTATATGTATTTTTGTATGAACTGCATAAATACTTTATATGTTAGAAGGGAAATCCAAAACTGTTTTCTCATCCAACCCCAAATAATGCTATCTTTGTTAGTAAATGATAATACAGATTGATTTTATCAATGGTACCTGACTAAAATACATAGATAGCTCAGTAGCAGCAGAAGCTTAAACTCTCAGTAGCCAGTAACACCTGAACCTCTCAGCATTATTTGTGATGATGGTTCCTGTCAAGTTCAATTTTGGTAGAAAAGTGAGTCTCCCTTTTTGTTTTGCTAACAGTGTCTTGACCTTTTCTCCCTTTTGTTGCCAAGGAGTGACAGGTGTCTGGAGCAGCTAAGCAATGTGACACTCAGCCTGTGCTTTGTGTCAGCTCGTATTCATTAGCCTTAAAAATGACATGTGGGTTTGTACTACTCGGAAATGTGTTTGTGCCCATTAATATGTCCTGATTAATGGACAGTATAGGGGTAGACTGTTGAGTTGCTCTACTTTCCCCTGTTTTTCTTTTGTTTACTGTTGTCGAATATATAAATGCATGATATATAGGAAATTTCAAGCTGTGACTTCTATAGTGGTGTTACTAGTCTTCGTTTGTGTGCTGCAGTCTGTGTTGGTGGTACCACGCCATGTTCTTGCAGTGGGTCCAGCAGCTTTCTCCACTGAGAGTTTTGTGCAGTGCTTACCTCCAAGGTGCCACTTCCCTCAGAAAGTCCTAGTCTCTCCTGCTGTGTCATGGGTGTTGCTGTACCTGTCACTGGGCTGTGCTTTCACCACCACTTGGATCCACAACTGGGCTGTGCTTTAATCTGACATTAATGCGCACTGCCATTAAAAAGGGCAGTCTGGTCTTCATGTCTCCCCAGGGGTGTATTCTTTCCTCTGCCAAGGCATTAGTGTTTGCACAGCTGCAGGTTGGGCTCTTTAAGGTTAGAATTCAGCCAGATGACCTTCCTGATGTACACAGGAGTCCTTGGACAAGAGAAAGGACCAGCTCTTCCAGCAGACGTATAGACTTTTGTCAGACTTTACATGTTATTTTAGTAAGCTAAGATGGGAGCTTTTGCTTATGTGTATCTGCAGAAAAGACAAAAAATTTGGAGAGGTGGAGTGAATGAAGGGCGTGAAGTGGTGTTCATGATATCCCTAGTAATCTCCATGACAGAACTGCTTGGGGACTTAAAATGAACCAATTTTTCCCTTTTGGGCTGTCTAGGTATCTGTTACTCAGACATTCCAAACACAGACCTGAGGAAGAAGAGGGAAGGAAGTTGAAAAGTGATGGTTGATCCCAAAGACATCTGAACAAGAAAACCTTTCCTGATGTCAGTCACATGTTGTTCATGTTCGTAAAGAAGCTGTGATCTCTCAAAAACTGAGAATGCATCAGAGACTGTCATTTTAGCAAAATGCGTGCACAATTACTGGATTTTATGGTGTGTGTGATGTGTGGGGCGTGTGTATGTGAAAATCTTTAAGAATGTGTGTTAGGCCATCTGGGCAACAAGGAGGAGCTGGTTTGTGCTAAAATACAAGCTATTTCTGCAATGGAGGAGTGATAAAATGATAGCAGGGAAAGTTCTGGCAGTCTTTACTTCTCTGGAAGCAGTTACTACTACTTTTTAAGCGGCTCCTGATTTATGCTGAGTTGAAATGAGAAGGTGGGAGCAGTAAATCTAGGGAAAGAAGCAGGAATGTTAACTTAAAACCAGGATAGTGCTTCAAGGGATGTGAGACATGAGAGTTGCCATTCTCTTCAAGCAGATTGATACTGCTGAGAAAGCATTGTAGGGAAGGCGTGAGAATGAAAGTGGAACATTTTAAAATACGGATTAGGATTGGAAATCATTATGTATTTGGCTTTTGGGAATGTAAAAAGTTACAAGTAAGCCTGGCAAACCTTCCTTTTTCGGACTTGGTGAAGGAAGGGGAGTGTGTGTTGGTGGTCTGTGAAGGGTCTCTGTGGGGTTTGTAAAGCCCAGTTTGTCTGAGGGGAGGGGAGGTGGCATTTGCATGGGCACAAAGCTCTCCCTTTTAACATATCTCCCTTCCTAAGGAGAACAACTTTCTCTTCAGCAATGAAGTCATTACCTTGTTTGCTTTTTAAAAAGGATAGTGGACAGAATAATGCAACTTTTAGCATGCTGATTTTGGCACCCAAATACACTGCTGGTACCTACATGGTTTCTAGTGATTGAGGCCTATTTCTGCTCACTGTTAGGATAACCATGCTCACTGAGAACTATGCATGAGCGTGAAAGTCTGTCTGCCCAAAAGCTTGATTTTAATTTTTTTTGTTTTTGAGTAATGACTTTGTTCCCTGTAGAGCTGGTTGTCAGACCAGTAAATTACAATCTCCTGAGAGCTCTCGAGAAACTCAGCACAATTCCTCTGGTCATTGCCTGTCACTCTGCATGTAGCTGACTGCATCATGATCTGAGTGTTAGTGACTGACTGGTTTCTTGGGTGGGTGTTTTGGTTGTGTTGACTGATGCTGTCTCCCTGCTTGATTTACTGGTGTGTCAGTGGGGAATCATGTCATGAGAAGTTTTAGGTGCTCCCTTTACCCACACTGGTATCCACTTGAGATGCATTACTAAATTTGTTACTCCTTTCTTACGAAAATGCAGATCTGCACATTTTTATTGCAGCCCCAAAGCAGCAATAAATGGTACAAGTGCTGGGTACAATAAACTCCACTTGGGCTTGTGTGCAAGCCCGTGGTTAAATTTCTCATTTGTCAGGAAAGTTGTTGCTGCTGCATATATTTCTATAATATAAAGTCTAGCAGTACTCCTACATCTGCTGTCATGTTAAAAATAATGAAGATAGATAAAACTTTAATTATCATCTTTCTCCATTTGGAGGTTTAGCTGGAAGCCAGTCCGGTGGGCAGCAAATGTCTGCTCTCTTCTGTTTGAACAGAGGCAATTACTATTTAATTCTAATAAATGGGGACAAACAGATCTTCACCTGCCAGGCTTCACTTATTTACCCCTCCCCCACTGGCATCAGTCACATAAACTCCTGTAGTATGTATTTCATTTCAAAAAGCAGTTTTGGCAGATGACTGCCTGCTTAACAGTATATGAAGAATGATATCCTTAAAAATGGCTGTTGTATTGCATTTAAATAGTTCCTGCTTCCCTTGAAAATATGAAGTTCTCCGGGCCTTGTCTTGTGGAGTTTGGTACTGACAGCAATCTTGTGAGATAACACTGTAAAAATAAAATTTAAGAAGTCTTACTAACTCTTGTCAACACTTGCAGAGTGGTGTAAATTTTGAGGGTTGTACACTTTCCCCACTGAGTGCCTGGGTCATGCAGCAGTGTCCCCAAAATCATGAAGTACCTGTTTTTGCCAGACTGTTCTAGGAAGTCCTGAAAAAGAATCTGGGGTAATACCAGCATTGTTCAGGTGGTCACTGTTGTATCCTCTGAGACTGATTGCAACTACGTCAGAGAATTAGAGGTTTAAGGCATTGTCTTAGAAATGCACATATTGTTCTTTCACACTCGTAGGATTTTTCCCTCCAAACCATGAAAGGCTTCCTTCTAAATTGAATGTGCGTGTTTGTGTGCACCACCTGAAGGTGTCTTGCTTTACCATCCATAAAAATGTTTTTAATATCTGCTGTAAAGCAGAAAGGTACCTTTATAACAGTTGTCAGTCACAGCTGTTTCATTATGTTGGGGAAGAGGAGTAAGGAAAAGAAAACCCAAACAAGTTGTAGTAATAGTACCAAAATGAAAACAGACTTATAGGTCTCTCTTTAGTGTTTCAAACAGCTGGAAGTTCAGCACAGTTCCATTTGAGAATTAATAGCTTAGCATATTCTATCAATGATTAGTGAATTTCAGCTATTTCCTGAGAAGCATTTTGAACTGAATCCCTTGGATGCAGATGTCTCTTTATATCCTTGATGTATTTCTCAAAGAGGAGCTATTTCTATGTTTGCATTACTCTTGCTTAAACCTGCTCCCAAACTATTTTGAAATCCCCATTGTATGTACAACAGGAGACTATAGTTGCAGTGTGTCAGACTTGGTAATTCCCAGTATTCCTCATCTTTAAAAGAAATCAGTTGCTAATGAAAATTTAAAAGGAATAGAGTAGAACAAGGGTACTGCAATTAATATTTTCAGTATTTCAGTTTGTGGTGGTTGTTCCCCAAATCTGAAACAAGAATTATTTACTGAATTTTTTGATATGAATAAAATCTTCTAGATTATCTCTGTAGCCTTAGGAAAATTAATCTGACGCAGCCAAATGAATTGCCTTTGTGGTAGGAGTATGAAATGTTCCTACTTGGTGTTGCTGAAAAGAAAGTTAAAAAAATTCAGCCATCTCACTGTTTCCTTTTTCCTAGAATGACAACTTTTTGCAGCAACAAGTAATTTGTGGTCACTTCTCTGTTGTACTGACACCTGCTTTACATAGTAATAAAAGTCTAAGGTAAACTACTGACAAAAAGGTCAAAAAGAACTTGAAGATACTGCATTTTGGTTTTTTCTAGGAAGTATACATGTTTTTGAGATGACATCGATTTAATGTTGCAAGACAGAGTTTTGTTGAAAGGCCATCCTATGTTGGTAGACACAAGAAAACTGACCCTTAGTACCATTCGTTTTCTGTAGTCACTTAAATTAGGAGGGAAATACCATACTTATTGTTTGGGAAAGAATTGGGACAGTTTCATAAGTTTCATACTTTTTTCAAATTTCTCTGTACTGGTGATACATTATCTTTCAAAGCTGTTTGCCTGTCTTTCTAACCTGTTTTTGGACATGTACTTAAACCTTTCATAAAGAATACAAAAGCCTAATGCACCTGAATATAGGAAGATTTTATTCCATAGTGTTTCAGTGCACTAAATGATTTAATTAATAGTGTCCAAAACTGGCAGCTAGGGAATTCCTGAAGGATGAGAGATGGTCAGTAGAGTGGCACAAGATGTACTGTGTGTGCGTTTTTAGTAAGAGTGAGTCTCTCTAGAGCCCAGGGGGTCTTAGGAAATGCAGGAAACTTGAAGATGATGCCATGCTGGCTAAACCCTACACGAAGGTAAGCTCATTGTTGTGCCTGTGGTAGTCTCTATCATGTTACCACTGGTCAGGATCAGGAGGATTGCTAAACTTCTGGAGGGTGTTTTCTAGGGGGTCATGGCTTTTGTAATTATTACATAGATTATGAATACAATTCAGAAGTGTTGCTTATGCATCACTGGTGTTGGTGTACATGTCAGTCTTTCCTATATGAAGGAAAGGCAGCCCTATGCTGCAGTTGTTTGTTCTCTGAAGTTATTCCTGCTGGCCTACCACAGGTGATCTTTTTTCTTCACATCATTTATGTTTTCTCATCTAGGCTTCCCTGAAGTGATTCTGTTTGTGTTGCTTGCTCTTTCTCTCAGAACTTGTTACAAACCTAAGTATTTTACATGGTGTCATGTGTAATTTATTTCTATAAAATATGAGCATTGAAAATGTAAAAGTGAGTCTTCATATTCCTCTTTATTCTTCTCCTGCAATGTCACTGCAGAATTGAGAGGTTAGAGTGAAGTCCTGGTTCTTTATTGGGTTTAATCTGTTTGGACCTGAAGGCAGATATGCAAACTGCCAGCTGACTGGGGGGGGCCCTCGCTTTATCAGGCAATTCGTAAACTCAGAAAGGGAAAGATTAACACTCATGCTTAAAAAAAATAAAATAAGAAAACCTGTATTTTCAGCTGTCTGAAAAGATGAGAATGCAGTAAAATTATTCTTAGAGCCTATCAACAGAAATATAGCAAAATTATGTTATTAAATAGCTTGTAAATTATATGTATCATGTATGGTTTTCTTTTTCCTTAATGTATGATTTACGACGTGGCTTTCCAGTAGAGATGTGTCGTGTGTAATACAGTATATACTGAAGTTTTGATTTGAACCTGAATAACGTGTATTAAGTTTGATCATGTGTGGGTATTAAAATGGTTTGCAGTAAGTGGTAATTAATCATAATAAATGACATATGTTGATACCAAGTTGTAACTCTGCTCAGTGCCCACAGCTGTTCTGATTTGGAGTAACCCACTGCAGTTAAATTGAGCACATACACACAATGGGCTGAATTTAATTGTCTGGCAGTTTACTGTTTGGTTTCATGGTACCGCACAAGGCCAGAGTACTGGAGTCTCCAAAAAAATGAGGTGTCCAAAGTTTTCAGCTCTTTATCTGTCAGACATGGTGAGGTGAAGTGTAGAAGACCTTTAGAGAAAAGACTGAGAGGAAAAAACACCTTTAAATCACTCCAGGGAGAGCTTCAGAAGAGCAGAACCCAAACCAGTGCTTCTCTATTTTCAAAGCAACATATGCAGGCATAGCTGCATGACTCTCATTAAGTTCATCTGAGTCGTGCAGCTAAAGCCCCATGCAATGTTTTGAAAATGTAGGAAATAAAAATGGTCTTAAACCAGACATCTGGGCTTCTATCCAGTTTTCCGGTGATAACGTCTGAAGCATGCCATTAATAAAGCATCATCCATGGGCTAAATTATTCAACTGTAGAACTCTTTGCAGAAGGCTTATAAGTCAGCTTTACTTAAAAAACAAAGAGAAAAAAAAGCAAAAAGCTTCTGTTCACTCTTCACTCTTAGCAGCAACCACTGCTAAGCACAAGGCACTTTTCCTTTTGAAGTATTTTAACATTTTTTTTTCCCCTTGTACTTTTCAAATTTTTTTTTCACTTTTTCTCAAAAATTCTCACAGGGTATCCATCTGAATGTTCGGATCCTAGTTTCTGTAGAAGAGAGAAAGTGCCTTCTCTTTGCTGGTTCTTGTATCTCAGGTGAATTTCTATACAGTCCAGGTGCCAGGATAGGAAAAAACCACACCTTTTCAGAGGTGTAAACCCGTTTGTTTCCCTCTTTTGTCTTTTGATGCTGACAGGAAGGTAGTGGTCTTAGTAACGCTTTAGAACCTTCAAACCTTAATATTAAAAACAATTCTTAGTAGTGAGGAAAGTGGTCTAATTAACTACTTCTATAGACGAAGGTCTTCATGAGCAAGGTTTGGGTTTGCCTTCAAATACCAACAACTAAGCTGTGTGTAGCTAAGAGGTTATTGTAAGATTTCCATAAATGTAAGTAACTTGATCGTGTTACTATACTGTAGTGTCAGCTATGGTATCATTTTGTGTTATCAGTTTGACAAAGGTTTTGTTTTGTCTTAATCTGGTATAAGGTGTGGGAGGAATTACTAAAAATGTAATTGTGAAAAGGTGAGCTTCTCGCTTTGCTGTGATACAGCTGTCTTCGGTGGCTTTTTGGAACACTGGAATCTTTATGATTTGCTTGTAATGTCTCTAACTTTGTCATGTTGATGGTAAAGTGTGTAGAACAGGCTAAGGGAAGTAAGTCTGTAATGGTTATGGCAAGTAGGAGACCTCTCAGTCGTGAGAAATAGCTTGCAATATGCTTTTGTGATGTACTTTTGTGCGTTGTTTTTTTTTAAATTAGCCAAGGTACAAATTACTTTGTGGCAGTGGATTTACTTCACAGTATACGGTTCAGCTTTATAAAACACTGAAATTGTTGGTTATAGCTCTAAATCTAGCACTGTGTTGAGAAAAATAATTGTGCTGTATTAGAAATAACTTTGAAAGGTTTTTAAATTTCCATACAAATGAAAAACAACTTTTCTGTGGGTTGTGTGTTATACCTCGTGTGAGAGACCGTAACACTGAGTGCAATTAAAACCTGTTACTACCAAAATTCTCTTTCCTCTTCTGTTATTCTTTGGGGACAATCTGGCACAGCAATTTTGAGTACAATATCTTGTTTTAAATGTGATTTAACTTGCAGGTTTATCCACGAGAATGAACATGAGCTGGTGTTATGTATGCCATACTGTGAACTTGCCATATCAAATGAATGCTCTTTGTTTGCTATACGGGTGCTTTGTTCTTCATTCTTATAATCATGGGATACTCAGAGTTCCCAGTGCTCAAAAGGAGTCTTCACATAAACTGATTTCTTCAGAGAAGCACCCTGCTATATGAAAAATTACCCAAAAGTAGACCTGGCAACTCCTCACTTCTGGTTGCATCCTCCCTTACATCTCTGGTTGCATCTGTAACAGTGGAGAGAAGGGAAAAGCTTGTATAAGCTTCTCTAGAATCTAATTACATAGTTTCTTGCCTGTGGTCTGTTTCTTGATATCTGAACTTGAAGTCTGGAAACATGGGAAACTATTGCACTGTACTTCTGGGGGGCAGCCCAGAACTTTTGACTATGAATTTTAGGTGTGTTCAAAACACTGGGCTCAAGTGCAAGCCTTTACATGAAGCAGAAGATAGTGCAGCAATTCACAAGTTTATATTTTAGGACCTCCCTGGCTAGGAAAGGAACATTATAAACAGGACACCAGTGAGTCAAAGTTGAGGGATTGCCTTTCCACAAATTTCAACGTGTCAAAAAGCTGGTTAATTGGCAATACCAAACACTTCGGTGTAACAACAGATTTTTGTCAATTCTACTGAGAAAATCGGGCTGGTAACCAATGTATATGAAACAGAGTGGTATCCCAGATCTTTTGGGGCCAGGATGGGGAAAAAACATTTTTGCTAAACAATGGTGCTAAGAAGTAAGAGAAGTAGTCTTTTAATCTAAGCATAAGAAAGATTATCCAGTGGCAAAAGCATTTAAGCTATGAAATGCTTTTCACTGCATATGGCTCACAGCTGGTCTGAGAACTGTCACCCTCAACACATGTAGTCCTTTAAACCATGTTGGTAGGCTTAGTACCCTCAAATATCCTCTTATCTTGCCCTATATCCACAACACGAGACCTCACTAATGCTGTAAACACAAACCTCATTCTTTCCAGCACTTTCAAGTTTTGTAAAAAAGCCCCACACAGTTGGCCTACTCAGACCAAGCACAAAGGGCCACGAGACAGTCAACCTGCTGTTCCTCCAGGTGCGAACACTGGGCAGCGTGGACACGAGCCAGTCCGTGTATGTGAGACTGGTAGTCAGCTCTCTGGAAGAACTGAAAAACACAGCATAGCTATTTCTTCCTCAAAAGATACCAGAGACCCATCTAGAACTGGACAAAGCAAGCCACTCTTGTATTGCATAGGGCTCTCCCAGCCTTCAGTCTCTCAGGAGCATTTTCTCTTAAAGAGTCATTTCAACTCCAAACAGAGTATCACAACAGACTCGATATTTCGTTTATGGTTGTCTTCCATACTGCAGCACAACAATCAACTCAATTTTAAATGCAGGTTTTAAATCTGTGGAACAAACTATCTGGGCTATCATTTCGGTTTAAATCAGGCTTAGAGCATTCACAGAACATTTGGAATCAATTTAAGTGGATTTACAATCACATTGCAGTTAAACCACTGTAACTTCCTTGTGTAGACAAGCCCGTATGGCAGGCAAGGGAACATTTGTTTATAGTTTGGATGACTATATGAGGGGAAAGAGGATGTCAGAAATAGCCTTCGCTTCACTGTTTGGGGATTTCAGCTCTGAAGGTTGAAAGGTGGGGGGAAAAGCTTGTTATTACGCTTGCACTACTCAAATATTAGAAGAAACTTTAAACCACTTTACATTGGGTTCTGTCTCAGTCACTCAATTTTAGCAACAGAGAATGTACTGCTACGTACAGCCACATCCAACCACTACTGGAGAAATACATCCAGAATTTACATGTCAGACTTTCTACCCTTGGTAAACTACATGTTTTTCAGGTAAATTATATATATAATTAATGCTCTTAACCCAAAACTTTTCATCTTGCCTTATCTCCAGAAACACTATCCAGTCCATTTTCACTGCTGTAATGTTAGCTCTTCAGATCATTTTAAGATGGCAGGTGGTTATTTGCATCAGTGATCTTGTCCTTCAGAAGTTGCCATTCAAAGTTGGGGTTTTATTCGCCTGCAAATAGCACACTGAGGAAAAGCTCCAACCTCAGAGCCACTGTGTGTATGACACTTCTACTTCCTGGGCTGCACGAGGCTGGAAGACCTTTGCAAGGTGCTGACATACAAATGCTTGGTCCTTGGTGCCTTCCGTCATTCCTGGGGAGTTATCCTCTGCCTTGTTTGTCTTATTCGTATCAGGTGAACATATTTGTCTTATTAGTATCAGCAGGAACACATGTTCCTTTTGTTCAGATACTACAAAGTCCTGATTGAAGACTACTGAATATTTTCTTCTTGAGGGAAAAAGGATTCGACAGGTTAGGAAATATTTCCTAAAGTAAAGGCTATAGCAACTTGGGTTTAATCATCTGAATTACCTCACAATCAACATGCCCTCTTTAGGGTCAAAAAATTTTATATGCTTCTGAAGCAGAGCAGAAGTTATTTCAACTTCCAGCTGAAATCACCATCCTGCCCCCATGTTTCCAGACTTCAAGTTCAGATATCAAGAAACAGACCACAGGCAAGAAAACATGTCATTAGGTTCTGGAGAGCTTATACAAGCTTTTCCCTTCTCTCCACTGTTACAGATGCAACCAGAGATGTAAGGGAGGATGCAACCAGAAGTGAGGAGTTGCCAGGTCTACTTTTGGGTAATTTTTCATATAGCAGGGTGCTTCTCTGAAGAAATCAGTTTATGTGAAGACTCCTTTTGAGCACTGGGAACTCTGAGTATCCCGTGATTATAAGAATGAAGAACAAAGCACCTGTGTAGCAAATAAAGAGCATTCATTTGATATGGCAAGTTCACAGTATGGCATACATAACACCAGCTCATGTTCATTCTCGTGGATAAACCTGCAGGTTAAATCATATTTAAAGCAAGATAACTGTTGCAGGACATTTACAGGGGCTTAAGAGGAAACAAGAAAGCCACAAAGGAATAGAACTGTGCAGGTTACTGCATAGGCAAGGCACAGGAGACTTGGAAAATCCACAGAGCTGGATATTTGCAGATACTGGGTGAGTATTTGGAAACTGCGTGGTTCATACTCTTCTCTAGGGCTTGAAATGCTTGCATGCACTGTTAAAGATAGGCACCTGGCTGGGATTGTTCATTTGTTTAAATGGGTATGACTGTCTTGATGCTCTTTTGCCAAGTTAGCATTTGCAGTTCTTGGTGGAACTGAGATGCTCCTGCAGGGAGCTGAGCCCTTTCCCCAGTAACCAACATCTTAGGAACAGTCATACATACTTCCAAGGAGGAACGATTTTGTATTGCATATGGTACGAACAGAACTTTCCCCATACAGCTGATTACTCCTCTTTTCTGATTGCCTTAAATTTACATGAAGTGCTGTGAGGGTGTTTTTGTTGTTGGGGTTCTTTTGGGGTTTTTTTAAAGGTCTCCACTCAGGTGTTGAATGGCTACATTCTGCACCTGGGAGAGCTACTTTTCTAAAGATGTATTCTATTCCTACCTAGAACAAGGGGAGAAGGCAAGAAGGGGGAAACCACAACTATGGTTTAGTTGGACAAGTTTTTGCATAATACATGGTTTCCATACAGAAGAATTTCTTTTGGAGCCTCTGCTGTGTTCTGAAGAGTTCACTGTCCCCAGAATTCATTAAGGGGGAATAAATATACATCTCCCCTCCATTTAATTCATCTGGCTTGGAAACTGAACACGTCTGTTTATCCCTTCTTGTACTCTTCAGGTGCTTTTATGTACCTGAATCTAGTTCAGAAGTACGGCTGCTGTTGGAGCAGTAGAAGGAATGTGTACCGCAGCTAGATCGAGGGAATTATGGTATGGATGCTTTCTGTACACATGTCCCTGCCTCCCATTTTCTGCTATATTAGAAGCTAGCAGCACTTGTTTTCTTTAACCTAGGTTAGTTTGTGGAAATGCTACTTTGGTTATAAATTCATTCAGTGTCCAAAATAGCTTTGGGGTCTTGAACAAGTAATGTTTCATGGTTTATACATATTTGCTAATTTTTAAGTAAGCTTGTAGCTAATTTTTCTTCATAAATTTTTGTCTGTGTTGTGTAAAAGACAGCAAACACGTTTTCATTCTCAGAGTTGCTCCTTAGAGCACTGCCAAAGCTCAAACCTTATTTATAGACTTTATTCTTGTGACTGTCATCTCAGATTTCATTGTGTGTAATCTTACTGTGGTTTTGAGGAGCTTGTTAAAAAGATAGAGAAACCAGAGATATATCCCTGGCACATGTTTGGAGGCCATTTGGTGCTCATTTGTCTTGAAGAGTTCACCCAGCAAGATGGTGATGGTGCAAGTTAACTCTCTCTCTGGTTAAAAATTAATTTGCAAAATGCTGTGAGACTAAGAACTGGTTTGTAGCGAACATCATCAGTCTGCTGCAGTTTCTCCTTTTATTACCCAACCTTTGTAGGAGAGGCATTCATAAAAAGAAGTAGTCTTTTCTGCATGCTTGATATCGTGAGGAAGTGTGCAGTACCTTCTTAAAGCCATGTAATGAAATCTTAGACTGAATTTGGGAATCATGTGAATGCTTTGCTCCTGTGTGTGAGCTTATAGGTTTTTCTCCGCTACGGTATTTTTCCTAGCTACTTTGATTTTTCCTTGTACACAGCTCTATCAGAAGATACAGCAAATGATTTAAAGACACACCAAGAATTTCTTTGTACATATTGCAGGGAAAGCAAGCTAGTTGCTTTCTTAAAGAAGTTCAAACATTATTTCTGTAGTGAGAAGTACATCAATAGATAATTTACCAGTGAAGTGATTGCACATGTTTGCACTGTGCTGCGTATTTTGGCAAAAGATGTTTAGGAACCACTTCTTTTAGCTTTTGCCAGCATGTAAAGCAACAAATGTAGCCTTAAGTTACCAATATTGTATATATTTTCTACATGAGAAGAGAGGCAAGGAGAGCAGGGGACAGATTTTTTATTGTACTAGTTTTGAGGCTTAAGGAAAGGGGTAGCATGTTTAAAAGCAGCTGTGTAAAAAAGAAAATGCTAGATCTTGTCTATTATTAGATTGTCCCATTGACCAAGAAAATGATTATATTAATAAAAATGGAGCAAATGCAATAAAAGTACTGGGAAGCTTTTCAGATTGCATCGTGTGTCCTGGTAGTTTTGGGCCAGAATATTGTATCTGTGTTGAAATGTTAGTAGAGTTGTGTGTAATGAGAAACATGGGCTGCTCCTGGGATTACCCTGTAAAGGTTTACTCTTGTCAGTATGACAGAAGATGAGCTGCAGTTTCTATCGTGGTCTGGCTTTTCTGTTGCTAATTTTGCCATTTTCCTTGGGTTCCAAGCTGTCAGGAAACTTCATATAAACTTCCTGGATAAAAGTAGCTTAATTCAAGGTCTTACAGAGACTGAATTTTATTTCATAGGGAGGAAGGGGTGAAAAACAGACTTGCAAGGGAAACCTGGCCCTTCACATAGCCATAACAGGGAATCCTAAGGGGACTACGGTTCCAGACCTAAAATGACCTTGCTACAGAACTGCTCCTATTACACTTAATTCAGCAGCTCTGCAGAAGGATTCCTTTATGTGGTGACAAGAAAAGCAAAGTCTGTGAACCTGCATTTATAACTGTAACATAAGGGACTTCTGCAAATAAAAGTAAGAAGGGAAAGAATTGAAATGAAATGTCTTATAAAATAGGAGCTGAATAGTAATAGTCATGGTCTTGGTCACTCTCAGTTTTATTCAGTCAGTACTAGGATTGCATCTTGTCCTTGGAAATTTTAAAATAATTTTTGTTACTCTAGCGCATTGCATAGGTTTACATCCAGGAAATAAGAATGCACAACTATATTTTAACTACTAAATGAATATTAATTTCCTTAATAATTTTTATCCCATTGCTCATTGTGTCATATGCAGGTATAAATGAATGCATTTGGACATGGATTGGTAACTCTACTTTACCCTACATATAGGTTAAACGGAAACTGCTAGCTACACAGTGCTGTAAGATGAAGGAAACTAAGAGAAAAAGTGGTACCATTTTCTAAATGAATTGTACCATTCTCTACATTTCTTGGTGTAATTCAATACCTATCCTGCTACTTCCTCATACCCTCTGACCCTAAAGGGTTAATGCTTTTACATTCCAAAAAATCTTTACTGCATTTCCACTCTCCCCTTCCCCAATACACAGAATGTTTGGGGGGGTTGCGTGTTGCATTTTCTGTGCTTATTTCTAGGGCCAGATTTGTGTTACAACTTCTGGTCTCTGTTTGGTTTTGCTTTGGTATGAGAGGTGTGGAAATATTTTGTTGCTACATTCTGTGGTGATGTGTTTTATTCAGGTTGCAGTGAGCCCTAGTGCACATCCCAGCTGTGATGAGCCTTGGCGCGTTTTGGCCTCACTTTTGACTCATGACATTATCAGGCTTCGCTCACACAGCGATGTGTGTTTTTGTGCCGGTTTGGCCAAAATCTAGTAATATAGCCCCCGAGAGAAAACCAGGTTGCAACCACCCTTCCCCCCCACAGGGTTCGGGAAAAAGGAAATTTTTCCTCGAAGGAAAGTGAAAGAGATAAAAACTATTTATTTTAACAAACACACAGGAAAAGGATAGTGATGCTAAATAATGAATTAAAACCCCTGCTATAGAGAGAAACCTGGGAAGATTTCAGAGTCCTTCTGTAGATGTGGTCTCTCTCCTCCTCGGAGCTGGTCGGTGAGGGCGTGGGCCCACCCCCGGGCCTCGGGGAGAAAATTCTCCTGATGTGTTCTGATGTTGTTGAAACAGTTCAGAAGAGAAGAAGGGAAAAAAAAACCAGAGTCCCAGGAAACAAAATTCAGCTCTCCGTCTCACGCCAAGAGGGAAAAAAAACCAGCTGGCTGAAGAAAAAGCAAGCAGGGTGCTCCCTTCGTGCCTTCCCCAGTCAGACAACACTGAGGAGTGTAATCTCTGTGTCCTTGAGAAACTGCTTTGGAAATTTTGTCTGTTTTTTTTTCAAGCTCAGTTTAAAGGCACAGAAGAGGCACAATATTACTTTTTGGGCATAGAGCATGATAGGGGATACACATGATAGAGTCACCCCAAGACAGTTTTGTTGGCTTTCCTTCTGCTTCTACGTCCAGTACCAGACTGGTTGATGGGTTTTTGTAGCTGTTTCTGTGCTTTCTTTCCATTGCCCTTACTTGGATTGTAGTAGTAGCATCTTTTCTTCCACAATTCCACAATAATCTATTTCAAATACTGCTTTTCTTGCTATTGGACATATATTTTCTTAGTGGACTCTGAGTGCTTAGCAGAATTTCAGGTGGATAAGTTACCTGAAATTGTTGACGTTTTCTCACCTATCAATGTAAATAGTTCAACTTCTGTGTTTTTTTCCTTTATTTCAGTACTAGAGAACAAATTAATAGTAACAAATCCAAAGCACATGTATTACGTTATCAGTGGTTAAAGATACCACATAGCTTCAGAAAAGCCAGCAGATCATTTAAAACCATACAGTAGCGTGTCCTTATCTTGTGTGTGTGATGTGGGTCAATTACACAGTTGCGAAACTTGTATCAAGACCAGTCTGTCATGATTATGTGCTGAGGAGATACCATAAGCTATTAATAGTCTTATTGTACTTCTCAGTTCCACAGTGACATCCTAGTACTCAAGGGCAATTAAAGAACTTGATGAGGTAAATCCGAGAGGCAAAAAAACCACCAAACAGCCCCCCCCAAAGACGGGTTAACATGACTGAATTGACTCCAACCCTGCAGTCACTGCTGCTGTGTGCATAAGGACGATGTCCATGTCAGTGGAAACCTTTCTTTACAGTTGTTTGCTTTGTAAAGGTAGGCTGATGGCACTGGGAGTCTATAGCATGAGTTTCCATTGCTTGGCAGCAGACTGTGGCCTGGCTTGATGTTCTCAGCTTGCCGACCAAGCAGCTGAGCCCTCTTCAGTCCCCAAGCTGGGGATGGGAGGAGGATGTGGACAAAAAGCTCCTGCCTTGTTTCCTCTCAGCCTGGCTGCCAGCCAGAGCAGGACACTCTGGCTGCTTTGTAGGATAAGGATGGGCAATTTCCCAGCATCATGAGTCCTGGTAGCCTTGCTCTAGCTGTGGGTTTAGACCCCTTTGGCCATGCAGATATGCTGAAATTCTGCAGCTTGGTATGGCTTGACTGAACCATGTTGGGTTTTAATTTGATTTTTTGGCAAGTCACTCTGTGAGTCCTGTGACTTCAAGGGTGTCCCGTATATACGTACGAAAATCCTGGTGTAGCAGTGTCAGCTTTCTTCAGAAAACTTAAGGAAGGATGAAGAATAAACTCGGAATAGAGCTGTCTATATTCGTGAAAGGGAAATGTTCTGAAGAGTTGCTAAGTTTACCCACATCTTTGGCAAGTACATCTGCCCTCTGGCAAGGCAGGCCATTTTTAATCACATTATCATCGGCTTGCTTCTGCAGCAGTTAGTGTGCTAGACAAATATTAAGTCCCTGGAATACGTCGCACTTAAAGAGATGCGGAAATAGCCTGCCTTTTCTCTACTTGATTTCATAAGATTTAAAAAAAAAAGTTATGTTACAGCTCTGTTAAATGTGCTCTAATGGGTTGTATCTTCATTTTACCAGTGACGTAAACATTAATAGGATAATTTAGCACACTGATTAGGTGTTCATGTAACTCCAGGAACAAAAAAAAAAGTAAACCACTACACAACAAAAGGCATTGACATGGCCTGCTATGTTTTGTCATGTTTAAACACATTTACCAGTGTATTTGGGGCCAAATGTTGCTGGAAGAGGCAATCTTCTTATGTCTTAGTGGTAAGGTCCTTTGATGCATATTGCATTGTCATCTGCAGGTGCGGTATCTTTCCACAATGCTCAAAACTGCTGGGACAAGCATCATGATTGTTCTCTAATGGGAACCACTGAGGAAAAAACCCAGATCTTTGCTAATTCTTACTTAATTTTCAAGTGTTCAGATTTATTATGAGGACTGAAAGGGTAAGAATTGTGAGTCTAAGCATGGGGTGAGGCTCCTCTTGCCCTCTCCCCCTTCCATTCTGCTCTGTGCCTGCCTCTCCCGTTAAATGTTACTTGTGCTTTGGAGGAAGGACATTGGCAGCTGATCAGTTAGAGAAGAGGAGCACAAAACTAATTTTTATGAGGAAGGAGTAAAATTTTCTGCAATGCCTCTTCTGTAAACAGAGAAAGATGAAGCTAGTAATTTCTCTTTAGTATGCTGGAATATAAACTATATGAAGTCAGGAATAGAAGAAATAGAATAGGAGAAATAACAGCTGTTCAGGCCTATTTAAGAAATCAGTGTTTAAAGCCAGAAAATCTCTATTGTGGTGGCTGCTGTAGTATCTATATGACAAAGCGTTGCAGTCAATGCATAGAGTTTTTTTAATGAGACAAAAGCAGTGTGAAACTTTGAAAATAATTGTTAACACTGGCAGAGAAGACTGGAGATGATTTTTAACCTTGAACAGGCACTTGTTTGGAGTGCACAGGCCTAGAGCAAATGCTTTTCAGTTGTAAAATATCGATCTGTTTTCAGCAAAGAATTAATAAACACTGGGGGGAATAAAATGAGCAAGGGAAATATTCCTCAGCAAATGAAGTGAGTCTCAGACAGCCATGCCTACCCTGTCAAATCTTATTACTAACACACTTTGCCTATGTTATAAAATTGGTGCTGTACATTCTCTAATGAAGGGATTATTTTAAGGCTGTGAGCATTTGGGCAGGAATAAGAGGCTGGTGTTGAGAGAGACATCTGTAATGAGAGATTTTAAATCAGGATACATTATTAATGAACTGCACAGGAGACACACAAACCTGCTTTATTGGGCAAACTGTAAATGAGCCTATTTGGTAAGAACATGCAAAATGTGTGTGTGCTGAGAGAGGGTATTTTGAGAATTTAACTAATTTCTGAATAGTAAAGGCATCCAGTCTGGCTATAATTGGTGCCTGTGGCAGTTGTTGATACCCTGACTACATTAGCTTTCTGTGCCCTTTAGCAGAATTGGGAAACATTTCTAGTACTCGTTAAGCTGTCTATTATCAAGCCTTCATAAATATACACATTTAGAATAGATGATTTGCTATCCCAGTGCCTTAGAGCACTTAAATAAATTAGTTCCTACTATTTCAGGTGTTAATTTTGCAGTAATTATGCATGAAGCAATAATACAATTAAAATTGCCTTCCAACTTGCTCGAGTGGGAATATTTTTTGAAAATAATACTTGATCTTTTCTCAAAATACACTCTAGAGCAGGTGGATGTGCTGTATAGCTCAAAACAGCAGTGTGGGACTGTTCTACCTTGAGATCCTCAGTTTGCCTGCAGCTGAAGTCAATATTAACCAAGTATTACCATCTGTTGGCTTTTGCTGACCTCTGATTTATTCCCCTCTCCCCTTTCTCCAGTGGCAAAGTGCCCACATCACAGCTGGCATCGAGTGCTTCAGCAGTGGGGTTTCTTATTTGAAGAATGCAACCACACTTCAAGGCAGGAAACATGGGCTAGTTTTCAGTTTGCAATGTTCCAGTTTCTTTTTGCACAGTACCTACTGGTTTCACATCTTTGCAATATCTGCTGTAATAAAGCACAGCAATGTATCAGCCCGGATTTCAGCCTTAGGTCTGAATCTCTTTACGTTTAAATTGAACCTCTTGTTTCTTGGGAGAAAAATATGTATTTTGTAGCTGAGTTACAAATAAGCTTTTCCAGCTTTTTGGCAGCTAGGTAATAGTTAAAGTGAAAACATTTCTTTTTTCCAGCCAGAAAAGAAGTTTAATAACTTTGGGTCCATTTGTTCATAGCAGTACTGGAGCTGAGCCCTGCAAACCCCTGGAGCTTGGCAAGCCAGGCAGACTTGGCAAGTTTTCCTACCAGCTTACCGAGTCTGAGTCAAGCATGGCTTGTTGCAACTTCAAATATATTTAGTACATTTTGTTAACATGAACATTGAGGTGGAGGGTTTTGGGGTTTTTTTTTCCTTTGCTGACCTTAGGGTATACCATGCTCTCTCTACAAACAGCTGGTCCTTAAACCATGCGTGGCAGTTTATGTGTTAAATTCAAAATAAATGTGTATTTTATGTAGAGTATCTGATTCACTCTTAACATGAAGATATCGAAGAAGTATGAGACAGTATCCCACAGTCTTTCTGTCAGTTGGCATTTGGTAGTGTGACTCTGTGGAAAAAACAAGCATAGCCATTACTTTTCAGTGTGTTGTAAAGTGACAACTTTTGCCCTCTGTTCGGAGCCTGTGGTGCATGAAGACTTGTGTAAGTGCTGGAAATGTTCTCACTTCTAATTTTCACCTGTGTGGATACTGCCAAAAGAAAAAGAGTTCAAATTGGACTTTTGGAATGGCCGGACACTGAACTTTCTAAATGTCAGTTCTTGCCTATCCAAATTATATCAGCCTTTGAAATAGGGAGAAAAATTTTCTATAGAAGAAATTTCTTTCGATGTTGAAAGATGCTGCAGAACACTCAAGACAGTGACAGCTTTAGTGACAGCTAAATACCTATTTACCCCAGGCCGACACAGTCATCTCAGTGTTCTCCTATATTGATTCCTTCATTTCAGTGTGACGTTAGCAGGGTCTTTGGTGAATTCTGCACCATGCAGTTGTGGCAGGGCAGTACATCTCGAGTAGAAAGAATTGGTCTGTTGAGTGGGTGTTTTTCACTTGTACTCTGACAGTCTGTCTGCTGCTCTGTAAGGCATCCTAATAGCTCTGCTCGTCCCAAGTTTTATGTGATTCTGTCATCATTATTGCTAATATTTTTGTTGGGAAATAAGAATCTAAGAGTCCAAGATGTTAGATTTGCCTGGTTTAGGGCTTGTCTTCTAGCAATGGGCTAGCTACCGAAAGTCTGGCTGCTTTGTTTTACCCTCTTGATGGAAAATCAGCTATATCTGTTGCTGGAGGACTAGTTGTGGGAAGCTATGGTTTCAGAAAGCAGTTGTTCCCTAAGTAGCACGAGCCAATGTTATAAAAGGCCTCATCATTTGCTACCAAGCCTTTGAAGTTTGCTTTGCCCAGTGGGATCTAGAAAACTGAGCAGAGCACAGTCAGGTTGCCAACTAAGCCAGACAGGCTTCTGATTTGTGAGCTATTTATGGTTTCTAGAATTGCTGCCCTCATTCATCATTGCAGTTAATTGCAGCAAGCCTGGAGATGATAAATGCCTAGATCATTATTGCTAAATATCTGGGAGTATGCTTTTTTAAAGCTCTGATTCTTCCTAGAAGAAACCCTTGAGTTCCTAACTTGAACATCCCAAATAAATTGTGCTTTGTTTTTGGGACCTCAGGCTTTGTACCAAAGATGTTTCATATGTATCCTTTGAAGAGCTGACGTGTAGAACTGGCTGGAACACTGCAAGGGTGAGAGTGTGACCGGCCAGTGCGCTGCTTTGGGCCATTAATTGTGTCCTCAGAGTGAGATTTAGAGAGTATTCCTTCAAGGTATTAGTACAGTAGAACTGATGATAAAGAGTTGGGATGTAAAGTGCGCCTTCTGTCCTTTTTCTGGACAGAGCTGGTGAGGTGAATGCTTAAAGGCTTTTTCACTTGAATGCATGTTTGGCAATGGGAAAGAAAGAGGCATTTTTTTTAGGAAACCTGGGAAATATTTCGTAGTTGATACTAGGCTGGTGCATTTCAGCTAAGTCGTAAAGGAATGAAGCTGTTGGCCCTTCAGAAAGCTTACAAGAGCACTTGTAAACTACAGGCTGCACAAAGGGCAGCAGGTATTGAAGAGTGCAAACTTCAGAATAATATAGTGAGAAATGAATAGGAACTCCCTACTTGAAAGAGCAGCTAAAGGTTTAAAAAATTACAGGAAGTAATTTTAAAAAGATGAGCCACTGTGCAAAGCATAGCTATAAACAGATGAGTTGGAATCAGTGTCATTGTTTCTTACTTGAACACTGAGAGTGCATTAGAACCGATGATTAATGATGATTAATTTTAAACAAGAATGGTGGTATTAATAGCTGTAAGAACAGCTGTAGAGAAATAAAAGTTCAACTAACCTGGTCTCTAGTTTGTGAATAGTGGTAGTTCTCCGGCAGACTCATCTGTTCTCCAGCTTTCCTTCTGTGATTTTTTTCAAATTGACTTTTGCATCCACAGCATCATCTGGGAGACATTTCCATAGACCAGTCATGTATTGTGTGAAAATGTTTCACTTCTTCCTTTTGTGTAGCATGTGAATTTCATGTCTTGCAGCAGTGCCTATTTGAACAGCTATTTGTTATTCTTTCCAATCTTGTAAATACTTTATTCTTCCATGAAGTTGCCTCTGTCCCATGTTAGAGTCCTGGTCTGTTTAGATATTGCATCTATGAAAACAGTGATAGGTCTTGATGCTGTCTCATTTTCTTCTTGTTTTTTTTTTTTTTTTCCTAATTATTCTATATTCATTTTGAATGAGAGCAGAGAAGAGATCAGATGATGCACAGCTAACTGCTTGTTATCTGAGGTGTTCTGCTAGGCCACTAATACTGCACAAGTGAGCTAGAGAATAAGTGGTGCTGATAGGAGAATGCTGCCAAATGCGTGACAGAGTGGTGTCAGAAAAGATACCTGGCACTAAGTGCCGTGGGCTCTCAGGGAGTGGGAAGGGAATGGGCATGGTTATCACTTGACTGCTCTGCAATGCCTAGTGCATCCAGTGCAACGGGGACTTGTAAAGTAAATGCAACACATAGTATGTTGAAAGAGGGTGGTTAGAGGGAGTGTTCTCACATGCAGTATTGAATTAATTTTGAACAAAGTAACATGGTGTCCTGTGGATTTTAAAAGGGACTATAGCCAGAAATTCACAGAAATCTTTTGTTATCTAATAAGTGTAATGATTTCACATGCAAACTGTTTCAGGATGCCCTTAAACTGCTATTGTTCTTCCAGTTTCCAATTTACTTGGAAAACGATAATTCTTTCGCTTCTTTGTTATATTGTTTCCTAAGCTTCTTCCAATGCCCACGAAGAAACTTTGTTCCAACCCAGTACAGCAGTTTGTGCTTCAAAAAGGTGCTTAAGCAAGATTAATAGGCTCAAAGAAGCTGGATCCAAGGAAATGCGGAAAAAAGTTTACCTCTGCACTGAAGCATAAAACTGTTTCCTGGGATGGTGTCATTACAGACTCCCCTCAGTTGGAAGGCAACTTGAAGTCCGTCTAGTCCAACCTCCTGTTTAAAGTAGGGTGAATATTAAAAGCAGACCAGGTCGCTCAGGACTTGCCCAGTTGCGGTTGTGTGCTTGTTAAAGGATGAAGACTCTGCAGCCTGTTTTTGCAACCTCTTCCAATTTTAATTGTTAAATAGGTAGTTTATTAAATAATAATGTTTGCATCATTTAGACAATGAAATTATAGCATAATCATGATCATGTAACTGACAAGTAGATATCACCGTAATTCTGGGACTGTAAAAAAGCAACACAAGTTAAGCAGAGCATCCATCAAAACACAGTTATCTTGAAAATTCTGGTCTTTACCAACCATGATGGAAGTAAGGTTGGCTTCTGGCTTCAAGCATGTTAATTTGCTAGTGATAAGGATTTTGTAATAGTTTGATGCCATTTATTTTTTTAAAGTAATGGTGTAAATACAGAGAGTTGCTTCATAGCCTGAGTATTTTATTTTAAACAAAGAGTACTCTGCCAGTATATAAAATGTAGGATTTGAAAATAACTGCCTGGCACTGCTGATAATTATTTTTAGAGCATGACAAGCATCTGTCTCCAGATGGTGGTCTGTATTACACATCCTTCTCCTCTACTGTAAATGGAAACGTGTACTGCAGAAGTAATCTAAAGCTTTTTGTAACTTGTCTCTTTTTCAGCTTTGGTTTGCTTTCGTTAATGGATTTTCTGGGCAGATCTTATTTGAGCGATGGTGCATTGGTCTGTATAATGTGGTAAGTGCTGCATGTTTTGAATTGATAGTGCTTGGGACTACTGTATTATTTTGCTGTGTCCCGTTTTTCACAGGTAACTGCCCTAGATATATGTCAGGAAAGGTGAGTTTGTTTGTAAAATCCATTTTGAATCCACTCTGAGGTAGAAAAAAAAAACATTTAAAATTATGCTTTTATCACAAAAATAAATTTGGGAGAACACCTTGAAAATACATGTTTAGCCTAATATAACCTGCTTAAAACTCTGCAGATTTTAGATAGAATTTAATTTCCTCTTTGAAAGCATTTTCAGTGTTTTGTGCTGAATATTTTGCTGACAGTTCATGCTCAAAATACTCCTAATCTTTGAGTTTTGATTAATTTTTTTCTCTCAGACTCTGTAGAGTTAGAGGCTGAGAGAAGTGTTATGCAGTTGCTGTGGGTTGACTCGTGCTCCATTAGGTACAGAAAGAGAAGTTGCAGCACCGTGTCACCAGCATTTTGCAGTTGAAACAAGAGCAGGATATGTCAGTCTGGGAGTGGTTTCTGATTTTCGACATGGCCTGCAGGGTGCCACACTGTGTCATATGACTTTGTTACTTTAATCAGTAATATTTTTTAATCAATCACATAGATGAAAATCTGAAGGATCTCTGGAACCAAGTTCTGTAGCACACCGTAGACCGATGTTGGGGCTTTCGACAGTGTTACGTTTGTAATGTTACTGACGAGTGGTCTGGTGCCTGGATTTATAAGTTGTTAGGGCACCATTAGTATTGAAGAGTCTCTTTGCAAGGAGAGAATTTAATTTTTTTTCTTTAAAAAAAACTCATTCCAAATATATGCTAATACAGAAAAAACCAGCAAATTATCACTGAGTAGTATTAATGGAAACACTTAACTTCTGTCACATTAATTTTAAAAATGATGGCACAAGCCCCCGTATTCCATAAGACTTCATACTCTTAGTTGAAGATACTTATTCAAGGATTTATCATTCCCTTGATTCTCTTCACCCTAATTTCCTGACTGTTATGCAGTCTCTGTCATTCATGTTTAGATATTTGCATCTATTATCTTTAAACCTCATTTGATGAATCTGTCTACCCTACCTAAAGCTTCTGGATAAAACTCATCTTCTGTAATCAGAAACTAAACCTTGTTTTTTAAGGTCAGTATTTTCTAAAATTAGAACTGATTGTGTGGACTCATGGAGAATCAAGTGCTAGTAGGATATTAGGGACTTCCACAATTTGAAGGGATTAGATTTTGAAGTGCTTTTAGCTAAGTCATTCTCTTCTGTGCAGATTAACCCTTTATTTCATTAGTAGTCTCATTAAAGTATAAAGTGTATGAAATCATAGTAGCACTGTAATTCCTGATTTTGCACTGGTTCACACTGGAGGTTTGCCTTTGTAATCAAAACCGCTAGCAGATTTACTTCAAGTGAAAATGTAAATGCCCCAATAAACACAAGAAACCTGGGGAAATAAATTAAAGCTGTATGAGAACATGGTCTTCTTTGGAATATATTGGACCAGTGCTCTCAGTTTCAGTTCTCTACCCTCAGCCTGCTGCCGTTTTAGCCATCTGGTTTATCACTTCATGACCGAAGACGCACAGTTCCCACTGGACCGAGCATTGTAATTACTGATTCTCACTTGTCTCTGTTCCTCCACATTGTTCTTTGTCTGCTCCCCAGCTGCCAGCTTGCTGCTGGTGGGAATCACAGGCCGCCTTCTCCAAATGTGCACACACCCTAGAAACAGTTCATAACGCCAAGCTGCCTCTTAACTTCAAGAACACTTCTCAAACTGTTAAAAATATACATATGTATAGGATTAAAAATGATGTTTCTGATATAAACTGTTAATGTAAAAGGAAGTGAATGAAGTTTAGTATTCAGACTTGCACCCTGGTGTTACTTTCACTCTGTGCCTGCACTGCGGACTTCAAGAAACGTGGATACCCAAGACGGCTTTAAATGGGCTGCCTCGGATCCTGGAAACACTTTAAGAGCAGCAATGTTAAAGTCAGTGGAGGCTAATTTACTCTGCTTCTGGCAGAGTGTCCTGCTGCCTGTCTTGGAAAGCTTCCGAGGCTTGGTCATCCAAGCGTCTGCCCGTAGCACAGACACACACTGCAGTTAATTTGTTCCTATCAGTTCGTGCCTGCCAGGGGAATCCCCAAAGTACCATAATGCAGAATGGCCTTTGTTGCTCAGTAGATTTTTTTTTTTTTTTTTAAATGTGATTTCCACATTTACTCTGTCTGTAAACTTAGCACTGGTTAAGCATGTTGCATATCTAATTATGGCTACAACTGCAGCTGTATTGGAACCTATTCCCGCAAGGCTATTTTGTAAAAATACATGCTGTCTTTCCTTTGCAGTCTGATGTGTTTGACCCTTGCTGGATTAGCTGGTACATCAGAAACTAATGATGCTTAACTTCTCGGGTTTAAGCTTAGTGGTTAATAATATGAATTTTCTGTCATGTTTCTCTTGTTCATAAGTCAATATTTTAGAGTTACGAATTGGTGAAATTAATGTTTGGACTTGTTTGCACCGTTGAAAACAATGTCAAATAACATGCTAGGTAGTACTAAGTCTTCAGCAAAGTCTGTGGGAATTTTGCTGTTGTCTAGATAAGGAAACATTATATGAGATACTCTTAAAACTAAGAGCTGCTTTCAATTAGTATTTGCTTTCCTTGCAGATTTTCACAGCGCTGCCACCCTTTACTCTGGGAATTTTTGAACGATCCTGTACTCAAGATAGCATGCTTAGATTTCCACAGCTATACAAAATCACTCAAAATGCAGATGGTTTCAACACAAGGGTAAGGGAAACCCTGTTACTTTAAGAACAAACATAAGCATTCTTATATTGCAGGTTTTTCTTGTCAGAAAATAACTTATTTCCCACTGTTTCTTCTGCTTTATGCTAGCCGCCGAGAGTGATTGTTCAGCCTCCCAGTTCTTTCCAAGAGATTATTTTTTATTTAAATAAAAAACATCCTTGTTTATAAATAAGGATTTTCTGCTATGACTTCACCTGAAACTGGTCCTGAAATATCCATAAACTTTGATTCAAGGTTAGATTCATATCCAATTATGATTTTTCAATTCACAGCTGCTGATAAGTCACGATGACATTGCCTGGATTTAATTTAACATATGTGTTGTCATAACACTCTCTGCTAGGGTGCTTTTTCATAGTTCATATAGCTCTGTTCCAGTAGTTCTTTTGGAAAATAGAATTTGAATTGATTGATTTGGACTTGTGAATTTTGAAGAATGCATTTGACTGCATTTTCCTATTTAGATGCTGGAAAATGACAGCATTTCTGTCTTTTCCATAACAAGCACATCTAAATGTTCTTCTGAATCAAGGAAGCTGTATGATTGCTTTGTTTGGAGAGGAAATTGTGGAGAGCATAAAGCTCTAGTTTGTGCAAAATGGCATTATCTGCAAGTTAAAAACTGTGGGGCACAAAGTATTTGTCCATTAAAAGGATATAGAACATTTCATAATATTGAATCACTCTTTAGAAATGATTCTTTGAGGTAATTAAACAAAGTTGACTCCATCTGTCTGTCTTACTTCAATAAAGATCTTAAACTGAAGCATGCTTGCCTATTATGTTTTAACTTAGTAGAATAATATGATCGAACTGGACCAGTGTTTTCTTGTGAAAGAGCAGAAATTGTAGGAGGAAATAGATCCTGCAGAAGTTTAGGTATTTCAGTTCAGGACAAACATTTTCTGACTCTAAACTACACAATGATGTGTTTGTTAGGAGTTAGAGAGAGGTCAAGAGTTTTGGACTTTACTGATGGCTTGGTTTGTTTTCCCTCAGGTTTTCTGGGGTCACTGCATCAATGCCCTTATCCATTCCATCATTCTTTTCTGGTTTCCACTGAAAGTGCTGGAGCATGGTAAGGGCTTCATTATTTCTTACGTCAGTAACTGATGTTCAGTCTTACAGAACCAGTGTGTTTGCAGAGCAGGGGGTCATGACAAGGCCCAAGAAATAACGCTGCCAGACAATTCAGTGGTCTTTAGCTGCTGAACTTGGAGAGTTGTCTAGTGGCTTTCAGAAATTATTCCAATTTAACATAATTATTGTTCATATAGTGACTTTAATAGGTGAAAAATGAAACTACTGCTTTGCTAAGAAGTCTTACCCAAATACTGAATGATGTTTCACAAAATGCCTTTTTTTTTTTTTTTTAATAGTGTGTTGAGATCTCAGCATTTTATTGAATAATGTTCTTACAGCAGCTGCCTTAAAACTGTTTGCTTTATATCTTGTTGGAACTCTCCCATTCCATAACGCAGTACTGTGAAAAAGAATTGGCTAGAATGGAAGTAAACTGGATTAAGAGTCAGAGATATTGGGGAAATGAGACTCTTTGGTGTACAAATTAGGGTTATTAAGTCTTGCTTTTTAGGGTTATGCAACTACATGGTATTTCAGGGACCAGTAAATCCCATATGGTTCCTACCTATCTTTGCAGTGTAGTTGTGTGGGTGGGAAAAACCATGGGAAATCTGTTCTTTGACTGTAGTAAGAAATAGGGTTAGATCCGGTGAGGATTTCAGGGGAAGCGGAGAAGAGAATATTTATCTAAAATCATAAATTTTTCACAAGTGAAACTCTTTCCTGGAAAACACTGATTTTAAGAAAACCTTATTGGCTCTGGAATGGATTAACTGGGGAAGAGGTGAAAGAAATGGAAAGGGAGGGAAGATGAATGGTTGTGTCAGAGGCATGATGGTAAAGATACTTGTGGGGGTTAGGTTCATGTTTCTCTACTTGGCTGATTAAAATGTCAGTATCATATCCTCAGTGGGAACTTCACACGGTGGCTGATGGACCATACAAGAAAGGGACTTCCCTTTCCTTTGTACGTGGGCTAAAACAAGGTTCCGTTTCGTGGGAGAGGGGCTTTTATGGTTGGTTGGTTTTTGTTTAGATTTGAGGAGTTTTGTTGTTGTTCTGTTACACTGTTTTTATGACAAATGTTAATCTTGAATAGCTCTTTTTAAAATTCAACTTCAGAAATTTAGGTTGATATCTCTAGTGTTTATAATTAAAATTACATAGTCTTCCATAGATGTTTTTCTAGTTCCTAAGTAGATAATGTGCTTTTCATTTCAACAGTTAGAATTATAAGACTGAAATACCAGCTCAAAAGGTAACTTTGAGTTCCTTTGAATAGGTTGCTTAGTTTGTTTTCCAGAGAGGAATGAATATTGAATTTTCAAGTTTCTTTGCATTTCCAAGTGCAAGAAGGATTTCAGTGCCAGAGACAAAAATGTGCCATTCACACTGGGATGGTTCTTAACCTCTTGAGTTCCTTAGAATGTGAAGTACCTGTAGTCCATGAATGGGCACTTGTATAGCTTCAGAAATGAATGTTCGTTGAGCATCTTGCTGTTCTCATTAGCACAAATATCATTCCTTTCAGGACCATGTAGCCTCCCAGAATGAAAGGTCATGGAAGTCATTGAAAAATACATTAACTTACTGCATTAAAACGTAACTTTAAAAAGTTGAGACTTACAGGAAGATTTATTCAATTACTTAAATGTTCACTGTGATGTTACACTAGAGCATGGCCATGTCATGTCAGCTTATTCTATCAAAACTGGTATGTGTTTAGGCATGCCTTTTTCTTAATAAACTGAGCATTTTGGCACCAGCAGGGTTCATTGGGCATGGGAGACTAAATTCCCTAGCGCTCTTCACCTTTTTCATTGACACCGGAGGAAAGAGCAGGGTGACTGTTAAATCTTGGTGTGTCTCTGTGAATGATGTGGTAAATGCCTGAAGCCACGCGGGAGGAGCTGGGCTGAGGGAGATGCCAATGGCTAGAAACCATGCCAATTCCTAACCCAGCTGTCTCAGGCTTTAGCTCCAGTTGCAGTGTTAGTCTCTACTCTATCTGCTGCTGTTTCTTAGTGGTTAATATTGAAAAGAAAGCAGGGATACAGAGCTAGCAACTTCTGGAAAACATTCAGAGCCTGTCAGTTCTTTGGAGATAGCCACAAGCAGCCATGGTAGAAGCAAAACAAGTAGCTTGGGTTAACTGCACTGACTAAATACATAGGGGGTTTTTGCCTGTAAGCTGGACAGGGTCTTCACCACAGAGGTCAGGGTGTCAGGAAGTCTTCTTTATAGGCTTAAAAATTTACTGATCCTGGAGTACACAACCTTTGTTTAAGAATGTCAGATCCAGTTTTGCAAATAAATCTAACAAAATGTTACTGTCACAGTAGAAGCTAACTGTGCTAGGCAGTATGTCTTTAGGAATGAGTCCAAGGTTTTATCTTAACCCTTTTTGTCCCTGCTGTTCATGTATTTCCCTAGCAGTTATCTTAACAGATGTGGAAATAGCAATACTTACCATGCTTGAGTAATGCTTGAAAACTCCAGTGAGGACAAATTCAGTTGGCATTCATGTGCTGGTTGAATGTATTTTCGTGGTGTTCCGGTTTGATTCAGCAAGGGCTAAGAGAGACTAAAGGACGTTTGAAGTATTGCCAAGGCTGGCACTTTCAAATGATAGATTAACATGTATGTACTTACCCTTGTGCACACTTGATAGAGACAGGGTAGGTGGAGACTGAATACTGCTCAGTTACTGAACTAACCTCCAGTGAGGTATTGTAGATGTTTTTATTTGCCCTGTACAGATGAAACTTTCACTGCTCTTCTTAATTAAGCTCTCTTTCACCACAAATCAGCTGGTGTTTTACTGCTTTTTTGTCATAGGCACACAAATAATAAGTTTTGTTAGAGGTGGCAATAGGTAGTACAGTACAGATAGCAACAGAAAAAGTGACACTGACATACCTCAGCTCTTACAGGCAAATTACATGTTAGGGTCTGGTGAACACTGCCCCTTTTGCTAAGCCAGCTTCTGGCAACCAGGACTATGGATATGTGCTCTATCCGAGCACCATGTCTGAGGCCTGGCTGAGCACAACTTCTGCATTACCATTACCTCACAGCTTCTAAGAGTGCTTTTAGATGTTCAAAAAGGAAAGGTTGAGACTGGTTATTTTCTCCTGAAAATCTCCTTGTTCTTTTGTCCATTCTGTTGATAAACCAATAACAAATGTGATTATTTTTATCTTCTTTTTTCAGATGCAGTATTCACAAATGGACAGGGAGTTGACTATTTATTTGTTGGAAACATAGTTTACACTGTAAGTTTGTGTATCCTAGCAATTTTTGAATGGTAGAATTTCTTTCCAGCTTTTTTTTTTACCACAAGAAAATGATATAAATCCAAAGAAAGTGTATGAGTAAAATAAAATCAGTCTGATGCTGTGTGCATGGTTCTCCCTCTTCCTTTTAAATTTTTTTTCCAGACACGCGCCAACAATAGCTTCTGCTCTGTCCTTCCCCTATCCCACACTGCCAAGTTCCTGGGTTGCTACCTAAATGGTAGTAGCTATTTAGGTGTAAAGGGAAGATTGGGCCTTGAACACCTTGGAATTTGAGAGTGTTAATAATGAAGTTGTCTTCTTTCTCCTTTTTCCTTGCAGTATGTTGTAGTCACTGTTTGTCTGAAAGCTGGCTTGGAAACAACTGCATGGACTAGAGTAAGTACTTTCCAGTATCTTTTATTTTATTAGCACACCTTTCTCCCTAGTGAGTATTAGTACAGATAAGAAGTACTAAAAATCATTTGGGAATTCAGAGTTTTAATTGGATCTTTCCAATGTAAGGATAGACTGCTAAGCTCCCTAAGTACAGAATGTGAGAGGAATGAACTCGTAGATCCCACGATACCTGTGATGAACAAGGGCAGCCTGACAGAAGAGAGAAGAGGACACTAAAAGTGCATTGTCAACATCTCTACTTAAAAATGAGAAAACTTTGCATGAAATCAACATCCTACTGTAATTTCTTAGGAAAATACATCAAGAAAATGATCCTTTGTACTCTGTAGCTCCTTCAAAATTAGTGCAATAGGCAAAGAAAGATGTCTGCACACAGATAAACAGCTGGGCTTTGAAAACATCTTTGAACTGGGTAGAAAGAGCTAGTGATGACTACACACTGGTTGAGAGTTTTTTGGGATTTTTTAAAACTTAGTGTAATAAGGATGTTTGTTGAGTAGTTACGTTGGTTCCTTGATTTATTTACTTGCAATAAGTGAGTGCTCTCTTACTGGTAGGTGACAGAATTCAGCAGGGCAGTGAGCTCCAAAGAACACGGGGGACAGGGAAGGGAGGGCTTCTGTGTTGATGAACCTTCAACACCTTTCTCCCCTTCTATCCCCTAGCCCCCCTGAAACACTAATTTTTTCATTTTGATGGAGTCCCTTTTTCTCCCCACCAGTAAAATACTTTATGGGAATCCAGTTTTCATGACGTACAAAGAAACTCTGCCCTCAAGACTAAGATGTTTTGAGAACAGATATTCTTATTTTACCAGTTTCTTGGAGGGTTTGGCTTAGATCTTGTTAACCTCGTTGCTTCTGTTAGTTGTAGAATGTTTTATTTCATTCCTCCCAGAGGAATTGTGAAGATCGATGAGATGACATCTGTTCTGAATTTTAAAGATGAAATGCTATCTGTATGGGTTATTTAATTGTTAGGGAGATGCTAATATTTTCTGCCCCATTCTCTCATCTGAAAAGAAAATCTGTGTGTTTTTTACTGTTGCTTATACATCAGTTCTGTGTTGTGTATCAACATTTTAAAATGCAAAAATCTTTAAATTAATCCCTTGTGCACCAGAAAAGCATGTATCCAAGTCCACATTGCAGGCATGTGAGCTTGTTTAGATGCTGTTTTGTTGTGAATTGTTTGATGGTTTCTTTTCTCTCCTCTTCTCTGGATAGGTAATGACTGTCTTTTCAGTCACTTGGGGATAATCATGATCCCCTCATTTCTAAACTTCTTTTTAAAAGATACCGTAATGTTTAGTAGATGTTGGAGTTCCATACCACTGCCATTTTATAGAGAAATTATTGTTATTGATGGAACAATTGTGTTTAGAATCAACTTTTTTCTATATATACTTCTAAATCCTGTCCCATTGGAACAGTGACTCTCATCATCTCAGAAACTGATGTTGGTTATAGTTTCAGCTGTGAGTGAATCAACACACAGAATCTTTAGGTTACTTGAAGAGTATTAAATTTACAACACTGAGTTAAGCCTCTTCTCCATCATCAAGTGGATTGGTTACAGGCAATTTTTTTCTAGAGAGTGAGGGGGACACTGCCACTTGGGAGAACACAATGGTTTCAGCAGAAAGCTTTAAATAAATAACACAGTCAAAGTGTTTGGGAGCCTGGTATATCCAGTAGGTAGTGTGGAAACAAAAGGCTTTGATGAAAGTGGTAACATGGTGCATAATAAAATCCACACATTGAAGTTAAGTGGAGTAGCTTCATGTTATGTGTGGCCTATCTGGAACACTGCAGCAGGCTTTTTCCCAAACACACACAGCTTTCTTCATCACTGCTTTACCACACTGTAGGAATTGTTTCAGATAAGCAGGGCACATAGGAGGCCCACACACTCTGTCTAGTTTTTATGCAAGAACCTTGATTTCTTGTTTTCTGTCATTCATTTAACACATCTGATGGACTCACTTCTGGTTTTGCACGGGAATTCTCCAGGGGTAAATGCAGACATCAGTGGAGAATCAACATTGCAAAGGTTGGTGGGGTGACTGTGTAAGGAACATTTTCAAGCAGGGCAAGGAGGGCTCTTGCAGAACGCAGAAGCTGTTTAAGGGCAGAGGAGCAGCTTGCGCAGATAAAAGCCTGAGATAATGAGATGGTTGGGACAACCATGAGAAGAAGGTAAAGACAATGTAAAATGAGCAAAGTCTGCTCAGCTGGAAAGGTTGAAGAGCTGCAAAACTTGAAACCTGTCCTAGCAGCAGAATGGAAAGAAAAACCTGAGCGAGACAAAAAAACCTGGTGTAATTTCACTAGCATAAGTACACTTCCTACAGCTATGTCTGAGATTGGTTTCTCTGCTTGCTTTTATTTTTACTGTTTTTAGTCATAAAGTCCAGGAGCTAGGGAAGTCCAAGCTATCCTGGGCTTCTGTCCACTTGTGTGAGAGGAAGGCTATGGCTCAAAAGAAGGTATCATGTCCTTTTCAGAAAGCAATGATGGTGCTGTTCTGCCATTGTGTGGGGCTGACTTTTATTAAAGATGAATTCTTGCAGCAGCCTTGCAGTACTTGACCTTTGGGGAGCTGAGCACTACAGTTGCTCACTGGGGCAAGGCTTCTAGTCAGAATCTTGACGTGAATTGTCCCTAGTTTTCAGAAAAGTAAATAGACTGAAAGAATAAAAGCCCTCTTGTCCTCCGAGTGTTTAAAAAAAAATCCTCCAGTTTCTTACTTTTCTTCACATTTAAACTGAATCAAGCATGTATGTGGGTATTTTGGAGGTTTTTGTTTGTTATGTGGGGGTTTGGAGCTGGGGTTTTTTGCTTTGTTTGTTTCTTGTTTGTTTGTTTTAAATAAGGAGTTGCTGGTCAGATCTCCTGGGTGAAACAGAATAAATAGCAAAGTTTGAAAACAAATCTTACTGTCCACTGTGTCTTTCCAGGAAGGAGCCTATCCCATGTCTTGCTTATTATTAGCCCAGCAACTTTCAGGGTTGAACAAAATTCCAGCTTTTTGAGAGTGCCTAGAAGAGTGTTCTTTCCATTGCCTCTGACATTTTGTCATATGAATGCTTCTACTGTAAGGTAGCCTCTCGTTGATCCCAGCTATCTGCCAGTCTGCACTGGTGCTGAAGGCTCCTTGCTTGTTTGTTTTCACTGCCTGTGCTGGAGAAAGCTGTCCCTCCTGAGGATGTTCAGCAGTTGCAGATTAGGAGCAATCTTCTCCTTCTTCCAGAAGTTTGTATCTATCTCACAGCAAGCAGAACACAATACTCACACACTTCTTTGGTTCTCAGACATGCTGTTCAAAAAGTCAACAGACACAGTCATCCAATAGGAAGTATAAACCCGAGAGCTGAACAAACATGCTGTGTCCAACAGCACCCAGTATGTGAATTCATTCCCATGTTCCTGAATCATACGTAATTAGTAATTAAGATTTATGCAGGTACTTCTCTGAATTGAAGCCAAAGTCATCAGCCACAGGAGTTGTTGGCATCCAGAAAAGCTGGAGCCAATAATGAGCTCAGTTGCTTGTTACAACTGAAATTACTGGTTCCATCCACTGCAGTGTAAAAGTAAAACAGCTTAAATCATCCTGAACAGAAAAACAGTTTGGGTGTGTAGGAAAAATTACTTTCTCTAATGCAACTGAGAAGAAGTTTGTGCTGGATATGCTCTTGGTCATTTAAAAGTACTTTTATTCTCTCTTAGTGAGTCTACAGACTAAAGAACCACTAAAGATGTAAGCTGCATTGCATATCTGTAAATCGATTAGAACACCTTTAAAACAAAAAAAGTGCGAAGTTGATCAGTAGATGTTGATTGTGGTAGTGTATTACACAACACTGAATCTTCCTCCATGGAAGGTGAGTGATGTATATGGCTTGTATGTTTACACTGCCATAAGGGATTTGTCCGTGTGAACTTTAACCTGCGCCTTTGAAAATTTCTGCCTCGATTTATGTGTTGAATCTGGCATGTGCATGACAGGATACAGGAACTAGATGAGAGAAATCATGGTTCCAAGGAAAATCTGACGAGTTTTCAGAGCTCCAAATAAGATAGACTGGCTGAGAAGAGTATCTGTTTGCCCTGTTATGAGGCAAAGATTAAAGAGAAGTGGTTTATGCTGTTTGAACAACCTGTGCTATTGGCCCAAAACCAAGAGCAGTGGACAGGCCTGAGTGAGACCAACAGAGACCTGAACAGGGAAACACTTCTGGGCTGGATGAATGGAGGAAGTGCCATGTGTTGACTCTCCTTCTCTCCCTGTTCCTTGGCAGTTCAGTCACCTGGCCGTCTGGGGAAGCATGCTGCTCTGGCTGGTGTTCTTCGGGGTGTACTCGGCCATCTGGCCCACGTTCCCCATCGCGCCGGACATGCTGGGACAGGTCAGTACCAGCGCCTGGCTCCGGGGACAGCGGCCCAGCACAGCACCCTGCTGTCGCCGGCGCTGCTGCCTCCTGCTTCCTCAGCACTCACACAGTGCTTGCAAAGGAATTGTACTCTAGTGAGAGTGCTTGGACTTCATTTTAACCTTTTCTTAATCCCTGTATTCATTTAGCTTAATCCCCTCATGAGAAGAGCTCTCTTTCTCCCCCAAACTGACATCATACATGATTATATGCACTGTGGATACTATATGACAATTCCCAGTTCCCTGTGATAACAGTGGGACTGGCTCTTTTATTAGTGTCTAGTCCTGGCAAGATTTTGTGTGTTTGAAAAAACACCGTATTTGGTTTGAGGTTTTGCTTTGTCATGGGTTCGTTCTTTTCCATATATTTTGCTTTCATATTGTTGCTTTTTTCCTTCACTCATTTAAAATAAACAGAATTTCCTTGAGAATAGAATGAGATGGTCAGAAGCAGAAGGAGAGCTGATATGTCACAGACTATAATACTGGAGGAATTTTGGATTTGTTCCTCCTGTGTCAGCTGAGCTCCAGGTGGTGAAATTTTTCCTTCAGTGTCATTATTTCAACCCATGGTGAGAAGATCAAATCGCAAGCCCATCAAAATCACTCCAGAGCCTTGTGCATATTTAAAATGGGGGATTGCAATTAACAGTTGTAACAATTAAGGATTGAATAAATGTATGGTAAAAAGTTATTCTGTAGAGGTGGAACTGCTTTCAAATTTACCAGCAAAATATATTTGGTAGTAAGTTTAGACTTCAATGCAAAGATGTAGTTTGTTATACAGAAAGAAGAAAAGTTATCTAATAATTTTAAGAAATTATATGCTTAGATTGCTACCCTTGTGTACTAGAAAGTGATAATAAAAAAGTCAAGTGTTGGCAAGCCAGTTAGATTTTTGAGATTACTCCCATGTTTGTATTCCACAAGAGCAGTCAGGCATGATTTTATTGCTGTTCTGGCTTAATACATATTTTATTATCATGTTCTAAAACACTGAGGATAATGGAGGCTATAATACATTTTCATGGACAGCTTTTTACAACTGAGAGTGACAGCTGACAGGCTGGGATCAGCAAATAAGTGGCTGACAGACAAAGCCTCAGTCCTTTCATAATATTTCATGGTGGTCTTTGCATGTTTCACAGCACATACAGCATCAGTAGCTCTAATTCACATTTTCATATATTGGGCAGGAATTTGACTTCAGTATTGTGCAGAGTCGAGAACGACTTGTCTTCCACAGCAGACTTTAGTGCTGCCATTAACATGTCAGCCTTCTAAAATGCAAACACTGTGGTGAGCTGTTGTGTCACACATAAAGGGTCAGACTATTGGCTTTAGCTTGCTGTTGCCTTTTTTTTCCCAAAAGTGACTCTCTTATTTTTTAATTGCAACTTAATTAAAATTCATGTTGTGTTGATCATCAATATTTGCTCCAGAGTATAAAACCACAAGTCTTGGAACAAAATCTTCCTATTAATAAGGCTTTGGTTTTTCTTGAGTATGTTTTTAGAAGGTGTTTGTATTTAGCCTTTGGTTTTATCCTCTGATTTTCCGACACTATGACTTGAGAACTGGCACTAATATCTTGCCAAGATGAAAATAATCTATTGTCTTTTTTTGTTAATGGAGAACACACTTACCTTGGCTGGTAGAGCGTCCAGTCCAGTACTTGTGGAGCTGTGTACCTGGATCAGTAATTATCAATCTAAAATGTTAAGGATAAGTCATCGTTCTAGAAGGATGATTTTTTGAATTCAAGCAGTCAGAAATAAGCTGTTTTATGGTTTTCAGTGTGTGCTAGAGGGGATCAATATCATTCTACCAGTTTTCTTGTATTTTTGAGAGAAGGAGCAGCAGTTCAAAAATGTGGGGTTTTTTTCTTTTTTTTTTCTCTTTTGTGCTTTTGTAAAATCAAGGAAAGCTCCCAAGGTAAAGGGAGCTTATTTACCACTTGCATTAACTCCCACAAAGTCTCTTGAGTAATCAGTTGCTGTCATGAAACCAGCTCATGATGAAATGAGCTGGGACTGTGCTAGGCTCTAGTCAGTAAAATGAGTTGCCTTGCTGCTTCCTAGACTTAAGCAATTTCTTTACTCTTGCTGTATTCTTTTGTTCATTTTTAAGTAATCAAGGTGTCTTAAAAGCTTTGTTCTTGTTTTAGATCTTGCTAGTGTGTTTATCTTCAAATAAACTGAACTCCAGGATATTTTAGATCCTCATACTATGCAAATCTAATAGCACTTGAAGGGGGCTGATTTTAACTGTAATAATCATCTAGCATTTGTGCCAGCCAGGACTTTGTGCCGTTAGTAGAAGGCACAGGAGGTGCAAAACATTTTATTCTGTCGATTCACCAAATGTCGGCATGAAGCCTAGCAGACTTCTGAGTATGTGATAAGATGCTTTGTTTCTGCTGGGGTTTGTTAAACTGTTTGCACTAAGTATTTCTTTCTCTTGCCCATGATATCTTGAGCATTCTCACAGGGAAAATAATACCATTTTTCCTCCTTGAGGGCAAAGGGAAGTGACTTACTTATTCTCTCTTGTCAGAGTCAACGTATTTCTTCTGTTTCCACTGCCGTGTTCATAATCAAATACATGTGACATATTAAGACAAAGCTGTGATTAAAATCTCAATAGTCCTTACTAGAAATTTTCCAATAGTATGACATCTGGTACGTTGGAAGCAAAATCTGTCTGTTTTGGGGGAACTTTTTCAGACACACAATTTCTCTTCAATACTATCAGAAATAATAATGTAAGAACAAGGAAGCCCTCTGGTAGCTCTCTTGGCTCTCCTGAATATTTGTATTTTTTCAAGTGAAATTTGTTTTGTGTTTGCAGAGAACAGTGACACTGACAGAAGTTGTGCTTTTTTTTTTGTCTTGCCTTTGGAGCCAAGATGCTTTAATGGGAACTGATTGCTTTTGAATGGTCACTTCCAGATGACAGTATTTTGTACAATGTATGAATCCTTTCCCACCTTTTGGTAGTTAGGACTTACCACCACGGATTTTTGAAAGCAAGTGGATGTTTATGTTTTTAGAAAGAGCTACCTAGTTTGATATAGATTAACTGGAAGAAGTGGTACGGAAATGTGCTGCTCGGAGAGTGTGAGCTCCTTTTTGATTATCATGTCCCTGAACTTAGGGGGCTTGTAGCTCATAACCCAGTGGTATTTTGTTGATGAGCACATTAGTCACAGTCCTGCCCTCATGCAATCTTGAGTATTTTGTTTGTTTGCCTGGGGATGGAGATTTGGTGTCCTGAAGGGAACAGTGAGTGCTAACATTTGTGCTGATTTCTTACATATGTCATACACATGGTGTGAGAAATATGCTGCTCATCTCTGTTACTGTATTGATTTCTTCATTGAAATTGAAGCATACTTTAGATTCATGGGAATAATAATGCACTGTATGGGATTAAAGTCTGTGTGCAGGTATTCCCACTCACACACTTGTCTAAATACCTGTACCTGAAAGCATGTGTATGTGTACAAGAGGATGCTATGAAAGTGAGCATGCTTTGAGTCTTGATCTAGATGTTATCTAAGATGAAGAAAAACAGGTATCTTCTTTCCCCACCTTGAGCTGAAATTTTTAGTGTTTTAAGGGAGAGTAGGGTTGGCAGGAAAAGGGGTATTCCCATCATCCCTCTGAAGCATCTGCTGTTGTTGATGATGAAAGAACTACTACTTAGCTGTGATTTCTTTTTTCCAGTTATTTACCTTAATATGTGTTGTGTTTTGTGTCTGCCTCATTAGTTGTTGTTACCATTAAGGAAATATCTTTAGGAAGATGAGTATCAGTCTCATTCTTTCTGCCTGAAGGAGAGGGGTTTTAATCTGGTTTTGAGAAAGACCTGTGCTGTGGTTATTTTAAAGTGCAGGTTAGTGTTTCTAATTTTTTAGACTTCTGCTTTGTGCTTTATGTGGTCATGTTGCAAAACTGGGGTTTAAGAATCATCTTGATCTTAGGACATCATTAGGAGGCCCATCTCATCAAAACCTCATGGGGCTGCTGCACTTCCCAGTTACCTTTATACAACTGCATTTGAGAGAAGACTCATGGAATCACAGTCCAAATAATTTTACCACCAGCAGAGGCGAAACACCTCCATGTAAGAGCCACTTTCATAGCTGTAATGACAGGCATGCTTTTATTTCCTAGTGTTCCGCACATCCTTGACAGAAGATACTTATTTCTTTTCCAGTTAAACTGTCAAATTCTTGCTGGGTTAGTTGTCTGCTTATGAAGGCTTTTGAAGAAGCTATGCATGAGCTTTACCTGAATTAAAGGTGCTTTTTAAAAGATCCTAGGAATGGAGATCTTTGGTTGATCCCATGTGATGTGACAGTAGCAGGACTTGCTTGTATTAATGGTTTGTTAAGAAGACATCTCTGCCTCTTTTAGCAGAGCTTCCCATCCCTCTATGTGTATGGCATTAGCAAGATGGGCTTGCCTTGACTGTTGCGCTATTGTTGGCTTTTGAGGGAGGGAGGTGATGTAGATAGAGGGTGCGATGGACTCGGGTTGCATGGTCATTGTAGTCGGCCTTCGATCTGAAACTGTCTGAAATCTTGCTGACTGAGTTCTTACCAAAGCATGTGAGACAACTTCATGGTTTTCAAGACTTGGAAACAACACGAAACAAACCCCCAAAATCCTGGGGGCAAGATAATAATTATTATTGCGGTGTAATAAAGAGGTTTCACATTACTGCCCTTTCAAATCCACACTGCAAAGCTGACAGCTTAATGTACATTTTCATGTTTTCCAGAATATTTTTGTCTTACTCTACATTTGAATTGTTTTCCAGAGGTCTTGGTTGTTGTTCTCTCTGGCTTCTCATATTTCCACAGTTTGGTGCTAGTTAGAAAATTGGCTGTTCTGATTGTGGTTTGTTTGTCTGCAATCAGTTGCACATTACATTGTGGTGTCAGTGTTTTGGTTGGGGAAAATGCTTCATCCAGCTGTTATGCGCAAATCAGACTTCGCCTGCAGATTGAGGTCCTTAATGCCTGCTGATCATGTTTGTTTTTATTATTATGCACAGAGGTCTCCGTGGCACTTGATGTGGTTTTGGAACGTTTTCTGCCGTTTTGGACTAGGCTCTGAGCAGACAAATTAGACTAATGAAGCATGCATATATTTTTAAGCATCTGTTGAAGGAGTGGATTTGTTGTTTTTATGCGCCACACATGGCTTTCAGAAATTAATCTCTCACTTCTAGATTTCTGGCATTGTGTTGTACTATGTCATACACCACAAAGATGAAAAAATGGAGATAAATGCATATTTTTATAAGTCCTGAATGTGAAACTAATAGATTAAGCATGCTTATTTTCTTCAAGTAAAACTTACCCCCCCAAAACATGCCCCTTTACCTATTTGGCAACTTTGACACAAACCTGTTCTAAATATTTCTAAAAGATATTTAGAAATATTTAGACTTAATTTCTCCTTAGGAAATATTTTGCAAAGGCTTTAAAGCAGGACTGTATATGCAGCTGTGCCCAGCACTGTGCTGGCGTTTCCTATATAGGGCCATGTGAAAATAGCTTTAAGCCAGAAGCATAAATACTCGTTCAGGTTTGGGAACTGGCAGTGCAGAGCGAGGCGGTCAGCTAGCTTCAAACTACTTCAAGGTGTTCATGTGCTCACCTTCACTTCTTGATTCCTGCTCTGCAGAAGAACTGTGGCTAGCAGGTGAGTGTGTTAGATGGGGAGCGATGGGAAAGGGAGTGGTTGTGAATGGTTACCTGCAGATTGTACAGATGGTGCAGAGGTGGTCAGCTGGTTTTTCTTCAGTGTTGGGGTGTAACCTGGGACGCTAGCCATGCTGTCTGGGCAATGTCAGTTTGGAGATCAGGTAGCCTTAACATGTGTAAATGCTGCTCAGTAGCTTAAATAAAAATACAGAGCATTTACACTTTTATGTAATTGGCCCATTATCCAGATTTATTGGCTTTGGAGTGGGGAAAAGCAGTGTCCAGGAACAAGCTCCTTCACTCAGGATGAAATTATCATTCTATAGTAATGGACTCTGCTTCAGAAGTTGCATCCTTTTTCAATTTGGAGTTCGGTGTTGCTTCATGTCCCTCAAAATTTTCCCAAATAGCTTTATTCATATATTTAGAAGTAGCAAAGCCTTGCTGCAAGTTCGTGGAAAGATGTTTGGAAGATATCCTATTCCGTATTTTCTCAATTAGAAACATCTGGGTTTTAAATATACAAGAGCAGCTACTGTATTGTACCAGAGGCAGTGTATAGTAATACTCATGTCTACAAAAGAAGTCTGTGTTTTGAGCCCTGTTGACAACCAAGGACAAACTAAGAACGTATGACTTGCCATACTGGATCAGAGCATTCCCAATGTAGGCTGTGTTCTGCATTAGAAACTTAAGGAGGAAAACCAAGCAGCTCTGCAGTGTGGGTTTGTCATGTATGACAAGGGTTTGTGTGCATCTCAGTAAAAGAAAAAGCTGTTCTTCTGTTGGATAAGCGGAAAGTAGCCAAGCAGATTTTATGCCTCTTATGAAGCGACACTCAGCCTCTGCGGCATCTTTTGCAGATGGAGTTTGTAGGTTAGCAGTGTCCTGCGCAGGCTGGGCTGGGGCAGTGCGAGAGGCTCTGGAGCTGGGAGATGTGGGTCTGCCTCTGCACATGGTCACTGCTGAGCACTGCTCTGCGAGCTTGCCGGGTGTGCGAACCGGACTCATTTCCAGGTGCTGTGAAGGCATCAAGCAATATTCTGTTCCTACGTGGATATTCTTGCCTAAACAATCTGGCATGATGAAGAAGGCCGTGACAGAGAGGATGTGAAAGCAGACCGGCATGCTGCCATTCCTATAATCGATAGGATAGAAACAAAGGAAGGTGGCAGGGTAATTGTGTACATAAGATGGTTTTTAAAAGAGTGTTTAAACTCACAGCAATGAAACTGTGACTCCTTTAGAAAGTAAGAGGAGCAGCAGATGGGATCTATTCCAGAGGGCAGGAGGTGACTGTCTGTGAGTTGGAATTAGTGGTTTTATGGCTTGCTTTGGTCACACTTAGGTCACTTTGTTTTCTGATGAAGGCAGGGCAGCCCAAATAGCAGATATTTGGGGGTTGGTTGGGATGTTTTTTTTACCTTCGTTCCTTGGGGACAGAAGGGTCATGTTATGTTTTTATTTGAATTTACATATTATAAAGGGGTTTTGTTTGTGGAAGATTTTTTGTTTGTTTAGCTGAATTTGTGCTCCGTGCCACTGTTTCTTTCCTTCACCAGTGGATTTCATTTTTGTAAGAGACAAGCATAGCTATTTCACACAGGAAAATATTTCCAGATCAATTTGAAACATACCTTTATTCCCTTTCCTCCCTAAAGTATATGTTTCATGAGATCATTTTTTTCCCCAATTGTATTATGCCAAAATTTGATCCAAAAAGCCCTGAGGAGTAGAAATCTCTCTTATATTGTTCTAAGGCAAGCATAGGTACACAGGCTTCAGGAGTAGTGAGGCTGGAAGGAGTACAGCCCTTCCAAGTGCCCTGGCTGCTGGTGTGGGTCAGCCGGAACAGCCTGGCCCCTGTGGCTTTCCTGTTAACTCAAGAGTTGACAGCAGTGATGGTATCTTGTGCTACTTCTCTTTTGGCAGATGTGGCAGGCAAAAAGCAGTTGAACACAGCCACTTCTGAGAGTGCCTTTGCGCTTTTGAGTCTGTGCAGGAAGTCAAACTGCACCCATTTGGCTTGTAGAGTGTAATTTCTCGTTTGGGTATCTGCAGCACTTGAGCTGGTGTTTTTATACCAGTGCTCTTGTCAGAAGGTAAAGGAAGGAGACTGTCTCCAGAGAGCTGCGTTTTCTTTAGATTAGTATGTGATTCAATAAGATTGATAGGAGAAAAGGACAGAATGATGCAGGTGCTGTCCATAACATAATGCCTGAAGTGTGGAGGGGTTGCTTATGGTTACATGTGCCACCACTGGTCTCTGTAGCATAAAACCCAGCAATGGTACCTTTCAGCAGGCTGATACTGGAAAGCAAGTTTCTTTCACAATTAAGAGCTGCAGCCTTTTGCTGAGCATCTTGCACCTTCTCCTTCAGGTTTCAGCCAGTCCAGCTTAGAGTGTACCTATCTCCAAGAGGATGGGGAAGCAAGCATATTTTATCTTCTTTTTCTTCCTGTCCTCTCTTTGTGTCAATGAGAAAAAAATGAGAAATGACTAAAGCAATAAAAATGAACTATCAGAAATAGCAACCAAGGAATATAGATAGTTCTCTGAAGTTTATCACTGTTTTTTAGAAAGCTGGTGAGCCCAGCACAGAAAAAAATCACTCAGGCTGTTCAATGGGTCACCACTTTCAAGAATACATGTGTGGAACTGGAGTACAGACTTCAGCCTTACCAATGGTGGGCTTTGCTTTTGAAGGAATTAGGGCAGCTGAGCCTGTTGCAGTTGCAGCTGCCTCACAGCTGGGCTTGGGGAAGTGTAAAGTGTTGCCAGCTGATCTTGCAGAGCTACATCTTGCAGCTCTGGACACTTTTCTAGGATATGGCTGAATGCCGTTTCATGCTTATGGTAGAGTCAGCAAGCCAGTGTAGAGAAACCTCGGACAGCAAGCAAAAGAGGATAAGCAAGTATAAACATTCTTTCTTTTTACCATGGAGTGCTTTATGGCGGATGCTGGGTGAAGAGCAGGAAGGACTCAGTACAGTGCTTGAAATGTAGAATAAAAGTTAGACCCAACATGTTTTTTTTTTGTTTTCAGTAAATTATCCCAAATTTAAGGTGTCAAACGGCATTTCTCTGCAATTTCTCTGCAACTACTTACCCCTTCTTACCCTGTTCAGTATCTGGGAGCTGGCAGTTCCTTTCAAAAGAAATGAGCTAGAATAATATTATATGCAAACTTACTTTCATCATCTCATTCTCATTTGGATTGAAATGGTTTATCTCTCATTTTAGAAGATTTCTGAGAAAGAAAAGGATGAACACCTACCAGCCATCAGCTTCTCCTGTAATAGGCTGTGAGCTGCACCCAGTACTGAGCAAAGGACATGCTGAGGGAGTGAGAGTTTCCACACCATACTCAATTCATTGCTTGCCACTGCATGGGTGTACAAAACGTGTGAGTGACTCCAAGAGAAGATACTGTGGTTGTCAGAGTGTGATTTTATACTTTACGAAAAATGGCTGTCACCTTTGCAAGGACCTCATTTGTGCAATGTTTTGGAGTAGGCATCTCTTCCAGTAAATAATCTAAAGGGTTTTCTTTTGGCACTTCTTCATTAGTACTCTGGTTCCAGTATCTATCTAAGCTGTTGCTTGCAGCATGTTATCCAGCAGTCTGTGTACATTCAGTAGAACCACCAGTGTTAGGCATTTTATTTTCAGATAAAGAATAGAATAATACTTTTTGTTGTGGGGTTCTGAAAGAATTTGTAAGAAAGATATACCAAAAGGGATGTTTTTAGGCTACTTCTATTTCAGAGAAGCATGAAAAGTAATTACTTCAAGCTTTGCTTCAACAGAAGCTGCATTCAGGGAAAGCCTTTCCAAATTCAAGTGAAGTTTGTCCACTCTGAAACAGAAATGAGAGGAATTTCTTTGATACTGTTACACAGTTGACTTTCATTGTGCTTTTGTAAAATTGGATATCAATATAAAAAGAAATTTTAAAACAGGGAGGAGGGAGAAGTGAATATATGGAATAACCAGACAGGTATCTGGTGGAGAGCAGAACAACGGAAAATAAGGCTCTGTCAATCAGGTGCCTATAAAAAGTGCTGTTATTTGGGGCTTGGCAAAATCCCATTTAGCTGATGGGTCTCAACATTACTGTTCATTCAGAATGTACGTGAAGAGCAGTTAAAACTCTTGAATCACTGGCATCCTCACACAGACAAAAATGTGTATGAAAGGTAGCCACAAAATCCAAAATGTTTTCCAATGACCCAATAAAAGTTTGGTGACAAGTGTATTTGATTTCAGCTGTGTGTAAGGAAGAAAATGTTAATAATGAGCATGGAATTATATCAGAAAGTTGGAAATAGCCAGAGAGGGGACTGAGAGGGAGCTTTTAAGTAAAATTACTGAATTTAGAGTTGGAACTGTGAAGAGTAGATGTGGTCTGGTCTCCTGATGTTAAAAGTCAGAAAAATAAGTGTTTGTCAGCTTTTTCTATGCAAGCTAGCAGAATTGTTTAAAGCCATATATAGTCTGCATCAGCTTCTAGCGAAAGTGGCCTGCAAGGACTCAAGTTTGGCTGAGTGCTGTCACAGGCAAGACAAAGTAAATGACAGGCTCTAGTGGATCTGAGTACTGTGGTTTATTTCAGGACCAGAGAGATTAACGCTTCTACTCTATTTAATTATTCTCATTCGCATTCTCCTACTACAGCGTTATGTTCTTAGTCGAGCCTAGTTCCCTAGGCCTCGACTTCTCATCCTTGCAGGGAGGTCACTGCTGGCCTGGAAAGCTGGGTTGGTTATGGCTGGGCCACTACTGTCAGTGTTGGCCACTTGCAAGTGTTACTGGTGAAGGTCCCTGGCCATAACTCAGCATTCATGTTTATGTATGTCCCTGTTCTCTGGGATCTTCTGCCACTTCCAGGATCTTTCCTGCAGCCAACATTTTCAACTTCCTGTTTCCAGAAATTCTGCCCTGTACTTTTCTTAAGACAGTCACTTCTTTTCATGGACCCTTCTTTGTGGCATAGAACACCAAATACCTGATTTTCCTCATATAAATAGTGTATATGCAGAAGCACAGCATCATTATCTGCCTTGTGATTGGGGGTAGCACTTCCTGTCTCTTAGTTAGGGAATTCAGGACATACCACTTCTCTTTAGTCCAAATATTACCAAAATTTGCAATCTGTGCCACTTGCAGCTAGAGCAGGCTTGATTGTTCATAATTTCAGTTTTGCATATTGAAAGATGTACACACACCCTCCCCCAGTTCTTTGCTGCCTTGAAGCTTTAATAGAGTCATAAAACCATTAAGGTTGGAAAAGACTGCTGAGATTGTCAAGTGCAACCATTAATTAACCCAGCACTGCCAAGTGTCCCCAAGTGCACATCTGCATGTCTTTTAAATAGCTTTAGGCATGGTGACTCCAGCACTTCCCTGGGCAGCATGTTCCAATGCCTGACAACCTTTTCAGTGAAAAAACTTGTCCTAATATCCAATCTAAATCTCTTGTAGCACAACTTGAGGCCATTTCCTCTTGTTCTTACTACTTTTTCCATGAGGCAAGAGACTGACCCTCACCTGGCTACAACCTCATTTCAGGTAGCTGTAGAGACCAATAAGGTCCCCCTGAGCCTCCTTTTCTCCAGGCTAAATGCCCCCAGGTCCCTCAGCTGCTTCTCTTCAGACTTGTGCTCCAGACCCTTCCCCAGCTCCGTTGCCCTTCTCTGGACACGCTCCAGCCCCTCAATGTCTTTCTTGCAGTGAAGGGCCCAAAACTGAACACAAGGTTTGAGGTTTGGCCTCACCAGTGCCAAGTACAGGGGAATGGACATTGCCCTGGTCCTGCTGGCCACACCATTGCTATTCCAGGCCAGGATGCCATTGGCCTTCTTGGCCACCTGGGCACACTCTGGTTCATGTTCAGCCAGTTATTGACCAGCACTTCCAGGTCCTTTTCTACTGGGCAGCTTTCCAGGCACTGCCCCCAGCCTGTAGCTGGGGTTCGTGTGACCTAAGTGCAGGATCCAGCACTTGGCCTTGATAAACCTCATATAATTGGTCTCAGCCCATGGATCCATCCTGTCCAGGTCCCTCTGTAGAGTCTTCCTGTCCTCCAGCTGATCAACAATCCCACTCAACTTGGTGTCATCTGCAAACTGGCTGAGAGTGCACTTGATCTCTTCTTCCAGATCATTGAAAAGATACTAAACATGATGGGCCCCAATACTGAGCCCTGGGGAACGCAACTGGTGACCAGCCACCAGTGGATTTAACTCCATTCCCCACCACTTTCTTCACCCAGCCATCCAGCCGGATTTTTACCTGGGGAACAGTGCACCCATCCAAGCCATGAGCAGACAGTTTCTCCAGGAGAATGGTGTGGGGATTGGCGTCAAAGGCTTTACTGAAGTCCTTTACTGAAGCAGATAAAGTCCACAGCCTTTTCTTCATCCACTGAGCAGGTCAGCTAGACTATTTCCTCTCCTCTGTATTGTATTTCCAGCAGACATCTGATAAGTTGAACTCTCCCACAAGAACACGGGCCAGTCATCATGAGACTTCTCCCAGCTGCTTATGGAATATTTTGTCTGCCTCTTTATCCTGGTTGGGCACTCTATAACAGATTCTCACAAGGATGTTTGCCTTGTTGACCTTTCCCCTGATTCTTACACATAAACCCTCAACTCTGTCATCACCGTCGTCAAGCTCTAGATATTCATAAGGCTCCCTAACATACAAGGTTACCCCACTGCCTGTCCTTCCTTGCCCATCCCATCTGAAGAGGTTTTAGCCATTGCAGCACTCGAGCTGTGTGAGTCATCCCACCATGTTCCCATTAATGTGTCACTGGCTTTCCTACTATGCAGTTGTTTCCAGCTCCTGCTCTTTGTTGCCCATGCTGTGGGCGTTGGAATAAATGCACTTCAGTTGGGCTAATGATCCTGCCAGCTTCTTGGGGGAGAAGTCCTAATTCCTACGTCACCATTCTCAGGAGCTTCCATGGTTTCTAACACATCAGTAACCCTTGCATCTTTGCTGGTGCATGGATCTCCATTCCCTACCTCCGCTGAGACATCAGACCAAAGAATCTCATTAGCACAGAATCCCTTAAACTTTGGCATGCCACGCCCAGGCTTATATCTAGTGAGCCTGGTTTTATCCCTTTCACCCTTCAGATCTAGTTTGAAGCTCTTTCAATGACATCTGCTAATTCTTGTGCAAAGATCCTTTTCCCCCTGTGAGACAGGTGGACCCCATCTGTTGCCAGCTATGTTCTTGTGAATGTTGCTGATTAAGTGCTGATGTAGCAATGTATCTATCACTAAAGATTTTATTCATTTTCCCTAATACTCCTCCAACAGAAATATATGGCTTTTGTTCTAAGCCTTTCAAGCCTCACGTGTTACATACAGTGTGTGAGAGATACATTCTATACGGGGTGATAATATAGGGGAGAACAGACTTCAGTAGTCACATGGATGTGAATGTTTGGACAAACATTTTTGGGCTCTGTCTCTGCCATAGAACTTTGGAAATGCTGCTTTGGTCTGGTTAGCATCATAACAGAAGCTTCCTGTATGTGATGTGTCCATACAGTGCCTACAAGGCTTGTTAATGGTGGGACCCCTTATGCTGTGGATGCAGAATTTCAGATTTCTGATGACAGAAATGGGCTGGAGACACCTGTAGAAATGGCTTACTAAATATAGTGTGCGAACACTGACGACTGTACATATGTTGTAACATCAGCTGCTCTCATCTGTTGCATCAGAGCTCTTTGCAAGGCTGGGACTTTGAGTGATTAAATGCTGAAGTGTCTTGCTAAACTGACAAACTTGGATTGAACAGAGCAAATAAGTTCAGTTAACCTTCTGGATACTCATTAAGGGGATCCTGGGCTTTCCATAAATTAGGCCATAAGCAGATATGTACAATTTATCAGCTTGAATGCATCTGCAATTACTTTTTTACACCAGAATCACTTTAGGTACTGCTTTAAGGCAGACTACAAGAGGGGTTGTGTGAGAGAAAGAAATGTCAAGAGGGGCAGAGAGAAACAAGAGCTTTGGAGGACATTGCCTGAGTTATATTATGCTCATTAATTCAATTTGAGGCAGGAATGTGTGTAAATAAACCCTGGCAGCTGCAGCAGCTCTCATTTCTGCAGGGCTTTGGCAGGAATGCAGGGGCCAATGGATATGAAATCCTGGCTCTCTTTTGAGAAATTGCAGGCAGACAGCTCTGCAGCCAGAAGAAAGAACAATCTAAGATTTACTGAGAAGACGTAATCACTTTAAGCAGACTTGAAGAGTGTGGGGTTTCAGACATGCAGATTTGGAGGTAAAATTAGTGCAGACAAAAACTAAGTCATTGGAAAACCATGGGGCTTACCTAATTCTCCTGGGTTAATGGCATTATTCATGTTCCAAATATTCAGCCTCAAAATGGAGCAGGAGAACTGTAGCCGTACCATTCGGTGTCTTCCGAGTAACCTGACTCTGGATATTCACAAGCAATTGTCTGCAGGTAGTGTAGCTGTTTGTGCTATGTACTGGAAGTCAGATATGCTGACCACATGAAGTGAACTGGCTTGTGTGCCAAGGAGTTTAGTCTTTGGTGCTCTTCCTGATACTGGATCCCCACAAGTGCCTGGAAGAGCGTTCCCATCACTTCACATGGTCCAAGAATGCCCCTGCTCCTCTGCCAAAATACTCAGAGGACAGATCCCTCAATGGGTGCTGCAGAGCTCAGGATGGGGAGAGGGACGGTTCTGCAGCAGTTCAGCGATGGTGGATTTTCAGATCAGTGGATTTTTCAGCTGTAGTTTTTTAAGTAGTAGTAGTTGCTATTTGTCTGAAACTGATTTGAATACAGGCTTGATATATCAGCTACATTTTTAAAAATTCTAAAAAAGCAAAAAAACACCGAACAAATAACGTGAACTGTCCATGACCAAAGGAGAATCCTTGGTTTTGCTGGCATTAGTCTAGATTTTTAAATAACAATGTCACCTAAAGCCGAAGGGGTATTAAAGGCACCCAGATGAATGCTTTAATAACAGTATTAGAGGTAACTATTAACTGATTATATTTTACCAGACACTTAAAATCTGACAGTTACTTTATTGATCTGTGAAAAAGTAAGAGCTTTTCCTCAAATGGAAACCAGCTTTTTTTAGGCCCTTTTTAAATCTCAGTTCCATTGTCTTCAAATATTTGCATATCAGAAAATCTAATTTTGTTAAAAGTGTGCTGGCAAGGGAGTTTGTGTGGAAACGAGGTCTAGTAAGGTCAGAACTACAGAGCAAAAGCTGCAAATGGAAGAACTTGACCTTAGCAATAATAATAATGCTTAGTATTGGAATGTTCATGAGGTTTTAGAATAGCTGCTTTGCTTTGCACATTAGATAAATTAGTGCAAACAAAGGTGTTGATGTATTTAACTGTAACTTTTTTCATGTAACAGAATTTGTCAATAACACTTTCAGATTATGTTTCCTAAATAACACTTTGAAATATTTATGTACTCTTACTTTACCACTGTCTTCTTCTGTAGTACAGCCACCCATGTATGGCAGATGATAAGCCAGGAGGCATCCAGGGTGTGTCACAAACAATCAGATTAATTATTCGTATTCTGAACTGGCAGCTATTTTGTTAAATAGCTGTGTCTCTGTAGCAGAAGTAGAGTTACATGCAATACATTGACTGACATTGTAAGTTTTTCTTACTGTTCTTCAAAGGAATCCATGAACAAACCAGAGGTTTCGTGTCTTTGAATTTGGAGTACTGATGGACATTTGGAAATATAGGTCATAAAAACAGGGACCTGGAAAAAAGCAGCCCGACAGTCAAGCAAGGATAGACCCCGTCATGCATAACACTGGCATTAATTTTGTTGAAAGTGGCAGCATGCAGAAGTTTACTGGTCTTTCAGACAGTTTCATGATAAGCTTGTCGTAAATCTGTTTCTTTTACTGTGAAAAGTATTTGCTTGAGAATCGGTGGTCAAAACTCAGGGCAAACTGCTGAGACACTTAGTATGCTGTTTTATGCTCCCCTCTATTTTAAGCTGTTGTTTACAGCCCAGTGTTGTTATTGCCCCTTTCAGCCCAGCTCACCCTTGACACTGCTAGCTTCAAACATCATCTAATGTGTGATTTAGTAATAGAAGAGCAGCAAGATCTGCTCACACCTGCTGTCTTTCAATAGCTGCCTCTGGGTCAGTAGCCTCTGGCTGGCTTTGCCATTCTTGAGAAACTTGAATTTTAATCATTTGCTCCTGTCAAGAGCAGCATAAGGAACACTCTTTCATCAGTTTCAGTACAGTGAGTCTGAACACACATGTCCAAGTCCCCTGGAAGTCTCTGCTTACTGCCAGTTTTGGCTGGAATAAAATCAGTTGTAATTTGTATTCTGCCTCTTGTGGGCTTCTCTGCTGCTATACAGAGAGGCATCCAGTGTTTAAAATCTGCGCACAGCACAGCCTCACTGGCATGGTTGTTTTCTTCCTGCTTCTTTACCCACTGCTACCCAGCACCCTGGTGTGTATCCCCACATGGGTACACCAGGGTGCAGCCACAATCATTTCAAGTTGCCGTGGTGGTTGTCTTGCACCACATGTTTTGTGTACATTTGGATGCACACAGCACTTTAAACTTAATTTCTACTGATATACCTGCATTGGTTTGCAGGTAGGATTTTCTCTTTGTTTCTCTCATGTCCAGGATTTACACTGTTTTCTCTCTTGCCGCTCAGAGACAGATGCGGAGCAGCTTTTGCAGTGTCAAGTTTGACTCCTCCCTGGCTGGCTCCTTGCAGGGCCCCCGAGCTGTGCAGGGCTGGCAGCCACAGTCCTGCTTCCCGCTCACTCCCTGGGCCCCTCGCACCTGTTCGGTGAACCACCTCCAGGAACGTCCCATCCGGTGGAAGCTGCTCCTTTGCCCCAGACTGTGCAGTGCATATTCCAGTAGGGCTTCAAAAGAGCAGAAAGGACTTGAGGGAGAAATTTTGTGAGCCATCCAGCAGTCACAGCAGGGGATTGAAGGGCATTTTCCAAAATTAATTAGTGTTGCTGTGGCTAAAACTTACTGGAGCCCAGGTACAGCTTTGAGTGCTAACACTGCAGGGAAAGCCCTGAAGAGTCATTTCAGTGAGTTCTTTGCTTTGTATTTGATTTGTTCATTTTTCCTTTTTCTTCCGGTGGGACTTAACTAGGACAGGAATCACAGCCTGGCTGAAGCAGAATTTATCACAGTAGAATACATTACTAAGTTAGAGCTCTTTCTCCCTGCTTAGCTACTGCTGGCCATTTGTGTAATCTGTTAAACAGTTTGGAAAGTTTTAAACTTTGTGCCAGAACTCAGCTGTGAAACATAAAAAACATCTAGTGCTGTCTTAAACTGAAGAATCAGTTTGATAGTCTCAAATGTGGCTGCACTGCTGTGCTTTGGTCATCATGGTGACATGCAGAGCCCTTCTTTGCCACAGCTGATTTAGTATTCCAGAGCCCAGTAAGCCTCCTGTTCTGCCTCCATGGTCTGCCTGTTTTGGGGATTTTTATTTATTAAATCAGATATCTAAAGAGGTTTTCTCTATGTATATTTTTTCAAATGTGGAACTTTCTCCTTATAATCTATATTGACCAGCATTTGAAATTAAGTGGTTTTTTTAGCATTGAGCCAGTGAGGGGTTTGAAAGCTGTCTTAAGGTCATAAAGCAAGAAGCTAAATTTGATAGCAAGGGAGAAGAGATTCATCGATTGTTGTCTTGAACATGGGACAATATATGTTTTCTACCAGGTAATGTTGTCATGTATGCCATTTAAAACACTTGATAGGGATATTTTTAATCAAATTAATTCCATTAAGAATAGTTTTCGTATCTACTAAGGAAGGTGGAGGCTTTTATTGTTGGAGCCCAAGGCTAGAAGGCTGAAAGAATGGGAATGGTAGTATGTTGAAGTAATTATTGCTGTGATTTTATAGACTAATAGGTTGTGACCTTTCTCTGCCTCTCACTGGAAAGCTGGGAATTTCCTCTTCTGTGGTAATCGAAATTTCCTATTGTTGAATTCTTATGGTGGAAAGATCCAAGTAGCCATTAGCTGTCCTATAGAGTCAGTGTTGCTGTGGGCTTGAGCAGTGTCACTGTAAAGCTTGGGTGGGTTTTAACGTGACTTTAATTCTACCATCAATGTGTGCTTTGCAATATGACTGCTACTGTAATTGCACATTTGCCTTCAAACAATAGCTTGCAGTGCTGTGTAATTTTTTTCATTACTTGGGTACATGTGCCGTGTTTGATAGCGCTACTTACTGTGCTGCGTGCGAGATGATATATTCCTTGAAATCTTTTGGGGAGGAGTGTGGGGGTGTGGAATACAGTAACCATTCATACACACCAAATATGTCAAGCTGAATACTAGAACATAGGATAATTGTGGAAATGTGGTAATTTTTAAGCCTGTCTAAATTAGCTTTCTAGCCCACCGCATCATCCCCTGAAGTCAAAGAAATGATGGAGTACAGAGCCACCATCTGAATTATTAAAATGTGTTCCTTGGAGAGGAGATATGTTCATATATAAGTCTAACTCAATAAAGATTTATTGGATTTTTTGATAGTAGGAACTGAGTAAATAGACAAGAACGGGGGAGGCGGAGGGGGGAATTAAAGGGGGATGTATACCAGTGATCAGGTGGTGAAAAAGAAACCCATGTAATGAATAATAATTCTATTTAAGTAACATATACAGAACATTTTAATGACAGTATTGAAATACTGTACTTCAGCTGTATAATACTCCTAGGAACTTCACCAGTGCTAGTTCAAGGTCATTTTTTTTAACCTGGCCATGCCATTTTCCAGCCTTGAACTACTGCTCCAGTTTTGTCATTTTCCCATCCATCTGTTGTCTATCCATTTGTCAGTGTTGATTTCCATGTATTCCTTTCCACTTTATTCAAGGTCTTTAAGGATGGCAAAATCAAGATCTGATATAGCCACTCTATATGCTTTCCTGCCATATCCAGCATTATTGTCCTCTTCTGCTTTTTCCAGCAGTCCTGTCCCAAAGACGTTGTTTTCTGTGTCCCAAGTTCTTTTGTAGCCCATGACTTTCTTTTATTCCATGTTATTGATTTCATCTGACATTTATCAAGCCACACTGTACTACAAAGGACTCTTGTCCTTTTTTTTTCCTGTTGTTTCTTTATTCACTGTAATGTTGGTGAGCCTTTCTGCAGTTTCCCCTTCTCTTCATCCAGAACTGTCTTCTGTCCGGTTCTGTCATCTCCTTATCACAGATCTTGACTAGTTCATGAGCCACTGGCTTTTATTTGTCTCTGTCTTTTGAGAGTTCTGATCATCTTTGTAGAAGCCACTGCTTGTCCCAAGCGATTATGTTGGTGTCCTGCCACCTCAGTTCATATGGGAAAGAAACCTGATCATAAACAGCAAGTTAGAGTTATCTTTTAGTTACACAAGACATTGCTGAGAGAAAGTGAAGCAGGTCCTGACAGAGTGTCCCAGTAGAATAGGAACAGAGTAATGGACAGAGCAGAAGTTTCTTAACAACTGTTGGCTTTGAGTGTTTCTAAGCAGTAGTGGTGTTTTGTGTGGTGTGAAAGGCAGATGGCAGATACTACTGCCGGAGAGGGTACTGGCTGTATTGGTAGTCCGGGGTCACAGGTGCTGTGCAACATCGTGACAATGCTTTCCAGTTGCACACTTTGACTCAGGAAAAGCAGTGCAGTGGATTTTAAAATATACTTTCTCTGTACTTAATTTCATAAAATACATGCTAGACAGTTCTTCATTCAAATGCAAGGTTGACAAGTATTTGTAAGTAGTGTTCAATATAGATGTACAGCTGTAACATCTTACTAATAGCCTTCACCCACATTTTGGCATAAAGATGTGTTCTAAAACTTTGTCAAGGGGAGAAATACATCAAAAGGGTTAAGAATCCATAAGAGATTAAGGATCAAATGGCTCCACAGAGGAAGAGGGAACTCAAAACTGAATAATGCTGTGAGCTTCCTTGGAACAGAGCACTGCCAGCTGCTGTTATAATCCCATCACTCTCAACAGGCACAAAGCAAGTCTGGGACAATTGTGTCTCTGGGTTCAGTATTAAATGAGCTACTTTTGAAGCTGGCATGCAGGGTTATGTCATCCTCTTGATAAAGTGGCCTGTCGTGTGCATCCTTTACACATCTGTAAGTACTTAGGAACGCCCCTGAAGTTTTCCAAATGGTTACAAGCCACAGGATGACCAAGAGAAGAGAAAGGATAGGGGAGTGGGAACACTGGATTTTATTATGAATAAGCTTTCAGTCTAGAGGGTAGTAAATAACTTTAGAGGAGAGACTTCTGCACTGACTAAGCACTTTGCTTTTTCTTTTTTTGGAAGTTAATCTCTTCAATACCGTATCACTGGGTCTCCCTTTGCATGGCTTGTACCAATCAGACATCTGGACTTAGGCCTCCTAACAGGCAGCATACAGACTCAGCACGGTAATGGTAGATGCACAGTATGATGTTCATACAGTTGTTAGTCTTCTCACACGTACACTGGGGTAAGCTGAGAGATGTAGGTGGAAGTTGGGGAGTGCGAACACCTGAAGGGCTTAGGCTTGCTTTTTCAAAATCATTTCTCTCCCACTTGATTTTTCCCTTCTCTACCTGTCATGTTTCCTCTGCCCATTTCAGTGACTATTTGCATCTTTCAGTGCCTCATTCCTTTGCTCAGAAGAGATCAGGAAACAGGTTACCATTTCCCACCACACTTGCTGGTCTAAAAAGAATAAGGCAGAGGCCAGCCCATCACTCAAACTTGCAGGCACTGATGAGCTTTGATGGGAGTCTTAGTGCAGCAAAGTGTAGTGTGGGAAGCAGTACTGGAGAGTAAAGAGTTTGAGAACAAGCTCATGCTTTTAGGCATGCCCTGACAGTTTTACTGAAACTGCCCTGGTGTATAGATCGGACTGGAACACTGACTAGATCAATATCACTTTTCCAGGAAGAGTCTGTAATGTCATTTTCTTAATGCTGAATCCTTTAATTGAGTCTGGCACTAAGGGTCTATATCAGGAACTATAGCGAGTCAAGGGGCCTTCTACAGAGCTGTGAAAGAGGTTCTGGAATTCACGCCATCCTTCTCTCCTGTAAAACTAGAATCCTGCCTCCATCTGAGGTGCCAGCCTCTTTCCGAAGTGTTCTTGCCACGGCAAAGAATCCCCTTTCCTTTCCAGTACAGGTACAAAAGCAACTTGCTGGTCTGACTGGAGCCATCCTGAGTCTCCACATATGTGGGCTGAACTCTGCCACCATTCTTGGTGCCAAAATTTTTCTCATTCCAGCTCAGAATCAGTTCAAGAATAAGGATGTAATCTAGCACCCAGCTGCCCCTGTCCACTCTGGATAACTTGCTGCACCTATTCTTTCTGAAATAGTAAAATGGAAGGGATTAACTTTAAAAGGGGATTCAGGCCATTATTCCCTGAGGAAAAATAGGGTTTAAACTCAGATTTGCAAATGCATCTTGGAGTTAATGAGCATTTTTGTATGCCCTTGTGTCTGCTGCTCAAAGTTATGCTCTTTCTGTGTTAATTATCTCCTTCCCTGATTACTCCAAACTCCACTGTTTTGATATCGCTAAATCCCAAATCATACTTGTAATCTTTCCATGCTTCAGCATCCAAAACTTCTCATTTTAACCCATTTATCTGAACTTGCATCATTTCGAATTCCTCCTCAAGCTCCTCATGCACTGTTTCTAGTGTTGGTATCTCTTGCCAATTTATTATAAGCAACGTGAGCCTGGCCTTTGCTCAGGAGGCTGTAGGAGCAGGAGAAAATTTGCGGTATACCCCCTCTGCTTTCATATGCTTTGGAAACTGAGTAAATCTCCACCTGGTGTACTGTACCATGAAGGAGGTTGCTCTGTTCATCAGGCAAGGATCCCATGTCTTCACAGTTGTTAGTCATAGTCATTGAATATATTGTACCTCTCAGCCTTTTCTGTTATTTGGTGTTATTTTGGACGGGTGACCCATTTAACACATCTGACAATTAAGCTTTTAAGGATGTCTTCAAGCTAAGAATAAAAGAATAAGAATAAAAACTTTTTGTATAAATACAGAGAAAATACGTTGTTCTTTGCCATACAGCCTAAAAAATAGTCTGTGCTGTAGGCTTAATTACCACACCATGGTGTCAGTGGGCTTTGCATCCACCTACACATGAGATGGCTTAAAGTTAGTGCTGATGTCTCCGTGCTAGTGCCAAAGCCCACTTTGGCCTCTCTAGTGTATCACATCAAGTACTGTTGTGTTTTGTCAGTACAGACCTGGTCATGTCAGTACAGAATACCCTCCCCGCGCACCCAGAGTTACTCGGTGCCATATACCTGGCATAGATTAAGCGACTGAAGCAGTGGAAGAGGGTACTTTAAGCTTAGTGCCATACTGGTTTAGCAACATGGGTGAAACTTTGCCGTCTGCTTCCACCTTCTGTGGCAGATAGGTTTTAGATAGATCACATTCCATGTGATAGGTTTCCAGTTTCTTTTTCTTAAGCTCTCTTTCATGTTACAGAAGGCTGATAGAATGTTTGGTGTTAACCTTCTGGCACTCTCAAGTCCTCACTTGGGTTAGGTCTTCTCCTAGGCAATTCTGCAGCAGGGCACAGCATGTTCCTGTACATGATAAAATTTGTCAGTGTTGTTTCGGTGTCTCCAAGAGAGAGTCCTGAAATGAGAACACAGACTACTTAAATTTTGTCATTGAACTGAATGATGGTTTCTAAGAGATCTTTCAGTATTGGCTACCTTTTTATTTCTTGCAATTCACCACCAATGTCATAAGTATGTTACATTTAGTTTTATAGCTTCTGAAGCTCAATGGTCTGACTTCAGATGCTCCGTTTCTGAGACTTTATGAATGGTCCAGAGATGGCTACACCACTGATCTTTTTCTTTAATATCACTCTAGATCTTGCCAACTTTCCAACTTGAAACACAGTTTAATGAAATGCAACCATGAATGTAGATTTCTACTTTTGCCTTTGCTCCTGAAGTGTGTTGCAATTTCAGTTTATGTGGATATCAGATAAGCTCCTCCTTTGCTCAGTTATTTAGGTTCTGTCTTGACTCCAAATAATGTTCTTTGAACTTTAACCTCTTTTGACTGGTTGGGGTTGTTTTTCACTTGATCTTTTGCATGGTCAGATGGGCCATGTAAATTTGCACAAGGCAATTGAAAGTCTGACTGAAACCAAAGTGGTGTTAAATCAGGGGCAATTTTAGTTCAGGAAGGAGCACTTTGAGTGCCAATAATCAGGAGTCGCCTCCTGTGAAGTCAAACCAAGGTGAGATCTGACCTTTTATCTGAAGGAGGAAAAGGCTAGTGCATGTTCTCACTGTGTTGCCAATTAATAAATGTTTTTAAGACAAATAATCTGCACTACAAAGATTTTCTTTACAGTGAGTGTTTCCAGAGCCAGAAGAAACTCCAGTATCCAAGGTTTATGCTATAGTACAGAAGGTGCATCAGGTGTTTTGAAGTCATCCTAGAATCATAGAATGGCCTTGGAAGGGACCTTAAAGGTTATCTAGTTCCAACTCCCCAGCTGTGGATGGGGACACCTTTCACTAGACCAAGTTGCTCAGAGCATCATCCAACCTGGCCTGAAACACTTCCAGGAATGGAGCATCCACAGCCTCTCTCAACAACCTGTTCCAGTGCCTCACTGCCCTCACAGTAAAGAATTTCTGTAAAGAGTCCTAACATCTAATTTAAACCTGCATTCTTTCAGTCTGGAGCCATTCCGCCTTGTCTTGTCACTACAAGCTCTTTTAAGTATTCTCTCCCCAGTCTTACTTGCAGGCTCCCTTCAGATGCTGGAAGGCTACAGTTAGGTCACCCTGAAACCTTCCCTTTTCCAGATGGAACAATCCCAATTCTCTCAGCCTTTCCTCGTGGGAGAGGGGCTCCAGCCCTCTGATCATCTTGGTGTCTCTCCTTTGGACTCACTCCAACAGGTCCATGCCCTTTCTGTGCTGGGACCCCAGAGCTGGATGCAGCACTGCAGGTGGGGTCCCAGCAGAGCAGAGGGGCAGAATCCCCTCCCTGGCCCTGCTGCCCACGCTGCTTTGGATGCAGCCCAGGACGCCATTGGCTCTCTGGGCTGCGAGCGCACATTGCTGCGTCATGTCCAGCCTCTCACCCACCAGCACCCCCAAGTCCTTGTCTATCAGGGGGTACACCTTATTTGACCTTTATGTCCTGAAGCAATTTATTTATGGAATATGATTTCCTTTGTGGTCAAACCCTTACTTTGTGTCTGAGTCACTCTGCTGTTTATTATTTGTCTCACACATGAATCTACCCTGCAGCCTTTTCCTTCCTAGGGCATCTGAAGGGGCATTTAGAACATCCCTTCTCTATCTGCCTTCTTAGTTCAGTAAAATGCGAGTGAACCTGAACTACTGCCAAGATGGGGTCTCCTGCCAAACTTCTTCAAGTTTAGCCAGTGTATTCCAAATTTTAAGAAGACTGCTGTTAGGATTTGAGGCTGGAATGATAGAGTAGTTTAAAATCACTTTATTATATTAAGACAGTATGATGAGTGGTGAGAAGTGTGCCAGAAGAACAGTACTGCATCCCTGGAAATAAATCATCTTTCATCCCTTGCTAGGACATGTTGCTGACATCAGCATGCCTTGTTTTTACTGTTTTCATCATATTTTTAGACCAGGGTTTGAAAAGAAGATAAATACCTGGCTTCTACACATCCTAGATAATTTTATTGATACTTTTGATGGATTCACAAGCTCAGTTGCATTGAGCGCACATTGCCTTGAGGCATTCCTGACCTCTTGTGTCGTGATCCCCCTATCACTCTTCATATTGTTTACAGATAAATATATGGTGAGAAATTGGGCCAAGCTAAGAGCCCTCTGAAGAGGAACAGTCGCTATCTGAGCATGACTTCATGCCTTTGTATGAACTCTGGGTTGGGCTGAATGTATTGCAGCCCAGACTCCTGCGAGGTGCATGTAATCTGTGAATTCCAGCATGATTAAGAGGAGAAGCCTAAAGACAAGTCAGTAGCCTGTGGTGCAGAAAGTAAGCAAGCAGGTCATCAAATTTTACAAACCTAGACAAATTGCTGATCCTGTTCTTTCTGTGCAGCTTAGACACGGCCATTACCTCTAAATAGGAGGTTCTCTTGCAGGTCACAGGGTGTCTTTATGAGTGTTGCTGTATTTTGATAGTTTGATAGAGTAATTCTACCTATTCACTTCCATGTATTTCGCCTAGTTCAGGTGCTTCTCAAGTAGAGGTGTTCACTGTTCTATACTGCAGAGTGAGGGCGGTGTAGCAGAATGTAGTTACTGAATCTGCTGATAGTGCCCCAAATTGGGGAAGCACTTCTTTCTCAGTAGTTGTAACAGCAGTACAGTACAAAGAGGAACACGTTATACTTGGAACCAAGTCTCTGGAGCACTTCTAAAATCATAGTAGTAGGTAGGAGCTTACTCCCTAGCAACAGGATCAGTTTGTGTGGGGAGTATGCCTTCTGCACCACTCTGTGCTGAGTAGTACGTCTTTCTGTTAATCACTTGTAGTTTTGAATCCTGTCTAGCCATTTCATGGAATCCTATAATATCCTGAGCTGGAAGGGACCCACAAGGATTATTGAGTCCAACTCCTGGCCCTGCACAGGAAAACACCAGGAATCACACCAAGAGCCTGAGAGCCTTGTCCAAATGCTTCTTGAACATTTGATTTTTCATGTGAGATTTTCATTGACAGTTGTTAAGTGTAGTGATTTAATGGCACTGCTTCTTCCAGAGGCTTTGCTCTAGCTGCAGCTGTCCTTTTTGGGCTGTATTTAACTATAAGATAGTCTATGTTAATTTTGAATTGGAAAAAACATCTTATGCTTAGTTTTATCATTCTTTGTAAAACCTGGGAATACTTTCAAATATACTTAAAAAATGGTAATGTTTCTGCTCCAAAAATTAAAACTCCGAGGGCCTTTTTTCTGCCTTATCCTTCTGCAGACATGACCTAATTAAAGTCATCTAAAGATTCTTGTTTAAAAAAAAATCCTCTGTATAAATGCAAAGAACTGAGAATGAAAGGATTTAACTGGCTTATTGTGAAGGGACACAGACCTATGGAGTGCAAAGTCAGTAACCCTTTCATCTCTGTACTCTGTACTTTAGGTAACTTCTTAGAGACTCTTTATCACCTATCTGATATCTTGCCCTGGAAGAGAAGGGGAGTAGAACAAGAGCAGAGGTGGGATGAGGACAGCAGGCAAATAGCCATGTGTCTGTCTCTGCAGTCACAAGCAGGCTTCTACACAGGAAGTTTCCACCTTCAGGGCTGGCTTTATATAAAAAGTGGGGGATTTGGGGGGCAGGGTGGGTGGGGGTTGTTGTGTTTGGGTTTTTTGGTGTTGGGTTTTCTTCTCCTGGGGAATGAACTATCAAGTCTAATAGTTGGTTTGCAGTGAACTTTGATACGGGGAATGCTCTTCCAGATAGTTTGAACACTGTAGTGTTGATTGTGGTTTGTAACAAGCCTTCAGTTCTTCTCAAGGGCCTTCAATTGATGTCCTCTCTAACTGCATGTCACCCATCAGCATTAGGCCCTGAATGGGGGGCCCATAGAGCTTTTATCTTTCTTTTTCTGGTATTCAGAGTGAGAGCTGAAAAAAGGCAGCATAGTCCTAGTGCCTGATTGACTCAGCCCTGCAGGCTGCCTAGGATTGAGGACCTGCAGCCCTTTGTGCAGGGCTGAGCAGTTCCTCAGTGCTGCTGTGGTGGATGAGTGCACCTATTACCTGGAGGTGGTTCTGGGCTACTCTGGCTCTGGAATTTTTGTAGTTAGGCATGGTGCTGCCTTGCATCAGCTTGGCACTTGTCGCTGTTATCCCTGATTCTGTGCTCTGGAGAGACATGGGGACAGCAGTGACCTCCAGCTGGTTGATGCACTGACATTGCATAAGGTTGCGTAGGTCTTCTGCAGCAGAGCTGATTGTATCCATAAATGCATTTACACAAGTGGGAGAAATAGCTCTACTGTAAGAGAACCCATGCAATTTTTGACAGGTTTTTTTTAAATACTGTAATGTTTTTTGTTTGCAAATTTATTTATATTATGCTTTTCATAGCAAAGAGGAAAATATCTGTTACCTTTTTTATGCTTGTCTTTGGGGCATTTGTTGTTGTTTCAGGCTAGACTTAACAGGTAAAACCTCAGGAAAAATATGAAAGAGTTAACATGTAAAACCTCAGGAAACCACTACTTCAGTGTTTCCAGAAGTAAAAGAAATAATTATTTGGATGCCAAAGAAAATAACTTTTTTCCTTTTAAAAATAAGGATTTCTAATAGAAATAATTGAGTCCCATGGCAAATCTGAATTATTCAATCAGGTTTGCTTAATTTGATCTTTAAAACCATTTCCCTTCCTACTTGCCAACTGTCAGACAGAGAAATACTGATGATTTTTAAGGAAAAGTGAGTAAGACCCTAACTCAGGACAAAAAGGGCTGAAGAACTAAATTCAACACTGTGGTGTTTGTGTGCTTGAAATTCCCTTGAATAGCTTATTTGTATTTTTGCCATTGTTATCAGAATAAGAATGTTATAAACAGAAAATCAGGAATCTCGAGAAATAAGCACGTGTTCTTTGCTCTGACTTCTGGCCTTCCAGATTCATCTTGATACTGTTCTATTTTTTTCATGTTATGAGGAAAATACACTGTGAAAAATTGAAACCATGTGAATTAATGACACTTTAACAAATTATAAGGTTTCATAAAGGAGCTTACTGGTTAAACCACAGAGTCATGGTCTGTGAAGCAAAAATGGCCTGTTGGCTTTAAAAGTGTCTCAAAGCAGGTTGCATACAGTGTCTGCAAATGAGAATTTCTCTAGCTGAAAATAGGTTACTAGTGGCATACTCAAGGGGACTGATCTTTTTAATAATACATATATAAATAATTTAAATGAGAATATCAGATCTAAGATTGTAGTAAATGTTAGCTGATGATACTGAATTTAGAGGAAGGGAATAGCAAACGTTTCAGCATTTATGTAACTCAATTCAGAGGGATTTGGGATCTTTTAAGTGTCTGAGTCATTCAGTGGAAAACGTGCTTTAATGCAAACAGATGTAAAACAATGAGTCTAGTGGCTCCCACAAAAAACAGAGTATGTATTAAACAGAACAGTCATGAAGTTCACTGACCAGACACAAAATTAAGGTTTACTTTACATCTGTGTAGCTGGGAATACAAGCCCGGTATAGCTGTGCAGGAGAAAGTAAGAGGAGGGGATTAATGCTAAGAATGAGAGAGAAAGAGGGAAACGTAGTACAAATCCAACTGTACAGTGTGTTGCTGGATCACAGAAAAGGCAGATTTCAGTCAGATGACACACATGCAACTAAAAAAACCTCCAATACTGAGCTCACAGGATTTGTCTCAAGGGCTTTGTTTCAGTAGGGATTTCAGTGTGGTGGGGCTGAAGGAACAGCTGGAGTCCAAGCCATCCATTTTTTAATGAGGGAGAAGAGTTCTAGGCAGGTGGGTTTATTTTGGTGGGTGTTTTTTCCTCCTGTTTTGAACCTTTGACTTAATAATTCTGAACCATGAAAACAATACCAGGAGGCCTCTAAAAAGGAGAGGCTGAAGTGTCTGGATCCCAGTGGATGTTTCCTCAGGGTGATAGGGTAACAGTGAATCTAGAAGAATGCTTAGAACAGCAGTAGAAGCAGCAGAAGTACCCAAAGCCATCAAAGCTCAACAGTAGGAAGTAAAAGAGTTGATTCAAGTGTGCTGGGGGTCAAACAGGAAGATTCTTCGTTGTTACCATTTTTAGTATGATTTCCAATGCCAGCACTTTGCCCTAAAGAATTCAAGTTCAGATGGCATCACAAGTATCAAGGAACAGGAACTGAAAGTGTGAAGCAAATACGCAGTTGGACAAGTCTGTGTGAAGGTGCCTAGTCCAAGTTAATATGGTAAACCTAAGGTGATAGACTGTTTTTTGGGCATTGAAAATGTGTTTATGAATACTGAATGAGTATTTAACATATTACTTTAGTAGTCTGTGACAGGGAAGGAAGACAGTGTTGCCTCAGCCATCTTACGTATGGAGCCATGCTTCCCGACATGCCCAAAGCAGGCAGCTTCTGTTTGGATGGTAGATGGCCAACATGTACTGTAGTAGCTGGTGAAAAAGGAGTTTTGATTCATCTCCTGTTTACTCTGAGCTGACCTACCTGTGTCAGAACTGTAGCAAGTGTGATGGTTCCTGAGAAAGAGGGAGAGGGATTTTTGTGGTGGGATTGTCTCTTTTGGTACAGGTAAATCATCTTGAGGTGGAGAGGAAAGCCAAGCTCTGGAGGAGAACTCACTGTTGTCTATGGCTTGCACTTACCTGTCTCTTGATGCATCCAAACCAGGTTCACTTTATCCTTTGCAGCAAATACTGCTGTTATGTCTGCCTGGCCGTGTTTTACTCCGTGTTAGTCCATTAGTCTCATCTTCCCCTGAATCTTCTTTCTTCCTCACTTCTTGAGATATTCTTGGGGATATTATTGCTCTGGGATTTTAATTTTTGACTCCATGTGAAAGAGTAGGTTATTCATGATCTTGGGAAAGTAAGGCTTTTGTCCCACTAGAGAGCATATATAGGATATAAACTTCAGGATATAAACCCTGGGCCAGAACATTGGTAGAGGGTGGGATTATGTGATGCTGAGAATTATCACTCTTAGGAAGAACAGTGGAAGGAAATTTGGCTAACCAAAATCCCAAAGGTGGGTGTAAAGAGATAGGGAATAGGATTTCATTTGCACAGCCAAATAAATTATGGTTAAAAGATGCATCTACAAGCTGGTATTGAGCTTTGGCTGAAGTGATCATCTGTTGCAATTGTAGCAATGTTTATGTAGGCATAAAAGGGTTTGGGGCAAGTGTTGATCTTTTTACAGACTTGTTTAATCTCTGCTATATAAAATTTAGAAAGAGGATTTGATACATCAAAGGAACTTTAGCAAGAAATAGTACCTACTTTTGGTGGAAGGAGGAGGTTGGTTGCAGATCATGGGAGGTCTCTGGGTCACCTCAGCAAGCACCAGAGAAAGCAGAGGCTGTGGGGATGGGAGGGGGGGGGACATCTGTGGAAAAGTACTCCTTCTAATGACACTAGGTTTTGCCCACTGCTGTGCATTGTAAAAGTGAAGCTGTCTTCTCTCTTTTAAAATAGAAGTAGTTCTTAGGGTTTTCCCACCAGAACTAGAACTCATCACAGTTGTATGGTGTGTGGACACTAGTCTCATTTTTGAACTCAGTCACATGTACAAACTTCGCAGATGCAGAATGCATTTGTGAACAAGAATCCTTCCTCTGATCATTTCCTTTCTGTATTCCACATTTGGTCTTCATTGTGTATCCCATGAATGTAGTGGGAAATCTGCCATTGACTCTGATGGGAGCTCAGACCCTTGGGTCTTCATGCCTCTGGTTATTTCCAGTCTTTTATTTAACTAATAAGAATTACAGAAATGCTTCTCTTACAAAAATACTCTTTCTGGCAGTAACAAGGATATATTTCCCCTGAGAGCTATTTTTGCTGTGTTGCTATTGCTTTCTGATCCTTAACAGCCAAATCTTGGTTGAGCCCCTCATGCAGCTAACTAGTCTGTGGGCTTATAGGCCATATAGTCAATCAAGAGAGCAAGGCAAGCATGGCAGGGCCCAAGGACTGTCTTGCTGCTTTTATTAAAAGGTGAGTGGGGGGTGGTAGCGCTGTAGAAATGTAGTTTTCTAAAATGCATGTCTTTAAAATTGGCATACAGATGAGTTACGTTAAATAAGTACATTTTAAAGGTGATCTAATCCTCTGCACAGTCAATGGCATGAAAAAGAACAGAAGCCGTACAGTTTTCTCTTTTACTGAGGGGAATGTTTTGGGCCCTTCTATAGTGTAACTTTACACCTAGAGATGGGAGCAGGGTAGCAGCAAAAGCTGTTCATATCAGGTTGGAGATAAGGGTGTCACTGGAACCTTTTGCCCCCTTGGGTGTCTTGTAACAGCCTTTCATAGCAGCTGTTCCATTTTAAGGATGAGTGCACACAACAAATTCCAGACATCCCATGGCCAGTGCAGTTGGTGAATGGTGAGTTTAGGCTTCATTTGGTACGAGCCTTGAGAGGGCTGAGACAGAGCTGTCAGGGCTCATTGTTCAGCCTACAAGATCTAAATAAAGAAAACATTTCAAATTCCAGTTGACACTGTTGTTTTACCAGACAGAAGTAAACATAGAGCACATATGTTCTTAAACTAGTTGTATCCCTATTGTGAGTTTTTTATGTTTTAACTATGGCCCTAATAATAAGATGATCTTGGGTTTATATCTTTATAGCCTCAGACAGTTAAATAAAGGAATTAGAAAAGCAGATTTAGGCAGTGACCAGAAATAAATGAATATTCATTGTTGAGGATAAATTGACCTGTATGCTTTTCTTCCTAAATTGTCTTCAATCTCTCAATTCTGTTTGAGAGCTTGAAGCGTAATTAATGCTGCTTTTCTGAAGTATGCTTTTAATAACTCAACTTTTGCTCGTATTAGTAGTTTATATGTTTATTACTACAAATAGCTGCTAGTGGAAAGTTGGCTTTTCATCATTACCTAAAATAACTTTTTTGTGGAAAAAACCCCAACTATATATTTGAGATAAAATACTAAAACTCACAAGAATCAAAAGACAGTCTCAGCCTTAAGATTTATTAGAAAATTGAACTGGCAACTACTAGTGTTTTTTCTTATAACTTCTTACTCGTTTGTAAGCAGCTGTGTTTATTCTTTTAGAAGCTCTTGTATAGATGATTCCTTCAGAGTTTGGAGGGCTTTTTTAAAATAGGACTTTTTTTTTAAATTTTCTTTTTTCACACAAAAGCATTCTAAACATTCCCCAAAATAAACAAAAAGCTGCAGAAGGAATGTCTGGAATGACTGTCGCACTTGCTGGTGGAGAAGCAGAGGTAAACACAGTATTACGTATTGCAGCAAAACAACACGTTCACTTGTGGCATGAAGATTAATTTTAAGAAACTAAATGTACTAGTTGATTGAATTTTCCCATCTCCTTGCATAGCCAAACTGGTCAGGAAATTGCATCTGTGACTTTGTCTGTGATGGTTCGTCTGTGGATGGATTTCAGTGTTTTCCAGGGAGTTGCACCCCTGTCTTGATTCCTGTCCAACTATAAATCTTCACAATGCATGCAAGTACTTCTGAAGTGCGTCCAAAATGTGTTGCTGTCTGACCAAATGGTAGCGTAGCTCTCCCAAGAGAAAGCACACATTGTTTTTGCGGTTTTAAATAGACCTGAAAGTGTAGTTGTGGTTATTCAGCTATTGAATTACTTTCTCAAGTGTGTTACGAAGTATCCTTGATAGTAGGGAATACGGAGGGAGTGTGTAGTTATTGGAGCTAGACAGAGCTCTTTTCAAATGTCAGTATCTAAGTGTACTTTAAGTCAAAGAATTGTAATCGTTTGCTATAAGAATTATTCTCTATACAGTACTAAGAGAAACCGAACACAGTTTATCAGTACAAGACACTTGTGTGCATGTGTAAGACTGCAAAGGTAGAAAGAAATAGTACAGGTTGAGGTTAACTGCACGTGCATATAATGGTGTCAAGTATAACATCTTAAACTCTCCCAAGAGATAATAAGCAAACATGCTGAAGACAAATGGTCTAATTTTTTTTCTCTGCTCCCCTGTGAGGTAGTCTAGGGTTATAAAGTTTTGATGATTTATTTCGTCCTCCTTCTTTCTTCTTCTGCTGTTCCTTATGTTCTCCATCCTTCTCGCATTATTGTCATCTTCCTGACCCCCTTCTTCCCCACACTGAGTTAAGAAAAAAAGAACTTGAGTGTAAAGTAGTTAAAAAGCCGGTCAAAACCAGTAGTTCACCCCATCCTACAGCTGTTCAGGCTTTTGTTTCATAGTGGAAAAGACTGTTTCTTTCCCTACCCATTTAAGCTTTGTTGTGTTGCTGCTGAAGTTCTTTGCACTTTTAAGAGCTTTTTTCCAGGTATAGGTGGATTGTTTTAGGAACAACCTAAGGCAAGTTAAGTAGTGTGCACTGATAATCAGATATAAATACACGTAGATGGAATTCGCGTAAGAGTTACCACCTATATCATCATTGTTCCTTAGCCTCGTTAACTTGGGTGTACTCCTATAGAATATAGATTAGGGGTTTTTTAGGTGATTCCCTGGGGACTTCCGCAGTTATTCAGGTACGATACTGTAGTTCCCTTTCCAAGGCTGTGGTCGTTCCCACTGTAGTACAGCAGCTCCTGCAAACTGTAGGTGGTGGCTGGTTTTTTTCTCAGAATTTCCAGTATGGCCTGTTCCATCCTGTAAGCTGCCCATTGGAAGGAGGAAAATACATCCCCTTGCGTCATTAGTATTTCTATACAGAGATAAATTTCCTAAGGTAGGATGTTGTTTCCCTTGTCACCTGTCTTAGGCAGCCTCTGGAGAAATTCTGAGGTTTTTTTCCCTGCTTTGAAATGTTTTAGGGCTGAAGAAAAACGAGCACTCAGGTGTTGTCAAGTCCGTAGTTCTGACCAGACATATGACTGCAGCATATTTGTGACCTTTAGAATTGAGAACAACTCGTGTTTGCAGTGCTGTGATTCAACCGAATCAGCTCTCTGAGAATGAGCACAGTGGTGGCTGTCTTTGCCTTGTTTGCCAGTCTCTGGTCTGTAGTCTCCATCAGGGAAGTCGTAAGTTTGTGTCTGCACAAGGATCGTGCTCGTGATATGCTAACTGAGAGCTAAAAGGAATTATACACTTGTCTCATGGTTTACCAGTCCATAGATCACAAAATGAGAAACATTGATCTAGCAAATTACATGCATGTAGGGCTTTAATCTCATTTTGGCCTTCCGTTTCCAAATAAGGTGGACATGCCAAGTATTGAGCTTGTGTGGAATTGAGGTTGTCATTCCAGCTCAGCACATTGCCTTGTGAGAGATGTGCATGCATCACTTGTATCTAGAGATGTTAAGTATGCTGGCAACATCTCTAGAGTGTTTAATTAACAGCTTTCAGTAGAACATCAGCTTGTCAATGATGAGGTCATATGGTATTGAGCCTCCTGAGTCTGAGAAAGTTTAATAGCTGGGCTGAGCATGCTACAATGCCTAATGATTTTATTTATTTTCTGGGGACAAGTTGGGCCTCCCTGATGTTTTAGTCTCTCGTTTAGCAGGAGGGTGAAGAAAACTGGCGTTTTGAAGGCTATATTTGAATGCAGCGTAGTGAAATGGGAAATACTCACGGAACAATATAATTGCTTAACCTCTGCAATGACTTACCAGCTGCATTCTTTCCCAGACATTGTACAGAGATAATTTTTTTCAATACTGAACTAGAACTGAAAAAAAAAATCAACTGGCATTACCCTCTGTCTTCTCTGTTTTCCTCCTCCTTTTTTGTTGTTACCCCAACCCAAAGCAGATTAGCTTTGCAAAAATAAAAGTCTTATGTTCTGCATGGATAGCTTGCCTGTGATGCACATCAGGTCATTGTCACACCAGCGTACATTTTCCTGAGTCTTCACTCAGTGCCCTACAACCCCTGGAACTTTAGTTTTGGTTTGCACAAAAGAGGAGGAACTTTTTTCGTTTTACTCTCTTTTCTGAAGCAGGAGAAGGTAATTTGCTTTGTCAGTAGTGATGGTTTTAACTCTTTAACAGCCTTAGAGGAACACAAGAGGTGGATATTACAAAGTACCTAATGTTACTTGTGTGCTGGAGTTTGAGCCAGTGGTTGTGTGCAAGAGCTCTCTTACTGGGGTGCATCCTGGGAAACAAATTGTCAGCAGTACTCCCCAGAATTTGCTGTGAGTTGAGTGTGGGGTTATTCACACAAAGTTTGTGGGGCTGGGTTTCCTAGTGTTGTTGTAGCTGATGTCATTGCACCCTCTTAGCTTTGAGAAGTGGATGTTCATATTTCTCCCATAAAGACAGCATTAAAAGAATAGTCTTGAACACTGATATCCCCAAATATTATACATTAGCATTAAATGAGTTTATAATAATAATGGGAAAACGTTTAGGAATCACGACCTTTAGAATCATTTGAACAGTCTGCTTTCTGTCAATTTTTGCCTTTTAGAAAGTGCTAATTCTTGTTAAGTCCGCATGAGAGATTTGTTTAATGAGGAGATTAAATGGGTGATTATATATCTTTTAAAAATGGTTTTTGTGGATAGGCTTCATGATGCCACTCTCCCATTTGGCACAGCAACATAGAGCAGTCTTTTTAATTACCTCAGCAGGGTCACTGGGACCCAAGCTGTTTGCTTTATTAAACCCTGATGGTGCCTTTGGAGCAGCTCCCTCTAAACTCTGCTGTCACAATTGTATCTAAATTAGCATCTGAGTGACCCTCTTTTCAGGCTTTCCAAACCCCAGCTGACAGGGATTGCCAAAAGATGCTAATTGCTTGGGCCGACTAGGAACAAGGGCTTGCCAAGATAACAAAAGGACTAATGTTTCTTTCAATATGCATCTAGATTCACATAAGTACCTCTTTTAATTACCAAGAATTATTGTAATGCCCAGTCAATGGAATAATTGACCCTCAACAGCGAGAGCTTATTATGTAATAAATAATGGCGTCAGCCTTGTCAGAGTAGCAGGTACCGAGGTGATTTGCTGGACTGAAAAGGGCTTTTCTCAGCGAGGGCTCTGGGATAGACCAAGGCATCCCAGTAGGAGTCCAGCAGAGGGGACTAATTTGAGTTTAACTGAGAGGAAATGCACTAAAAGCTTTTAGACTTATCCTTATGATGACAAAGGAGGAAATAAAAAGGATTGAGTTGGTAGTTTGGCAGCTTACATCGAGGGAATGTCGCGCTGATGAGGCAGACAGTCAAGCATTGTGCAGCTACTTCTGGTCTGTGCTGTTTTTGAGAGCATATTTTCATCAGGACTGCTGGGGGATAGTATGAGAGGGGCATTACTGCCTTAAACAAATTTGTATCTCTGTTTCAGCACTCCTTATATTCACTGTACTTGCACAAGAACAAAATGACATTATTAGAAGCAAGAAATTGATACATGTGAAATGTATTTTTTTTTCTTTTTTTTTTAAGGCAAAATAACAAATCCAGTGTGGTTTTACCTCTTCTCCAGTTCTTATGCTTGCCTTCCTTTTCAACTCCTGAATCTCAGGAGGTGCTGCAGACTAGATCTGTTCTCAGCGACACTGAGGTATAGCCAGGGTTCATTTATTTTGTTAGTGTGCCCAGAATAACTCAGAAATCAAGATCCGGCCTTCTATTCTGAAGTCTCCGTGTTCATAAAGGAAATACAGCCTACAGTAGAGCAGTTATCCTGGTGTTCAAAGTAGGCTCTGGGGATAATCTAGGAACTGTTGGCAAATATATGTGGAAAACACATACAGACATGGAAAATCCCTTCCCCTCCCCCTTACAATCGTGGAAAGAGTCTATGCACACAGCACGCTCCTGAGGGAAATGTTCGTAGTCTCATTTCTGACAGTCTTCTTGTCCTTTTAGGTCAGACTATTGCAAGTTTGGCTTGAGATATATTGGCAGAGCTACTTGGGGAGATCTGCATAGTGCCTGCCAAAACAAGTTTTGGACCAAACCATGCTTTTTAGTGCCTTGCTTTTATGATTAAGGTCACTCCTGCAAAGCGTGCGTAAAGCAAGAAAATAAATATTGACTTGGTTAGGTGATATATGAATAGCACTTTCTGTTATGTTTATAAGGTCACCAGAAAGATCTGATGGAATTGCCTTGTGCTGAATTTCATTTCAGTTTATCTCTGTGTTGTCCCATGGGCATATTTTTTGTGATGCATGGTACATGAGTATGCTGAAGAAAATATATTCTAGTTCAAAGATGTTTCCAACGTGATGCTCTTTTAAGTAGACACTTCTTGTTTTGCATGTTCCTTAACTAACATTATGGATGTCCAGGGGGGTGTTTAGCATAACAGAAGAAATATTTCAGTTGAAGGCTGATAAGCTGAGTATGAATGGAAAATGAATGCTGTAGATTAATTACACATAAGTCATATTAAGCTCTTTCCATTTAAATGTGCTCTTCGCTATTCCTTCTGATCTGTCCTTACCTGTCATTCAGACTCAACATTTTCATGTGGTAGAGAAGGAGTGAGGAACAGGCCTGAGGATAAGTTTTGCCTGGTAAACCCAACCGTACTCTTCGGAAGAGCTCGGTCTCCTTTGAAGAGACATTCAGATCAAGATGAGTTGGCAGCACAGCAACGGGAGTGAAGTCGGGGGCTAGTTGTGCTTCATCACATGGTCAACAGAAATAAATATTTTCTGAAGGGGAAACCAAGTTTAAGCTGTACTTTCAGGTTGTGTTAAACTCCTACTGAGGCTGCATGTTTTCTTAATAGAGAGTTTAAGCTAACACCATACACCTGAGACATCTTGAGAGCATCCTGGCCCTTTCATTGTTTCACTTCCTCTCTGAACTCCACACTTACTCCTACTGCTGAAACTCCTGAGAGCTTTCCGGAGCTTAGGCTTGTTAAGAAAAAGTCTCTGTCCCTACAGTGTGCTGTGTATATTCAGCACTGGAGAAAGGGGAGAATCAAAGAGAATATGCCACATTGCACACTGTGAGAGTTGCCTATACACATCTGAGGTAAGTGCACAGATTTGGCCAGAAAGGGCAGTTCTGAGGTGGGATAGTGAAGGGAGAGAGTGAAAGATAGCATTGTCCAAGAAGCAGCTTCAAATAAATTGAGGATGTCCTCCCATTGCTTCTTCAAGCTCTTTTTTTTTCTTTTATTTCAGTGGGTCTTGAAGCAGTGAGAGAGACTGGCATGTGTCCACTGATGCTTGCATGGCATGAGATGGCTCTCATGATGAGTTAAGGAGATCAGTATTATAAAGCTTTATCTTCTATGTGCTTTGTAGGCAGAAGTATCAGCTGGTCACTGTCCTCCTTTTATCTGTGACTGCAGGGCTGGTCGCTCTAAAGCGACCGAGGCTTGAGTGATAGCTAAAGTAGATGATGAGGTGGCAGGGAAGTTATGAATTATTTTACATCTATTTTTATTGTAGAAGATGAAGGGGAAATTATTATTCCAAGGGCATTTTTTTAATGGAAATCAGTGTGTGACCATAGCAAATCTTAATGTTTTCGGAGAAAGTTAGGAGATCTATTGAAAATTCAGGAGTAGTAAATCACTCAAATACTGTAGTGGAGATAATGACAAGATAGAACAGTAAATCTGTACCCTGTAAATTCCTTGATAAAACAGTGATTGTATGAATGGGACATAGTAAGCACTTTCAAAATCCCTTCCTGTTCTTTTTTAACAAGTGCTCCTGAAAACCTAAAGGTATGCAAATTAAATCTATCTTCAAGGGAAAGCGTAAGAATTAGATATAACTTAATTTTACTTCAGCTCTCGGAAATGAAATTGAGGAAGGAATTTTCCTATTAGAACAGCAATAGCCATGAATAACTCCATCAATTATCTTTTAAATTTTTCCTGATACGGTTTTATGTAAGTGAATATGGAGTTCATCCCACAGAGATTTCATACGTGAAGAGCATAAGGGGAAAATTAGGTTAATGTAACTTAAGTCAAAATTACATGGCTTTGGTGAGGAAATTGTAGTGCTTCATATTATCAGCATTATTGAAGAAATTGGTGGAAGATAAGGCAACCTGGATGAGGCAAATGACGTGACTTTCCTAAAAGTTTTCCAAAATGTTCCTCCTAAGATTCTCTTGGGGAAAATAAATAGCCATGTAATCCAAGGCAGAGTGCTAGTGTGGATTAAAAACTGTTCAAGCAGGTGTGTACAAGGCCAGCGAAGTGACCTAAGCAATCGGTGCTTTAAGGCAGAGATGATGATGATGTAGAAAAAGAGTGGAGGAAGTTTCTGTCAAATTTATCCAGAGGGGAGGCTGATGTAGAAGATCCTAAAATAGAAGTCACCTGTTCTTGAGACTGGTGCAGAGGCAGACAAAATTAGTGAGGAGTTGACTTGGGGGTCTCTGTGACACAGGAACTAAGGAATGGGAGAGAAGAGTGAACAGCAGTTTGTCAAAGGCTGCTCAGGAGGAACTGTCAGGTGAGGAGACAGTGATGTGTGATTGAAAGAAGCAGGCAGATTCTAGGTAGCTTTTGCTTGAATGTTGAAGCATAAAATAGTACCTGAATCAAGGAATTGGAAATTGTTTGGAGGAGCGAGGTGCTTTGACCTAGAAGAAAGCTTTTAAGACCGTTCGGCAAGTAAATGCCACACTGTGTAGCATGAGAGAAGGGCTGAGCCATCTTCTGCTTATCTTACCCTGCAAAAACATGGGAGTGTTTAGAGAGATCAAAATACTGATGAAAGGTCCCTTTCCTATGAAATGATCAAACTACCCCGAATCATGTGCTGCACTGAGAGACATTATAAATAAATAAAACAAACCAATCTTCAATAATAGCGCACCGAAGCAGTGCTGCTATATAAATTGTGAAAATACATGTAGTTCGTGACTGCTTAGAGTAACGTTTCAGTTCACTTCAGACTTCTGCAAGAATTACCAGTGTATCTGATACTGTATCTGAGTATCTATCACCACTTAGCTGATGAGGAAACATAATTTTTGTTGGTTTATTTTGGCGACTGGTTCGTTAGAATTTAATCCTACTGCAGTGAAATTTCTAGTGAATTGCCATTAACTTAGTAAAATAGTGTATTTACTAACGCTGACTGAGAGAGCAAGGTCAGTCTGCAAGTTCTTGTGCGGATGAATATTTTTCTGTCCAGAAAAAAAACCCAAACAAGAAGACAAAAACACCGACCAAAAAAACTACCACTACCCGTATTCCCACCCCCCCCCAAAAAAATCTTTCAGGAATTGATTTTATAATCAGTGAAGGAGCTCAGTTTGTTTTGTTGCTTCCTCTGTGAATAGCTAGGCTGTACCTATAGTACGGCAGTTATGGTAACATGTTATAGTCATGTTTACAGAAATCCTGGGCTACTGCTGACCTTCAGTTGTAGCAGAGGAATTCTACAGGCATCAGTCCTTTCACACACTTTGACCTGTTTCCAAGCAGCGGTTACCTCAGTTTTCCCTTTTCCTTTCATACAAGCTGCACAAATACTCCAGTACTTATTTTAGACAATATCCTGAAAAGCCTTCAACAGTTTTTGTGGTGGCTGTTTTCAGAAAAGTGCTATTAGAATTTTTATTTAAACGCAGGGCAAGTAGTTGTCATTCAATCACAACTTTGCACCAAGTGTGGAAAATGTTGCTTCAGCTTTCTACTAGTGGTTTATTTTCTAGCAGATTCATTTTTCACTTTAAATTTAACACCACATAAAGCTGGAAATGCCAGAAAGACTCAGAATTACTATGCAGGTTCATTGTTATGGTTGTCTTAGTGTAGATGTAATTTGGTGAACATCCTGTGGTTTTGAGGGGTTTTCCATACTGATTGTTTACAATGTTCCATTCAAGTTTTCTGCCAGGTAAAAAAGGTTTGGGTTTGGTTTTTTTCAAATGCTAATTTCATTACTTGGCTACCTTGGTAGGCAGGTTAGCTTCTGAAGTCTTGGCAAAACAGAAGAGCTCTGAAAGTAGGAATGAACGTGTTTCCTTAATCATACTGGTTCTAGCTTTTTTAATCAGCCTTTTTAACACCTATTTTATTATGTTACCAGACTAAACTTTTTTAAGAAGGGGTGTCTTTGTTTCAATCACCACATCTTTAGTGTTCTGAATATATCCAGTTAAACCTAGTATTTCTTGGGTTAAAAATGGTAAAATTCAGAAAAGAAAGCCCACCAATTGGTGGATTAAAATTTAACTAAATGCTTTGGAGAAAGAATATCTTTGTTAAAAATTCACTAAACAAATGTATCTGAGATAATTTATCAAAAGTAAAGGAGGTTGCACATAGCAATGACTTGACAGAAAGGTATTATTTAATGGGATAAATCAAGATCGTTAAAATATTATATAATTAAATGAAGAGGTTCATTCCTTTGCAAGGAACCTTTTATACTTATATTCCATCTCACTAATTCTGTGCATCAGACGCTGGATTGATACCGAGAAAGCAGATGAGAGTAAGGAAGTTGCTCTTCTTGTCACAGGTATTCTCTTAGAAGAAAATTGCACTGGGTGTTACTCTGTTAAGCCACCGACACAAGTCATTTTTTGTAAATAAAACAAAGTCTATGTACAAGAGAAGTGCAAACTGAAGTGTAAGTAAACTGCAAAATTTTCTTCAACTTGTTTACTTGCCTGTGGATCTGTACCATGAAAGGCTTAGTTCCAAAAGCTGGCTTCTGGATTAAGTGATGTGTCACTGAGCATTATAAATATGTGCTATATTTACAATGTGGAAAATATTTATTTCATAGCTTATTTGGGCAGATGTGAGCAAGTGTGGGAAGTATGTTAATATATGGAAACACATAACTCTCTAAGTCAAATATTTCCAGTTGGTAATATCCCCAACACAGATTAAATTTCTACCTAAAGCACAGCCCTGTTCTGCACTGCCCTTCTCAGCCTTGCCACGTGAAGGCATGTCTCTTCAACAGGCAGGGATTTGGTTTACTCAAAAGTGGTTTGCTCTGGTCACTTCCATAACAGGCCAGGCAGGCTGAGGATCACTGACTGTCCAGCTTTAAGCAATAGGATAGTGTTTAAACAGGATTTATGGCAAGCCGAGCCATACAAATTGTTGGTGTATCAGGTCACTAATCCAGTTAGTCCTCTGTCTTCTCTCAGGTTACATGTAGTAGTAGTAGTGTTCTTCAAAAAACAGGAATTGAACCACCAAGGTTTGACTGAAACATGAAAAGCTGCTAATTAACCATAGTAATCTGGACGACAGTGGGGTGCACCTTATTGCCTGATCCATGAGGATTTATACCCTAAAAACTGTAATGCCTGCCTTGGTCCTTTCTGTCATGTTTTAGAGGACTCATGGCTGGTTGGTAGAGCATATGTTACTGATCCATGCACAGGTCAGGTCGATCGCAGAGTGTTGGCTCTCTTTGAATCCAGCTGCTAAGCTACAATAGAAGAAAGCTAAAAATACATCAGATATTTTCCTAACACTACACTGCCATGAAAGCAACTGGGTAGTTGTAGAAAGTCATCAGAGAGTTACAAATGGGAGGACCTGTCCCCTTTAGAAGGTCCCTGTGATTGCACAGTGCATTCCCGTAGGAAATCTGAGGGTTCACTTTTGCTCTGCGGTCTCATACCAGGAGAGCCAGTGGAGGCAGGAGGGTTCCTCCACAGTTGGGTAGGTTGTTGGCTTCAAAGCGATCTTGTTGCAGTGCATTCTTCAAGCTCTGCAGCATGGATTTTCACTTTTAAATCTGCTCTCTCCTTGATTTGGAACATCCCTTGTCCTTTCTTTCCTCCTGCCAAGGGTAATTAGCAATGGGAAACACAGGGCTGGTGACCTTGCTGACTGGATATGAGCTTGTTCTGTTTTCAGACACCCTGGAAAGAACGAAGGATCCTGCTTGTGTTCTCAGACCCTCTTAGGATGACAAATTCATATCCAAATCCATTACTTGAGTCTCATCTCCATTTTACTTCATGATACAGTTGAAAGATATGTGACTGTCAGGATGGAAATTTCCAGGATTTCTGGCAATAGAGAATACTCCCATTAGTAGTCAAAAGAGCTCTGCTGAGTACGTTTATGTAGCTCAGTGAGCTGGATTTTCATCCTGCCTTTTAGTTAACACCTCTCACTGGAGTTGGAGATTTTATTTCTCAGTTAAGGTGGTAGTGCAGCTAGTGGCTCTGTGTGCTTTGCATCCACAGAGAGGAAGGTCTCTTATTTCTGGCGGACTGACAGGTTGATGTTTACTGAGCCCCTAAATGTTTCCTCTCTGCTCCTTCTCTGTAAGATCTTGACTCAGTGCTAGTATCTGTGATGTGCCCATCCTCTGAACATCACCATTTGCTTCCTTAACTTTTCTGAGGAAATTTTCTTGGTCATTATTTGTGGTTTTCAATGAAGATGATAGGGAGGTATAGAGAGTGAAGCTACTTCTTGCTGTAAATTTCCACCAAAGAATATGATCGCTTTTGCTACTGATTTACTCTTTTTGTGATAAAACAAACTGTCCAATAAGCATCTTGCCCTTGAATGAAAATGTCACATCCAATGCTGTCATCATCCAGTTAACTCTAAGTTTGAAAAATCAGAGCAAAAAGTTTTCCAGAAGAAAGTATCAACTTTTTTTCAGTTAATAATCCTGTTCCTCATTCTGTTCATGGTTCTGAGCTTTCTCATGAAAGAAAATTTATTCTAAGTCTGCAAAGTGTTTCACTCAAATACTTACAGAAGGCAGGAGAGACTAAGAATTTGCCTTGTACTTTGCAAGGGTGCAAGCATGGAGGGAAACACTACTTAAAATACAGTTTTACTATTACTATTTCTACTTAAAATATGTATAGATATGCGGAGAAGGGGCACCAAATAAGCAAACGCTACTAATGCTCAAGGACAGTGTTGATGCAAGGGGATCTAAACAAGCCCTGTGTAACCTCAGCTGAAGACTGCTTCTGAAGAGCTGCTTTCTAGGGTGAGGGAATTCCAGTAGAGCTTTACAATAATAGTCGCAGTAGTAGAGCAAGAGGAAAAAATAATTGTTTTGTAAGGAGCAGATTTTCATGAAGTGACAAACTAATTTTGTTTTGACAAAAACACCAACAGATATTGTGTGTGTTTGAAGTGGTGCAACAGGAGCCACAGAAGTCATAGCCCAGCACTAAGCCAGAACTTCATAAATGTGTACTTGAAATGACACTCTGCTGCCCATGTAAGTTCAGTGACCAGCAAGATAGCTTCCAGTTGGAAATTCCCATTAGTCTGTCATAAATATTCAGTTGCAGATAAGTCAGTTTGGTATTTAAAAAAAAATGGTATTATTTTTTAATGTTTTGTCGCTTGGGAAAAGTTGGCTTAGAGTTCTACCCTCTCTCCTGTGCATTATATGCCCAAGTCATACAATGAAAAGAGTGGGCTCTTCTGGCTTCAGTAGACCCAAGCCATCTCTTACTTATAACAAATCCCACCTAAGAAGGATGTGTATTTCCCCAGTAATTGCCTTTTTGCATCAACTCAGATATTGGGTATAGAATAAACAATTAAATACGTATGTATGTCATATCCTATTGTTCATCCTACTTCAAAACTCATGATCAGCAAGATTCCCAGGAGTTGGTGACTGGCTGGTACAATTTTGATTACCTTTTGGTATGCATTGTTATCCTGTCTTTCCAAAGGAGGCTATCAGGTGCCGTAATTGGTTTTAGGAGTTTATTTGCTATTAGAGCAGAATCTGATTATTCTATTTAGAGTGATATCTAGAATGCTTTTTGATACCTGTGTTGATATATACCAAATCAGAAAAGCAATTTTTGGCAATCCTTTTCCTTTAGACGCTACTGTAGGTCATAGCCAAGAAAAATGTAGGCTTTTTCTTTTATCTTGCAAATCTTCTCAAAATAATAAGAGGAAAACTAATTTCATATAGCTGACTGAGGTTAGGAGCAATATATACTTGATTAGTTCAGACCACACAAACTCTAGTTTGTCTTGGAGCTGTTTAATTACGGATTCTTTCAGCAGTGTACTTAAAATGATAGTAGAACTGGAAACTGTAGAATTTTGTGTTACTAAAATTCATCCACATATTTCATAATACAAGTCAGAGAAAGTGCTTAACATGAGTATCAGATTATGTGACAAGAGAACAAGTTTATGTTCTGTCGTGTTAGTTGTACATTCTGTTACATTCGACTGGGACTTTGAGGGGTGGGTTATTGTTCTTTTGGAGCTTTTTGGAACAGGAATTCATTTAAGGTGAATAACAAAAGAGGAAGTCAGGGATGTGTGTCTTCCTCTTCTGTGGTGTTCAGCTGTTGCGGAGTTCACTGCTGAATTTGGGGGATGGAGGTGGTGGCTTTCTAGTAAGGTAACACAAACCTTCATGTCACTTCTAAGCCCCATCCTCAAGAATAGAGATTTTCAGAGGAGATCACTCTAAGCCAAATCACAGAATCAAAAAATATTCTGAGTTGGAAGGGACCCACAAAGACCACTGAGTCCAGCTCTTAAATGAATGGCCCATACTGGCCTTTGACAGACAGCAGCCACATGTTGTCATTACTGTGGTTTGTGCATTATCCTCACTTACCATATGTTTGTAAGATTGGGTAGAGCAACTCTGGATTCAGCAGCTACACATAGGGTTAGAAGCCAGCACCAGTCTGGAAGTAGATTAGGATGTGTTAGTATATTTAGTTCCATGCTGCACGTGCCATGCTGCCAGTTCATATATGTGCTTATGTAGCTCTTGCCTGTGCCTCAGCCTCAAGGGTTTATTCCATAGGAAGCCTCCTTACTAAAGCCATATAGACTGAGGATGGATGGTTTTTTGTTCTTCTGAGGAGGATTTTTTCTTAGAGGATTTTTCTCCCTTCTCAGAGAGACGATTGGCCTGTGCAATACTCATAACAGTCTGTTTATTTCTGTGCTGCTAGACTGGCCTCACTTTTGGTTTTGGGAACTGCGCTTTGTAGATATGTCAGATAGAGTGAGTAGAGACTGTGTACCTTGAATGTCGGGTTTTCTGCTATAAAGCTATACTGAGAACCTGTGTGGTCTTGGGGCTTTCTGTGTTTGCATTAGTTTAATTGCTTCTTTGACCCTTCTTCCTCTGCTGGCCTTTCAAGCTCTGTGGGCTCTTAGCCTCACTGATATCTCTCCACAGGATCTTTGTACCAGGAAGCATCCGGGCTTGTCTGGAACTCCCCCAGCCCTGCTGTCCAGTTATATCCAGCATTTTCTCTGGCTTTTATACTAAACTTCTGGTGTTGCAATTTTAATACCTGTAATTCACTTCTTTCTGTTCTGTTAAGCTGTAGATGAGGAGTTTATTAGTTTTAGTTCTCTTCACAATGCATCTGTTTCAGCATCTGACTGCTTTTTTATTTCTTTCAGAAGCATTTAGTTGCCCTCTGAGAAAGGGAAGTAATTTATAAATATCCTTCTAGACCAGTTCTTTTATGCAGCTCTTCCAGTTATTTGATTGCCTGTGTTAATTTCTTTTATTGTTTCTTTTTATTTTTTTTCCTTTGGGTTACTTTTCCGTACTGTATTTCTACTGTCGTATTCTAGGCAGCGTTTTTAAATTTCAGTCTTTATCATTACAGTCAAAATAGAATGTATTTTCTGCCTTAACAGCATTCAAATTAAATTTTACATCAAATTCTTCAGTCTCACTGTTTCTGTTACGTAAAATGCAAAGCAGGAATCCACGAGTTAAAACAGCAAGAGGTACTGCAGTTTGAACAGAATGCAGTAGTGTGAATTTCCACTATTTTTTGATTTCACTGGCTGTGTCAAAGCAGACTCCTGGGAATGGTCTGCAGGGAACCCTATCTGTCCAGGTCAGAAACGTGTTGAAATAAGCTACACTTCCATTCCAGCCCATGCACAGCATTTTTTTCCTCTGAAAACTACGAAGTAGGAAATACCGCCTGCACATTTGCATCTTGCCCCTGTGTGGACTTGGAACATGGCCCAGACACACCCTCAAGCTTAATGGCACCCCCGCACCAGCATTCAGGTGCATGTGCTGATTCTCACTTGCATTTTTATTTGTAGAGGTCTACCTCTTCCCGTTCAATCTGAATTTCCAGACCCAAGTTTCATAAATATATATATATATATACACACACACATATGCACACCCCCATCCTTTGGACCCAATGTATTTAAATATAATCCATTAAAAGCCATCATGGATATTTGCATTACCTCTTTCTAAGAACTGAGGATAGCACTTATTGTTCTGTGAACTCTGGTGGTTTGAGACTGCCAGGGTCAGTAAGATTTCTAAAGATAGGAAAATCCACAGCGGTTCAGATCTTCAACTTATTTCTCTTAAATGTTGTGATATTGACAGAAATATTGCTGGGCTGCCTTCTCTCTTTGTCTGGATTCTTCATGGATTTGGTGAACAAGATCTGAGTTCCTGTGTCTTGAGACAGAAGGGGATAATGCTCTTAGCTGAAAATATGGCTGTTCTGTTTGGTATTTGTTTTTCCACTTATAACTTGCATCTTTCCACTTCTTGTAAAAAACTTTTATTTCCTATACATATGTGAAGTTGTTCTCTGAATGCTCTAAGAGTTAAGGTGGTTTTGGGGGAATAATGCCATGTCTGACAGCAGTGAAGAGAGGCACTCTGGAGAAAGGCCTATCAGAGACAGAACTTTCTTCTTGGTTGCTGAACTGTCAGTGTGGCAGGAAATATCCTAGGCAGTCTGGCTTCCCTAGGCAATGGTTTCTTAGCACCTCTCCTACTTCCAGGTACAGCAAACTCACTGGACATATGAACATTTAGTCGATCAGCTTCTACTGCAGGAATGTGTTAATTGGGATCTTGTTGTGTGGAAAGGCTCTAACACTAATTGTGTTGTAGACAGACCTAACCAGGAAGCCTATCGGGGTCCAGCTGACATCTAAGCAAGCACTGGAGTCTGCTCTGAGTGAGAAGAGGTTAAGAAAACCTGGATTCCATCAGTGAGACTGAACTCAAGTCTGATGTGTTTTGAACAGCAGAATCTTGGCCATGGATTAAAAGCAGTGATGTCTCTGAAGGAGGTTAAAGCAGGTGTCTTCTGGATATTTCACGTTTGGTTTAGCCTTGGAGAGCTCCAGGCTCTCCTTTCAGTTTGTTCCTTTCAGTAGTTGAGCTCCCTACCAATAGAGTTTTCTGTTTATTTTCTAGGGAGCATTACTACTGTAATAGTAATGACATGGTACTAACCTACCTTCTCTGGCCTGACAGTGAGTCTTCTTGTTTGCACTTGCTAACACTGTCAGTCAAAAGTCATGGAGTCGTGTTACTGTATTATTTTTCTGGAGCTGACTGACCTTTCCGAATTATTGTAATGTTTCATTTCTTTTTTATTTTCATTATATTTCATAATTGATTCTGAGTGCGTGTATATATATCTGGCAAAGAGTTGTAGAATGCTTTGGACTGGAAAGGACCTTAAAAGTCATTTTGTTCCAAGCCCCAAATACCACCCCCCCACACACACTCCGCCATGGACGGGTATATCTTTAGTCTGGTGGTTTGAATCCACTTTGCAGAGAATCACTTGTTTTGTAAACACCTGTTTTGTTTTGTTTCTTCTAGGCATTCAATATTCATAAACCTGAACTTGCAGTTTCAGACAGTCCTGGAGTATCATGCTTAAGCTCTTGGGTTAGTAAATTAAATGCAGCTCCTTTGCTGCTTGGTAAAATATTTTAGATATGGTCTTTCCCGATCTTGTCAACACCTTGTTCCTGTGAGCATGCCCTGGACTCTGATTGTCAAGTGGCACACAGGGTTGGGTTTAGTTTGCCAATTTGCATTTGGGTTTGATTTCCTGTCTTTTAAGTGTTTCAGGTAAATCACAGGTGTCTGGACTGGAAAGTTAACAGAAGGCACACAACTCCTGAAAATACGTAATCAAATATGGTGCTACAGTCATTTTCAGAAACATTATTGGCATGCTAATAGCTGTCTTAGGTTGTAATCATGTTAGTCAGGGCAATTGGATGTGGTAGCACCCTGAATCTGTTGAAACAGGCATAGCAGCTGACAGGGTGTAGAAATCAATCCCTTGGTCTCTTTGCTCAAGTGATGTGTGAAGTGTGTACCTTAGTACAAGTAGGCTTGAATTCCTCAATTAATATATGTGACCGTACCAAAATTTAAAATGCACAGACTTCCATTTCCTAATTAATAAATGCTTTGGCTAATGATATGACAGTGGCAATTTTAATCCCCCAAATTTAAGAATCTCTGGCTCACTGTGAGAGGAGAATATAGTAGTGGCAAAAATAATTAGGCATTTCTGTAGCATGCTTTTACATTGGATCTGAAATCATTTAGAGGAAAGCTGATACCTTCATGATCATTGTGCAATGGACTCTAGCAAAACCCTGCTTGAGCAGGGAGGTTGGACCAAGTCACCCCACTGGTGGTCCCTCCCAGCTCTAAGACTTCTCTGATTGTATCATTTTCTTCCAGTAGATAAGGAAACAAAATTACAGATGGGGGAATTGGCAAGGTGAAGTACAGCTAAAGTAGCAGACTTTTTAGTAAAGGTTGTGGAGGAGTCCACTATAAGTAACTGTGTGTGTTGTGGCCTCTTTCAAATCAGTATAAAGTTTACGCTGAAATCGTTCCTGGCTATGTTTTGAAAGGTTTGCAAAAAGGACCACAAAATGAATGCTTATCAAAATGGTAGGGGTGGGTGTCTGTCTATAAGGGGAATTGCAAACAGAAACAGAAGGGATTTGGCTTTTGTTCTACTGCTCTGGCTGTTCTTCCACTGAGACACAGAAATCGGACACTGGGCCTGATGAAAGTGTAAGTGAAGGGAGGCAATGAGCTTCCTGTGCCAAAAATGAGCATGTATCAGAAAGGCTGAATATGGATTAGGAAAATCACAACAGTGTAAATATATACAGACAGTGCTGTCAGTAACACAGAAGAGTTTAAGAAAAGAAAAAGCAGAGATTGCTTTGTGATGAAGCACCACTGTCACATTAACTTGGGGAAGAATTTGGCTCATGATATTTAATGTCACATCACTCATTTAAAGCCCTAAAAATAGTGTTTATAATAAAACCCCTGACACAGCCATGACTGGTGTGATTCAGATGGCCCCTTTCCTTTTTTAATTTGTGAACGAAGCTGCTCCTTTGAAGAGAAGTGTTTGTTTACAGTTGTTTATCAGTGCAGGAAATGGATCAATTAGATGTAACTTTCTGAGTTAATTGAGTGCCACTGCTGAAACCACCTGACGTCATGCTGGTGCCAGCAATGCCAGCTGAGAAATCTCATCATTGTTGCTGTGGGAAAGACAAGGACACGATGGGAAATGTTATTTTTGGCCCTCGAAAGATTAAAAATTTTAAATATTTATAGAGTCTTATCTAAAATACTGATTGGTTATTAGTGCCTTGAATTGAGGCATGGATGTGTGAATCCCTAGAGCTTTATGACCATACCCATCTGAATTAATCTGAACCATTAAGAGGGAATTGGCGCTCTGAATTTTCCTCTAGCTATATCCTCCTTTCCACACTGCACTGCCTTTATTTTTTCCTCTTGGATTGTTTCATTAATGATCTAGAATGTAATAACAGCACACAAAAAAATAACTTTCAGATTCATCCCTCTTTGAAATATTTGGCTTCAGAGCTATATTTTTATCTTTTTCTTTTCTTTTTTTTTTTTCCCATGCTGCACAGGTTTATAATCCTTTTTGCCTGTGCAAAAGCAGAGTGACTTCATTAGCATGGTGCTACCTTGTCGCTGTACTGAGTTTAGCAATCTTTTTCTTATTCAACAATGCTTCCCTGCTGACTTAAAGGAGTTTTGGAAGGGGGTGGGAGGAGGCTTAACATAAATATTCTGGATTATTTTTTCCTGGCAAATTCATGGCCTGTTTTGAGACTGGAGAAGCTATTGGATGCATTTGTTGGTGTTGCAAACCCGTATTTTTCCTGTCAGTTGCAGAATAGCTCTGACTTATGACAACTGTAATGAGGTCTTTGATAATGCTTCTGCTGCCTGTAGCAGATGGGTTTATTGTGGGAGCCAGGAACCCTTTCAGAAAGCCCCAACTTCAGAGCCGAGAGAGAAACAGGAGAGCACAACCTTTAAGTAAAAACTGCTCTCTCATCTAATCTTGAATCTTGCAGGAGAACCCCTTGAGGCTGCTAGAGAGGTTGAAACTATTCAGTGTGGCTAATGTTTATCAGCTAATATTAAAAAAAAAATACTCTTTTCCTCTGATATGATTTTCACGTTGCTGTCAGGCTTGTGGTAAAAGAGTGAATGAACTTGGGACATACTTTAAGGGCAGAGCACACAGGAAAACTCTCCAAGTCAGTTACCTTGAAAATGTCTCAAATTCAATAGGCTTGTGAGCCTAAGGCAACTTAATTAAACTTAAAGTAAAGCAAAAATAAGAATTTAAAATGCTGGTTTGGTTCTCATAAACCTGAGTAAGCCAAAGTCTGGATTACTCAATTATGTGTCATTGTGGGATTTGTTTTGTGAGTGTTTTCCTGCACAGTGCGAATTCTCAGCATCCTTCTCTTCCACTGTGCATGTGTGTCAGTCTCTGAAGAAGGAAAGGAAGGAACTTAAGGTTATGATTTGGGGGCTTAAAATGTGCTCTGTGTCACCCTCTTCTCTCTCAGGCTGCCCCCCAGACACGCTGGAAAGTATTTGTAGGGAGAAGGAGATACAGTGATACTCTTTGGAGCATATGCCTGAGACTGTATCTGTGCACCTGTGTTCTATGTCTGTGCCTTGGAAAAGAAAATAGTTCCTGGGAAGGGATTGCAAAGCCCCACTTTGCAGAGAAGTTTAATAGGAATACATAAGCTGGCCACAACATGTGGGTTTGTGGGCTGACAGCTTGTCACTTTTGAAGGAGCTGAACCCTAGAGCCTGGCACTCTGGTATTATTTTTCCTCTGTTAGAAATGTTCTTTAAGGAGCTCTGTGTAACACATCTTCATTGAGTTATCCTTCTTCCTTTCCCTTTTTGATTGAAATACACATTGCTTTATTAACAGTTTAGTTCACTTGTCTGTTAAGCTAAACTAAAAGCTTTGAAGGACTTCTGCAGTGGATTTAAGTATCACTGAGCCAGGTGCCTTCCTGTGAGAGGAATTAGTCAAATTCCAGCTCCTATGTGCACAGGTCCTTAGTTTCTGGAGCTCTCAGTGTCTCTTTTATCTGCAGCCTCCAGCTGATGCAGTCTAAATACTGCATATTTGGTGCCAGTACAGGTATCTAACCTACTGTCTTGGCTGTGACAGTGCCCAGTGGCAGATGATTAGGAAGAGTATAAGAATAGGAACAGATGTAATGATGCTTCTGTAGACTCCTAGCTCTAAGCAGCTCAGGAATTTCAACATTCAGAAATAATACCATTGTTTTTATATAGTTTGATCACTCTCTGGTCCACAGCAACCTCCATGAATCATATGCTATATATGTGAAAGCATATTACTCCCATATGGTTTTGAACCTGCCCCTGGCTGTCTCCTCTGGTGTTCCAAGTTCTTGTACTGGAAGAAGAAAGGAACAATTACTCTTTTTACCTGCTTTCTGCCGTTCTTGCCTTTACAGGCCTTTATGGAGTCCTTCTCTCTCTCTTCTTCAATGAAAGTCATTGCATTAGTCATTACTCAGAGTGAAGCCACGCCATACTGTGATTATTTCTGTTCCCTTTCCTCTCAACCTTTTCGAATTCTCTGGTGTCCTTTTTGGAATGAAGGCAACACATAGATGAAGCACAGTTGATTTGTTGGGATTTTTTTATAGCAGCAAAATATTTATGTTTCTTCAATTTCATTTCTAGTAAGTCCTAACACTGAATTAGCTTTTCTCGACTCCTGGACAACAGGATTGCATTCTTAGGCCTTCAGCTGACTATTACTAATACAATTCCCCCCCAATGTCTATCACTTTTTACTGAAACACATTGAATTTTATTTATTGGAAAAAAATTCAAGCCCCACAGAGCCACTCGCTCCCTCTCCCACCAGCTGGATCAGGGAGAGAATTAGAAGGGTAAAAGATGGAAAACTCATGGGTTGAGATAGAGAGAGTTTAATAGGGAAAGCAAAAGCTGCACACGCAAGAAGCAAAACAAGGAATGAATTCACTGCTTACCATGTGCAGGCAGGTGTTCAGCCATCTCCAGGAGAGCAAGGCCCCGTCAGGTGTATTGGTTACTCAGGAAGACAAACATCATCACTCCAGATGTCCCCTTCTTCCTCCTTCTTCCTCCCATTTTATACACTGAGCATGATGTCACATGGTCTGGAATATCCCTTTGGTCAGTTGGGGTCAGCTGTCCTGGCTGTGTCTCCTCCCAGCCTCCCATGCACCCCCAGCCCCCTCCCCAGCCTGGCAGTACAAAAGCAGAAAAGGCCTTGGCTCTGTGGAAGCCCTGCTTAGCAATAACAAAAACATCTCTATATTATCAACCCTGCATTCAGTGCAAATCCAAAACACAGCCCCATACCAGTCACTGTGAAGGAAATTAACTCTCCCCCAGCCAAAGCCAGCACACTACAACCTGAGAAATAAAGTTTTCTGCTACACAGACATGGTCTAGAGCTCAAATCAGTAAGCGGCATAGTTCTTGTTGTAGAGCCCTGAATAGAAAGAAACAGGGAAATGCGAAGTATTTAAAATATTTGATTTAACTCTACTTGAGCATCAGTGTGACCCATGCTCCAAAGTCACTTAAGTGTCCTTGAAAAATACCATAATCATTAGTAAGCAGCTTGCAGTGTGAGTGCTGGTCAGATGTGTACACAGGGAGGAGGGGGAGGTACCCACTGTGGGCCAAGGTAAACCTCCAGAGTCCCTAAAGGGGGGAAACAATGCTGTAAATTAAAAGATTTCTGGCAAGCTTTTTAAAAATGCTAGTTGTTACTCCAAGGCTTAAAGACTTTGGGGTTTGTTTCCAGTGTCACCAACACAGCTTTGGAAAATCTCGATGCTTCTACTGTTTTAACATAAATTCTAAAATTACTGATCTTTATCTGCTGTACCTTGCAGGCTTTAAGCAGAATATCAATCCACCTTTTTTAGTAGTCAGGCAGAAACTATTTCAAAACTGTTCCTGATTACATGCGGCTGACACAGTTTTAAAGAGTAGCTGAATGGGAGTGTTTCTTTTAAAACTACACTACAACGTGGCATTGTAGGATTTTTGCACAGAGAAGAAAATAAACTAGGTCAGCATGGGTCAAACTTCAGCCTTCCAGTGAGAAAAGCATCTATTTTAAGTGGAAGATGAGAAATGATATAATAACTGTTACCCTGAAGTGAAAAATGGTGCTGTTTATGTATTTAATTGGTATGGGTAATGGTGCTGTTTATGTATTTAATTGGTCAGGGTTTGCCGTGGAGCTTTGAATTCTGCTGCTGTCGGATCTTGTATTGCTGCTGTCGATCTCAGGTTTTCTCTTTCTTAAAAGACTCATGGTAAATTTATTTTGGATAGTTTCTTAACAGGTGTTTCCTCAACGTTGCGAATGCTTTAAATGAGAACCGTGCTGCGTGTCCGGAGTTCTCAGCTGAAATCACACGCAGCCTGACACGGGTGCTGGTGTGTTTACTCATCTGTGGCCATGCTGACAGCAGCCCTGGCGGGTCCTGCTGCCCGGCCTGGACGCAGAACAGATGTGGGGGATTAGGGGGAAGGATCTGGGGAGGCTTTGGGGCTGCGCGTTGGCGGAAGTCATTCATTGTGGAGATGCAGACGGGGCTGCTGGGCCTGTGCTGAGGAGTTGCCCAGAATTGGCCTCGGTGGGTTTGTGTATCTGAATCAAAACCAAATGTTTTCCTGGTACCTTTTAATTAAAGGGAAAGCATAAATCAATACAATAAAATAAAGTTAGTGCGCCAAGTGGTATTGTATTTCTACAGTGTTCTTCCCAGCAAAGAAGCTGGCAATGTGGGACTTTTAAAGTCACGCTGCCTTGCATGCTGTGGGTGGAAATGCTGCCCGGTTTGTCCTGCTGGGAAGGGGTGTGAGGGAGGAGATGGCTGTGCCTGACCTGGAGCCAGCAGAGCCTCTGCACCTTGGCCTAGCGCTCATGGTCAATTTGTCATTTTGTCAGTGTTTTATGCTTAAGGGAATGTTTCCTGTGGGACTGCCTGTCTTCAGCTGTTGGGTTCGTCGCTGGCCCTTGCGTTTGGAACGTTCTGTGCTCAGAAATCAACCATCTGTGGAAACATAGGGGTAGCACAAGGTGACCAAGACTGAGTGGTGCATGGAACTATGTGTCCCCTACAGACATCAAATGCTGCACCACATTACTGTGAGGCTTGTCAGGCATCTCGCTGGACCGGGAAGCTAACTTTTGGCTGCAATTCATTTAGTTATGGAATCAGAGCAGGCACCTGTAGCTGTGAGTTGTGATGTGGAAAAGAGAATTTATATGAGTTGTTACTATATTGTGATGCTCTCGTGAAGATTTCAGTAAAGGGTGAAAGGAAGGGAGAAAAATAGAGACACACAGGGTACATCTGCAGGCTTTGGCAAGAGAGTACGGTGGGAGTCACTGCGGATGTACTTCATACATGACAGTACAAGGCACAGAGACATGGTGGCTCTGTGAAGAGGTTGTGTGCTCAAGCAATGATATAAATTACTCTGGGAATGAAAACAAAGGAAAGGAGCAAGGTTTTATGGGAAAAACTACGTGTTTGTGTAAGGCTCCACTGATCTGAGTTGAACTGCAGTTATGCTAAAATAACCCAAAGCCTTTTGGAGCCTCCAGGAGAGGCAGTATGACAGTAAAGAAAACTTTGAGCTAACTGCATTCAGAATATGCTTTAAGAATGTAGCCATTGAATGAAGATAAAATCCCGTGTGAATATGTAGTGACTGATCTAGTAAATTACTCTTCCTGGAGAAATAAAATGTGGGGAAGTAATGGCTGTTATCTGATGCAAGTCAACCATTGCTGTAACAGATTAAGATCTCTAAAACTGAGTTTAAAGGACACAGTTTTTCAGAATGCAGAATTCCCTCTATGGGAGTGATGTGCTTTCAGCTGCTGTTGACTTTGGTAAGAATTCAACATGCTCATCAATTTATAAACCTATGCCCCAATTTTAAAAACTTGGAAAAGATCTACTTCTCTGACCTTCACAGTTACCAGACGTAATTCTTGCCGTGTGATTCTTAGCCACTTTCTGAAATTCTTGAGCTACTAAGGAATCTACAGGATATAAGACACAGGGAATAGTGTTATCCTGGTAAATACAGTCTCAAATCGTATTAGGAAATAAGTACATTAAAACCAGAACATCAATAACAGTGTTTTCCGTTTGTGGGTTTCAGTGCTGTAATTCACTGCAAGCGGCAAACTACATGTAGAGTTGCAGTACTCTCTGATGAGCTGCCTGCAAGTGCAGGTGTCAGCCTGCCCCACTTAAATTGCTACATCAGGACTCTGGAGAGCAGCAGTACTGCTGAAGTCAACTCATTTGCCAGATTTGGGGACAACATGCTGAATCTAATTTGAACTAATACTGAGGGAAATGTTGCCACAGGCCATTCTGGATCTTTGTGTGCTGTAGAACTTGAGTTTTGGTCAGCAGCTTCAGTCAGGACCTAGAATTGTTTAGATGGCTCAGGCATGTGGATAGATACCTGATTATACTTACCTGAAATATTTAATAGTGTAGTTAATGTTGGGTTTTTTTAATGCATTCTCTTAAGATGCTCTATAAAAGCACAGAAAAGCTTAGCATGGAAGTACACACAGCAGCAAAACGGTAAAGGAATAAATGCAGATTTCAAAGATATTTTTTTTGAAGTTAGTAAAACAATCATGTGAGATGGAGCAGGTGTTATTTGATACTAATATAAAAATGCTGTTTTCCAATTAAATATTTGTTTGTTTAAAAGCTTACTTTTAACACACTCCACTGAGGGTGATTGTATTGTGTGTGTTTTCTGAGGTTAGAGCATATACCCAAATTGATAGCATGTAGCCATGGTAGAGGTGATCTTTCTGCTCCTCGTAGAGCTTCTTTTTATTTAGGAGTGCTAACAGTGAGGAGGAGGGAGTATCTCGAAACAAATGTATTTTATGTGAGGAAGCCAGTGCTGTTGTAGTAGCACAGTTGGAAATTTTCAATGCACAAAGCCGGGAAATTTGAAGGTTCTGAATCTTTTCGTAGGTATAACTTAGCAGGTTGTACAAATATCCTATATCTTTGCTGGCAAGGAACAGCTTCTGCTAAACATAATTACTCCCTTGGAGTTTTAAATTCAAAGGTGGGTTCTGTAAAATTAAATTCTTTTTCCCCTGCAGCTTTCATGATAAAGGCACAGTTATTAAATAAGGGCAGCTACTCTACAAGAGTCGTTGCTCTTAAAACCTTCACAGAAAGTTACAGACACCAAACAGGAGTGGTTACGTGCTGAACATTACTTCAAAAGGAGAATGTAAAGTATAAATTTCTTTTTATATGTAGAGTAGAATTATCCTGAAGTGCATGAAGCAGTGTACTAGACAAACTGTTACATTGTTGGGTCTGTCAAAGTTACTCTTTCAGATTTACTTTGTTCTTTCTTTTCATGCCTTTATTGGTGTAATTTGAGGGGGAAGGAGACCAAAAATATGAAGATTCTAAAAAAATTGTGTATAGGCATGACTTTGCTTTCCTATTGGCAACACCTTCCTATGTGTTTTACCTCTGCTCAGTGAAGTTACAGCATCGTGGCAGGGCAGGCCCAGCAGCTGTAGCTGCCCATGGGCCTGCCCTGCCACACTTTCTAGGGGGAATTCATCTTAAATTGGAATATAAAAGAAGATTATATTGTGTTGCACAACTGTGTAATTGGATACATCTCAAAAAACTCAAACTATCATGTAATTCAGAATAGTATCAAGCCTGACTAAGGTGAGGAAAAATAAATCTTGGGTGACATAAACAGTGTCAGCATTTTTTTTTCCAAGTTGTTCATGGTTTTAATTTGTGCTGGAGAAGCTCATGCTAATACAGAATGGTATTTTAATTTTTTTTTGTTATGTGAAAGAATAATTAGTGCCTGGTGCTATTTCGGTAAAAATTTACTGAGGTGTTTCATCCACTCTAAGGAGAAGGTCCTTTGGTTAATGAGATCTGTGCTTTCTAATAAAATTTTAGGAATCCACTTAGCCATTTACATGGAGCATGATTTTACTACTAACTTTTAACCAACAGTTTTCTCCAAATGACTATGAAGAAACATACATTTACTTGTTTTTAGCTTAGTGTAATGAATTATGAATAAAAAATTACAGGCTGCATGGAACTGCATCAGAGTTTATGCTGCTAGTGAACCATAAAATCAAATTAAAGCACCATCTGATTAATTATTTTAATTCTCTGCTCTCAAAGTAATAATGGAGGGTAGCATGAGCAGGCTCCTTGTTTAATTGGTGCTTCATCTCATTACTTAAATAGTATACAAGAGTAATTTTTTTCTTAAGCAAGGCTGCATATGTAGAATATTATTTTTAGTTAACACAAAACAGAGCTTACTTTAACATCCTGTGGGATACATTTGGCCAATGATATGTTCGTGTATCTATCAAATATTAATTTCTGTAAGTTACATTAAGAAATAGAATAAAAATAGGTTGCTAACTTGCTGTGTTCCTCCATTATGGAAAAAGAGTTCCTGACAAGAAAATAAAAGGATCTAGAAGATCCTTTCACTGTGCTCCTATGGTGTTATAGCTCTAACTAGTCTTTTCAAAACCATGGCTGTGTATGTGAAGTTAGTTTTGGTGAGTTTTTTCTTCCCCTTGAAGATATTAATTTTTGATTTGTAGTTTTGTATTGCTAATTCCTGATCAGGAATTTTCTGATCATGAAATAACTTAAAGCAAGCGATTTGTCTTTTTTGAGTTGACATTATATTTTTCTCAGTCTTCTGTACTTTAATTTGTATTTTCCTGCTTTCTTTTATCCATCAAAACCAGCAGCTTCTTTAATGAAAAGCTTCTTGCCTGAGACCTGTATCTCAAAACACCTTGGGCTTTACTAGGAATGCCGAATATATGTGTTTGTGATGGTGTTGGCAATTTTCTTTTTGCTCAAAGTACTGCTCCTCTTGTCCCTCCCTACATTTATATCCAGGTGCTACATTAAAAATACCAACAAGCTTCATAACTAGGAAGCTAGACAGTGGATATATTTCTTACTCTAGGCTTCCATGTGTCTTCAAGTATGACTGGCAAAATTAAGGGAAAGGGTTGAAATATTTGAGTGAGGTGTCTGATTTTTTTTTTCTCCTTTCCTCCTTCTACTGCTCTCAAGGGGATATGGTGGTATGAGCAGAGACTGGGAGAGGGAGGAAATAGGTTTGAGACTGGACCGATGTGTCATTGTGTTAAATCCAGCCAGCCAGTGAGGTCATTGTTTTCATCTGAGTCATTTTAGAATGAAAACTCTTACATTATGGAAAACATTGCACATCTTTATTTCAGGTATGGAAATACCCAGCCAGCCTTTCAGTGGCAGAGCTCCGCTGATTTCATCTGAGGTACTCCTGACTCCCAGTGGTGTAAGGAGGAGGGGAAATCAAATTCTTCTGCCTCATTTCTTAACACTTTGCCACTAACCCAAAGGGGTTATTCTTTAGGTACTTTTCCAGCCCAGACACTTCTTGAAGAGGGAGCTGATAAATCTGTTGATCGCACCTGTCAGCCCTGAATTTACTAAATCTGTCCAGCCTGGAGCTGGCTGCAGTTACGTTCCAGGGAAAAGTTCTTAAGCACCAACTCATGTTGAGGCTAGACTGTGTTTTGGTGTGCACAGGGAAAATCCTCGAGACTGCATTCTTGGATATTGATTATATTTCGTACCTGGACTCCAGTAGGCTCATTCTCCATGTAGTGTGATTTAACTTGGGCAATCTGCCCATCTCTGCAATCAGTTTGTGTGACCATGAGCTAGCCCTGTCATCTCTTTGCACTTATATTTTAACATATGTGATCTCTAAGGCGGGTCTGATGTTTGTAGCCCTTTGAGGATACTGTATAATACAGGAATTTTAAAATAATTTGTGTATTTTATACAGTATTAACAGCATGGGGTGGAGATACTGACCATTCTACACAAGCTAATAGAAATAGTAGGTGGTTTTGATGGAATGTAAAAAAGCTTTTTTATCATTTGAAGTGTGAGAAAACCATTGCTAGTTGGTGCCTTCAGAATAGTTTATTAAAAATGGGTTGGTTTATGGCACAGTATCTACCAGTTGTTACATGGCATAGAGTGCTTAGAGTGTTAGTTTGTGGCAAGTCTTGTGTCTCCTTAAGATCTGTTCAGTCACTTGGTTGTTAAGAATTAGTACTTCTACCCATTCAGGGTAAAACTTCCAGGTCTTTTGGAAGAACACTACCCAGGGCTAGCACTGAAACATTCAGGTTTAAGAGGACCCAAAATGTGCAGACCATGCACAGTGCAGTTCTCTAAAGGAAAACAGGGGTGGGTAATGGTCTGCAAACTGTAAATATATATTTGCTGAGGAGTTTGTACAATGATACTGTTCATAATATGCAATAGGATTTTTTTGTGCATGGAATCTGTTTCTCTTCCTACTGAAGTTAGGGTTCAAATTTACTTGTGAAAAGCATTTAAAAAATTAGAAAAAAAAAAGAAGAAAAAGAAGAACAAACCTGCAGCAAAGATGTCTAAGTTATAACATCACTAAAAGTGCAACAACTTCAAGATTGGGGTAGAGTGTGTTTTACTTTCTACTGAAAATATTTTCTAGACGTTTAAAGCAATGTCTGAGTAAGCCCTATTGAGTCTATAGAGCAAAAGAAAGGCCATGTTTTGCAGGAATCTGAGAGTTCCCAGAGCATTGTTGTAATGCATCCCAGTGTTAATGCTTGAACTTCTCAAGGAGAGTAGTAGATTTGTCCATACCCTGTGCCTTCAAATGAGGCACTGGAACTTAAATGAAGCGGGACTGTTTGCCCAAGCTAGCAGCACCAGTGGGAAAATGTCTGTGACTGAGGCCCCAACAGTAGCACCTCAGATCGATGGGCTGGGGCAGGCTTTGAAGAAACTGTCCTCACTGACAGAAAAGCAGACGTGCTTCCAAGTGAATTGCTTAACATGGGATGGGAGCAGACTGACCAACTGGGCTTCTCGTGCCCCAACTCCATCCCTTCTGAAGTGGTGTGCTCAGACCAAGCCACTGGTCTAGAATTGATGCAGGAGAGGAGCTGGCAGAGATGTCCACCTGGTGCATCACGGTTGGCTGCTTCGAGGTGGGTTAGTGCGGCTGGGCATGCACTGCTTCCTGCTTTGGGTGCCGAGGTGTTGCCTTTCCCTGGGCTTAAAATTAAAAGCCGAATACGGTTGGAGGGGGAAAAAGGGTTTTACCTCGGTATTTATTTAAGGATCCTCAGGTGCACCACATCCAGGTAGAATGCACCCCCAAATGCACACCGAAAATGCACACCCGAAAGTGCCCCCACACACACGATGATTCACGTATACAGTTATAGACCTTGCAAATTTGCATATCTATCAAAGATTCCCCAATGAGAGGCTCAAGGGAAGCCCCCATCCTGAGGAACCTTCCCCCTGGATGGGCCTATCTTGGTTTACAGAATGTGTTCTGGAGAGGACCTTGGTTGTGTGCGGCTTTCTGATCCCCAGCTGTGAGACTTCCAAGATGTTCAGTCTCTTGGCTTAACGGAACTTTGGGTCTAAGCTGGTTATCAGACTTAGGGAATTGCAAGTATGTGGGCTAAAAGCACTAAGGATACATAAAAGCTGTATAAAAGGGTATATGAAAGAGTATATAAGAGGGATATATGAAAAAGCAAAAAAATCATGGCATCAGAGGCAGTGCAGATGGAGCAGCAGGGCCAAGCTCCCAGAGCTGCACTTGCAGCTCCAGCCACAGGTATCATCAGTGTCTGAGAAGTTCAGCTCAAGAGTACCTCAGTGATGGCAGTGAATATTTCTTGTGCTGCCACCGTATGTGAATCCCTCACAATAATCATGTGGCCGTCTGCTCCCTCACTCCTCCTTTCCCACGTGCTGCCAAAGGCAGTGCCATGCTATTATCCACATTTGACTACTGAGGACCCAGTGATGTGCCATCACCTGACTGCAGTTGGACTTGAATCCCTAGTGTACAAAGCTGGAACTGAATGAATATGAAACTGCAACTGAGCGACTTACTGAGTCCTTATCCATGTCTCCTGGAGAGAGCTGTGATCAGGCTCCAGGCACAATTGCAGTAATAATTTTTTTCGTGCTGCAAATATAAAGCCAGCTGTTTCTATCATGGTCTTATACTTTTGCTGTCTATTTTTTGTCAAAATTAAGATACATGGATATATGAGGAAACGAAATAATAAAAAACTTCTGTTATTCAAAATAGGAATTTAAATTTTGTCTTGCTTTTCTTGAATGATGATTGAAATACTTGCTTGCTTTGTCTGAATCAGTTACTGGTCCCCAGTTGTCTAACCAGGCTGTGATAAGAATACCAAAACAGTGTGTGTATTGACTTCCCATCCCTGGGCACTTTTGGCCTTGTTCTCCTTGGAAGTTGTTGAAAATAGTGACACCACGTATTGGTGGAACAGTACAACTAGGAATGATGCTTATTTACATACTAAGAATAATAAAATGGAGAAAAGAGCTTGAAATATATACCGTATTGTATTGCAATTTAAGGGGTTTTTTTTAAAGCAATCTGTTCTCTATTTCATATGCTTGTGTATAACGTGTCCTTGAGTTAAAATAAGCAAACAAAAACTCAAAAAAAACCCCAACCAACAAATGAAAAGCCCGCCTTAACCTACACTTTCTAAAATAATAGTACAAAGAAGATCTTCCTGGTCATTCTGAATGGTCAGTGCTATCACTTTTTAAAATGTATTTAAAATTTAAAAAATTAACCGTCCACCCTTACAAAAGCTATTTAGAAGAGGTTAAAGGCATTGGGACCTAAATTATTTCCTCCTCAGTTGTGAAATAATTGGAGCTAAGTTCTTTTTCTTTCTTTTCTTATTCCCATTCTTTCTTTTTAAGAAATGCTATCAATTCTCTAAAATGAGTGCTTTGTCTGTGGCAGATTAATCGGCATTTGAAAGGCAGTCTACTGGTGGCAGCAGTTTAAGTTGCAATGTTCTCAGAAGGAGGACTCGCATTAGTCTCAAGTGTTTTTGGGGGGTGCCATGTGATTAATGTTCTCTGGTAATTCGCTTTGGATGTGATAGTCACTAATGTTTACATCAGTAGACAGAACAAAAATTACTTAGTTACGTATCATGGGGCCTCTGTGATGACAGAGATGGGCAATATTTTGAATTTTTTTAAAAAACAAACTATTTCTACTCCTGCTTCCTGTGACGATCTTTACAAAAACAGAATTGTAGTGGTTCCTGTTTGGTATCTCTGGGGGTTTTTTTGTCTTGAGGGGATAACTGATAGCTGAAGCGTGTTATTCCCTGGAACTGGGTGCAGAAATGCCATGTTTCACTGAAGATGTATTGCAGTCCTGTCTTCCCTGTTGTCATGACTGGCTGAACAACTGGAATGGAGCACAACAGCTGGGAAGCATGAGGAAAGCTTTGTAGGGGTAGATAGGTGTTCTTACTCCAGCTTCTGTTCATAACCCAGCTCTCTATCCTACAAACTGGGGATTAACCTAAAAGTGCTGTCTATGGATGCCCCCAGGGCATGCTGGGTGATTTCCTGTGAATGCTCTGCTGAGAGCTCCCATCCTGTGAGAAGAGGGTGTAATCCTGCGAGGGAGGAGGCTGTGTTCAGAGGCAGAGCTGGCCGTGCAAGAAAGACCAGTTCACTGTTGTGAAGCATAGCAGTCCCGTAACTCCAAGAGGAAACTAGAGACGAGCAGGAAAGAAACCTTCCAGATGAGCTGAGGAATGGAGTAAAAGCTTGGTGAGAATTGTGTGGGAAAAGGCTTGATAGTAGTAAAATGAGTGTCTGACAGGGTTCCGATGAGATGAATGGTTTTACTGTGATGGTGAAGTTTTTGGACAGAATAATACTTGAGTAAAATACATAATTACAGGCAAAAAGTATTTGGCTTTGAGGGTTTTTCGACATGCCACATGTCCAAATTCATAGCCATTGATTGAGATGTCAGCATTTATAACAAAAATAATAGCATTTAAACTTCTACTGAACACATACTCAGATTGTTCTGTACTTTGAAAGTGTGTCGAGTTGCTTTCAGCTAGAAAAGCAAGAAGTGAAACATAAAATATTTCAATCAAAAATACCAGAAAATGCATACAGATTACTATGGCATTTTAGCCTTTATTAGCACAGGCGGTGGAAGGATGGTTAGTGGAAATGCTGATGTGATTCTGTGACTTCTAGCACTTGCAGGGTCATGGCCAGAGAAAAGCAAAGCGTGAGGATAAATCTTATGCTTTGCCACTGTTATTACAGTTCAACTTTTTGGCTAACAATAAAGTTATGAATTCTCTCTTATTCCTGTACATCCTTTTCCTTAAATAAGCATAGATCAAAACTGCCTGTCCGCTTCTGGTATTCTCATGTGGATGTAGGCATGAGGGCTCCCAAATAACTGAGAGCTGATTCTGTGACTGGAATGTGTTTGCTTACTGTCTGTGTGGGTGGCAAAGTGTCCATAAATGTTTTAGCACAGTCTAGCTTGCTCTTGGTTTCAATACAAGATTTACCACTGATCTGTCAGTCCAGCAGTGACATGGAAGATTTAACATTTAAAAGTGAAAAACACTTTTGCAAGTACTCACTACTGGGCAATCCAAGGGCAGGTTGCTGCTGAATATGACTGAGTTGTTAGGTGAACAACTTTAGACAGAGACTGACACTGGGAGAAGATGCTGGATGCTACTGGTGAACATCCTGGCAGGGCACTGTGATGGCTTTTCTCAGTTTAAGAGCTTTACTGTAGTGAGTGGTAGCAGTCTTCTGTTGTGAGCAATCATTTTCATCTTACGAGGGGTATAATTACAGATTTTGTCTCCAATGTATATCAAAGGCTAGTAGATGTTTCATGTAGTTCTATTTCTTCTGTAGCTCAGCTGTGTCTTTATCTGTACCGTGCCCTGACATTTCGGCTTTGCAGGCTTGCAGAGCTTGTGTGCTACAGTAGCAAGGCAAAGCTGAGCCAGCCAAGCTGCTGTTACACTGCTGACATGTCAGTAGGTGCTGTATGTGGCATAAAACATATTGAGAAGTAAAGGTTTTGGGAAAGAGATATCGCAGTGTCCGTAACTGGTGAGATAGCAAAATCTGTCTAGACACTGGAAATGCTGCTGAAACCTTTCAGCCTCTGTTTCAGTTGTGTGGTGCACACAACTAGTTACAGGGAAAAAAAAAAATCTTTTCTGTTTCTAATGTGCAGCAGAACTTAATGATTCTAATGGGAAGTGTGTGTATTGCATGGAATGGGTGATGAGGTTGTCTCAAATCTTCTGTGTAGCAAACCTGGACCTTAATCACCATTAATTTACCTGCAAAAGGTTCTAATGATCTAAAGTAGCATTTCTGTAAATAGTGCCATATTTCAACTTCATTCCATAGCTCTTTGTGTATAGTTATTTGTGTGCTGGGATGTGCAGGGTTTCCAGATATCTTCCTTCTCAAATCCCACCAAGCTTTTTCTTCAAGCATTACAACAATGAGAAAAACGCGAATATAAACTTTGAGCTCTTTGTTTGTAAAAAAAACCATTTGCGGGACGGGAGTGAATCTTTCCCACCCTGGTTTTCAGACAGCAGTAGTTTGAACAGGAAGTGCTGTATTTAAGTGGGATATGACTGAAACGTTTTAGTGAGAAATGTATTTCTTTTTGTGTCAGTTTGATGCTCCTCAGAGATCTAAGACAGTAGATAGAAAGAGAGTAAGCAAAGGACACAAAAGATAGTCAGAAGTGCAAGCAAAATACACTTAGGGTGCTCTTCTTCATGACTAAAAATGTGTCTGCCTGGATCCACAGCTTAATATCGTTGGAGGATTTGGTCAAAATGCTTGATTTTTCAGAAATTTTTAAGAAATTTAAGGTCATAAGGAATTATTGCAATGAAAAATGCCATTGCTGTTTATTAATTATTGGCCCACCATTAAATTTCAACATCACCCAGATCATGGATGCAGTACTAGTTTGATGCCATCACTCTACCTTTTTTGCTTGTAAACAACCACTTAACATGTAATGGCTTGAAAATACTCATCAGTTATTTGTTTGTTTTCTTCACAGGCTGGAATGGTGTTAAGATGTGGATACTTCTGGTTTGGCTTGTTTCTTGTGCCCACTGCGTGCCTTGTTAAAGATGTGGCATGGACAGCGTAAGTCCCAAACCAGTGCTCTTGGTGTTATAGGAATTATTCTCTATGCACGTCTTGTCCAGTCCGGGGTCGTTCTGTAAAGAACTCTGAATTCTCTCAGTGATTGCAAAATGGTGGTACTCATTTGGAAGGGAAAAAAGGTGTAGTGGGTGATTTCTCACCTGCCATGGCACCCAGCAATGTGAGAGAATGAATAGTTGGGACTAAACCTGAAGGAGGTGATCATGTCTGAGTAATGAAGGTGTGTCACCTTAGGATTATTTGTGTTGTCTATCCTTTAGTTAAAGGTAAATTTAAATTGGGCATCTGAGATTCCCTTTTCCTTAAAATGGAGTAATTAATTTGTTCAGTCTGGCTAAGGTTAGGCAGAAAGTAGAAATGTGGCACTCTAATCCATACCCAGTAAGCTCTCAGCTCTTTAGTCAGCTGCTTTTTAGGTTCTCCTTTAGCAGCAAGTCTTTGAAGACTGAACTGGCAGAAGAGCAATACTCTGCACTTTATGTTTGAAGTGAAGTCTTAATGGTACCTTCACTGCCCAGAGAAGAGGAACGAACTTCTGAAATACAAGCCTGTGTAATCCCCTTCTCTCAAAAGTTTGTGGTTCAAAGCATTGCAGAAGGCAAGCTTTTCAAGAACTTGGATTTAAAGGGAAGCAACTTACCTTCTCTACCATTGCAATTTGAAATACAGAAATAATAACTTTAATTTAGAATTTGTGGCATTTTGTTCAGCTTGCTTTAAAGTGCCTTAAGCACCAAACCTTCCATCCTTTCCCTTGGAAAGCTGTGTTACAACTAAGAAGGTATTATTACACAGATACATTATAACCTTGTGCAAGGAGGGCCAAGGACATTCCAATTCTTGGGTAAAAAGGCAGATCCTGGATGGAATGAAGAGGAAATACATGTTAGCTTGTCACTTGTCAGAAAGGCTCACAGTGAAAGCATCATAACACATAACACTTTGCTCCCAGAATGAGCTGTTGGTCACTCAGGGAAGATTCTTGGAATCATACAATCATTTAGGTTGGAAAAGATCTGTGAGATCGTTAAGTCCAGCTGTAAGCCTAACACTGCCAAGTTCACCAATCTTCTTTACAGAAAAATGCAGAAAATACAAAAAACCCCCAAAATTTCCCAAACACCGGCACATTTCAAACACTGTCGTGAAAGATAAATCAAGCCATGTGCACAGATCAGAAAATCTGGTTTTATTTCATATGGGGTTGATAGCACAGTAAAATTAAACTTGTAGTAGGCAAATCTACCAGTCAGTAAGTACTTCTTAGATTTTGTCCCTCAGCCTAATTTTCACAAGAAAGACTGCTCAAATTAAAACTACTAGGTATTGTAATGTAAAATTTCAACTATGATTTAATAGTCTAGCACATCAGAAGGGTTTTTTTTGCACTCACTAAACTTCTGCAATTGCAAGTGACTTTAAAATTCTAAAACTGAGGCCAAAATGTTTGAATTTAGATACTAACTGTGTCTGGGACCTGCTTGTTAAACTCTGAAAAAAACTCTTTAGTTTTTTAAATGTTTTCATGGTAGTGAAGTGTCCTGAAGTTGTCCTCTGTTCTTATCAGTTCTTGGCAAAAATGACTCATGAATTGTAAAACAGGCCAGACCATGGCAGGCTCATCCTCAGCTATTAGTCATTTCAAACTCTGTTATTGACTGAGCCTGTTCTTTAATATTTCTTAAAGAAATCTCAGCATAATCCTTTCAGTCATTCAGACCGAGAATGTATAGAGATTGTGAAGCTTTCAAGACAAACGTGTATGATTGATAGACTAGATATTTTCCCAACAGAATTTAAACAGGAGGCTCCTATCAACATTAAGCAAAAAATCTCTTCTCTGACCAGGACTTTTTTTTTTTCACTGAGCCATCGCTGAAAAATTAACACCATTAACATTTTAACTAGGATAAATGAAATGACACAGCTATCAGCACTGCCATATGGAAGGAGTAAAAATCTGTTTCCTTTCCAAGAGGCTTGCCATTTAAAACTGGAGCCTAAGGCCTCTGGAAATCAACTGGCACATTTCCACAGCAGTGGTTACACCACATTGCTCTCTGCAATTCAGTAGAATAAGGTTTTGGCCATAAAATTCCAGCAGCTCTGACTGCTCATGGTCATGGAATTTATCCCTTTCAGTTTCTTTTGGACATGAAGCACATGTCCACAGACAGAACATCCATATGACCCAAAAGGTACACGCCTAATTTTAGTACAAAATACTGCCAGAAAGCCATAAACACAATACAGAGCTTTTGTCTGGAAAAAGGTTGGTTGGAAAGTCTGTTTCAGACATATACAAATGTTTTGTTTATAAACTGCTGTGCTGCATCTACTATCAAAATTTCTAGTGCTGGAAACAAGAACGTGTTTCCTTTGTTACACAGGCTACAGTTGTCAACATATCACTTACCTCCCGTGTTCCCTGCAGCTCCGGGTTTTTTTATTTTCTTTTTTTCCATTTTTGTCTTCCTTCTTAAATGAACCAAGGAAATGTGGAAAACTCTCTTTTGAAAGATAAGGAAGCTTATTATTAATACTTGATTGCAATGAGTTGTTAACTTTGGTCCACTACTCTGAATTCAGTGCCTTGGTTTGCCTTGTAAAAATCCTAGTTGTGCCACCACTACAGTGAACAGAGCTTTATAAGGTGAGTGCTCCCTCACAGTTGGCACATGTCACTCAAATACATGTCACTGGCTCTAGGAAGTCTTGGAATAGCTGACTCACAGAGGTATGTGGGAATCATAAAAACGCAGCATGTATTCCAGCAAAATCAGGCAAGAGGGCAAGAATTTATTCCTAATTGGTGTCTCAGTGCTTATTTTACTGTGAAAAATTTCCTGAGCCTTCCAATCATTACCAAAATTTTCATGTACTTTTTTTTTTTACCATGGGGAAGAAGCAGTTTGCACTTACCAGTTCTGCAGTGTAAGTAAGAGAAGAAGGTACGAGGAGCTCTTTCCATCTTTGCATGTACTTGCAGTCCCTGGAATACAAGACTCATAAAATGGTAGTGAGGAAAATGAGCCAGAGTAGAGGTAGTGTCATGTTTGAGAAACATTTATGAATGTCACCATGCTTCTCCTTGGCAGATTCTGGCCTCCTGAGCCCCCTAAATATCCTAGGCCGGTGAAGTGATGCACTTCCCTGGCTTCGAAGGGGAAGGGCCACACAAAATACAAAGATAGCCTTTTGCCTGTTCTTACAGTCCCTGATCTTAATATCCCAGCATGTGAGGTAAAGGTGAGTTTGTCTTTATGAAGTGCACCAAATTTTAGCTGAACAGTAACAGTGAACACAAGATCTCTTTGTTTATTGAGGATTGATTATGCATCTAGGGCCACTTGTAGAGTACTAACCTAAAAGCTCAGAATCCTACCTGTATTTCTGTGCATCAAAAGTGTATAACTTACTGTAAGGAAAAAGTCATGAAGTATCCAGTCCTGTTGCCAGCAGTCCATGGAATATTTGCAGTTGACTTTGATAGGAGCAAGCCCAGACTCTGAAGCAATTGTAATACCATATTTTAGTATTTGTTTTTGAGGGAACATGTGGATAGGTTAGTTCAGGCCTTTTTATATTCTTATATTTATTGATAAATACTTGGTTACTGACTGTTCCATGGATGCTCTTGCTTCCAAGTGAAGGAGTGACTCAATGCATAGCAACTACCAGCCCCAGAAGAGCCCATGTGTTTCATCATTTCACACTACTTACAAAACACTTCATTATCCCCAACTTCAGGCCAACAGTGTTTCTTCCGTGTTTTATCATATCAGTGTCATGCCTCCTTGTGCTGTGCTGCACAAACTGGACTCGTTGACCAAGATCCATTCTGTCCAATTTTGGATTCATTATTCACTCTAAGGGAAAAGAAAATCATCTCTTATGGCATATGGCAGGATAAAGATGGGACTTTGGAAGAGATTGAATAACTTGTACATTTCTGTCTTCTTGTATGTGGGGAAAACTGATTATAAAGGATTTGAAAAATTCCAAACATACTCAGTCTTGATGTTTGCAGTAGTAGATATGACCTCTTTAAAAGGGAAGAGATGAAGGTCAAAATTTCAAGGTCAAAATTCCGGTGTATTTATTTAAATTAAAGAGTGTGATAGTGAATTCAACTGAAAAGATTCTAAAAATTAATAGCCTCAAAGCTTTCTCATTTTAATAGCTATATTTTCCCTTCCTCAAAGAGGAGACCAGTCTAATCATTAGCCTAACTAGTTATAGCAACTTGAATCTAATTAATTTCTGTGCAGCTGTTGGTAATCTCACATTGCTGAAGCATTATGCATTTTAAAAGTATCCTTGCTACTCATTTCTTTTGACACAGTATGTTGGAGTTGCAAATCATACACCTGTGGTGGTTTGTTTTAACAATATACCCTTCTAAGTACATGCTTTTAATATTTACCTTCAGATTTTGGTGTGCTTCATCTTCTGTTGTTCTGTTTTTTTTCTCTTAAATGCAGATGTGTTTTGAAAGTAGTTTTCCTTTTAGCTTCTCATTTTTAGATATTTGGGACCTAATTCAGCAACACAAAGACCAGAGGACTTGGATATCCTCGTGTTAGTATCAAGGCACTGTCATTATAAACAGTGTCAGCAAAGATTTTGTGGTCTTTGTTTCTTATTCCCCACGGAAGGAGAAATAAGTATCATACTTTTTAAAAATAAATGTATCTTCATTATATTTTAATTACATACACACCAGTTATTATTTTTCTGCTAGAGGGAGTTTTACATTGTTTTATATCATTGGATAAAGATTTTAATGTTTGCATGTAAGATTTTTATAAAACTTGTGAAGAAATTTTTGCTACCTTTGAGCCGAAGAGTTTTATTTTAATGCTATGAAGCAAGTAGTGTCTCAGCCAACTCGGCTCCGTCTTGTTTTCAGGCTTATTGTGCAGTCACATGCAAATCAATATGTTCTCATGGGACACTTGTCCTCCTTTAAGTGGCACAAAAGAGGAAGCTGATCAAAAACTGCCCATGTGAGAAAGATCCATGCGTTTTGTATTCTTGCTTTGTACGGATCAAGACAAAGGGGACTAGATTGTCTGCCCTATATCAGTGTAATTTAGGTGTAACAGCCCTGGAGCAGTAGGTGAACCTGGGGGGAGAAAAGGCCCAAGTCTCTTCATGAGGGACTCTAAATTGCACTCTAAATTTTGATTGCATGTGTGGTGCATGGATTACTCTTTGAATCCTCAGGCTGAAAAAGCAGGACACAGCCAATCTTGTTACTGTCAGTTTGGAAGTTCATTGAGGAGAGAAGTGCCTTTCCAGTCATGTGAGACTGATAAATGAAAATCAAGGGGCTTGAATGGTAATTATTAGCTGAGACTCTCCTCTGGTTTTCAGAGGAGTGCCACGCGTAGCACAAAAGACAGAGTGGATTCATGTTTTACTTCCATGAATATTCAATGAATCCCAGCTCTTTTGTCTGAATGCCCGGGTCCTGAGCAGTCCCACGGCAGCGGTGTCAGCTCTCTGTAGCCCATAGCGTTGCTGCTCGGTCAGGGGCTGAGTGTTGTGTTGAAGTGGCTGAGCTCTGTTTAATTTGAAGTCGTCCTCATTTCTCATTTCATATGTATTTTTTCCCAGGTACTGTGAACTTGAACTAACATGCATACACCGTGCTTTATTTCCCAAATCTTTCAAGGGAAGGCCCTGTGCCTCTCACCTGAGAGGTAAGATTGGGGGTTTGTATTAAAACAAATGTTCACATGGCTTTTTTGTTTTGGTTTTGTTTTTTCTTTGTGGTACAGGGCAAAGCATACCTACCATAAAACTTTGCTGGAGCAAGTTCAGGAGTTGGAAACAAAGACAAGAGAGCTGGGAAAAGCCATGCTTCGTGATAGTAATGGAAAGAGGCAAGTCTATGCTAAATGTTTAAACCAGACCCTTCTTTTCCTCTCCCTTTCCTATTTCTCATTCACCATTAAAATCTGATTGTAGACAGGCTAATAAGGCTTCTTCTCCTGTATGATTCGTTTATTGCTGTTCTCTTTCTTATACGTCTATTCCCCCTACTGAAACCAGCCCTTCCATTTTCATTTCTCCTGCATTATTGCTGTGAGGCTCTATTGGAGACTGAGCTGCGTGGTTATGTGTAGTGCTATTACCTGGCCACTGAGCCAGACTGGTTTTGAAAACACTTTCTTATGTCATCCAAAAAATTTTAAATAAAGATAACCATGTCAGGGGAGGGAACCATGTCAGCAGCTCAGGATAAAAAGACTGTAGCTAAAAGGAGAACTGGCTAATCCATTGTGCCCTACTACTTTATTCAGTTTCACCTTAAGGTTTTTTTTACGCTTTTGCTTTTTTCACTACAGCTCTCAGGTCTCTTGCCTTCAGGGTTCTCAGTTTCTCGTTGTGCCTCTCCCTTATAACCACACCATATGGACTTGAATATATTGCTATTATTGAACCTTTCGTTGTATAGAGAGAGTATGTGTTGTGTGGGAACTTTTGTCTCTTCTGAAAGAAGCTAAAGAAAATCATGGTGAGGCTTTTGCATCCAACAGTTTCATTTACCATCTCAGAATGTGGTTCTGCATCAGCTGGTCGGAAAAGCTCCCCAAGTTCAAAAAGGTTTTAAAACTAACTCTTCTGTTCCTTACACAATATGGCACCACATGACTTGCTAAGAAACTACATGATCATTAAACTGGATTTTAGCAAACCTTATAAACTAGCAAACTGAGTGGAATGGGGCTTTTAAAAGATTTTGTTCTTCTGGGGCAGGGTCATCCTTTGAGCCTTTGATGTCTATTCTAAGGTAAACTAATTGCCATATTTTAGCTGCTGCTAAGACAAGCAGATAGTAGATTTTTTTTTCAGCTGAATTTGTGTGTTAATAAGGACTGGTTTTAGGGAAAATTATCAGGCAATGATTTACTGAGATTATGGTAAACTGAAAAGCTTTTAAAAATGCTTGTGTGAACTTTAATGTGTTTATAAAATGTCCTTAGTGACCAGAGTTTGCTTCTCAGAGGCCGAGACAAAGTAAACACAGCATTATTGATTAAGATCACTTCAAAACACTTGGTATCTTCAGTTTTTATGTTGAGTAATTTTTCTGCTGTGACTTTTGGATCCAACAAAACAGTTTATAAATGGTGCTCACTAGCAAAAGTTTCAAACTGCACATCAAATGATTTAAAAAGAGAAAGCAAACTTTGCGGCAATAAAGGCAACCTTCTATGCCACAATTATCACCAACGAAGGTGCTTAATATCAGGCATCTAATTAAGTAATGGGCCTTGTTCTTAGAAGGTTGAGCAGTCATTTTGCAATCAATTGAAGCCAAGGCGCTTGGTACCAAAATCAGGTCGATCTCCCCAAACAAGAAAGGTATAACCTGGTGCTGTGAGGTGCTGACTGATAGTGGGATTAGGTGCCAGGTAAGTGGAAACTAAACCAGGAGAAAACTGATTGTTCCCAGGCACACGGCTCTGGTCTGAACTCTGTGAGCTGCTTGGGTGTTGCTGTGGTTCCTATCCATGCATATTATGTGAGGTTATGTTGGTGCTGGTTCATAGTATTTGTATTTTCCTGCCAGTATTTAATGCCAGTTACTGACAGTCAGAGAGGAGCGTGAGTCAGCTGTGTGCCTGGTGCATCCCTGGGTTGCAGGGTGGGTTGAACTGCTGTTAACAGCCAGAGAGAGACAGTCAGCATTTGATCTGTTTGTATGTGCATGTCTGTGTCTCCAAGAACTTGATGGGTTTCTTCTCTGTTTACCCACTGTCCTGACTTCCTGTAAATTTCATGGCCATGTTGTAATTCATTCATACACTCCATGTTTTCATAGCCTTTTACTTTATTGCATTCTCACTGCAAACTCTTTCATCTGCATTCCTCCTCCATATAGCTTCACTTCATTCTCGAAACGCTTGCATGGAGATGATGTAAGGAATCCCTTCTGGCCCTCCTTCCCATTTTCCCTCCCCCCTTCTTTCCATGCATTTGTTTGTTCTCATTCCTAATTGCTCCCAGATTTTCTGGGTGGTCCATCTGTGAACTAGATAATGGTAGAGTGCCTCTGCCTGCTAGGAGCTGGTGTGCTGTGCTTGTGTTGTGGCCTGACTGCTCTTCAGAGTTGTTCTGTCTTTTATCTCTTTTGTTTGTCTCATGGCTCTTTCACACCTGCTAGAAATCGTGTGCTTGTCCAAAGGGAAGGGTGAGGGTGGGAAAGAAATAGTGGGAACTTTCTGCAGTTAGTCTCTCTGGTTCATGTTCTTTATTTTTTAAAAATTTCCTTGAAGCTGGTGGAAACGTGTGCTAAGGTGCATGCTCTGCTCTCCCCTCCTGCCCGCAGCCCCATTGCTCTTGGAATATTTCTGGCAGTGTGACGCTATGCAGGAAGGGGAAGTAATGGGACTCTTCTCATTTCTAGTGGAAAGTAGAGAGCTGTGTAAAAACTGCATGAGTCCATCTGTCACCTCAGTCCTTGGTTGGAAGTGTTCCTGAAAACATGCCCATTAGGTGCTGGTTTGTTCAGGCAGCTGTGGAAGATAAGATGGCTGTCATCAGGGTCTGTTTTCCTGGCCTACATAGTGGACACTGTTTTGGTTCAGTGTTTTTCACAAACAAACAGCAAAAAACTCACACCCAATTTCAGATAAGAGAAGGATTTAGGGAGCTAATTGCTTTTATCATTCCCTAGACCTTAGACAAAAAATGAGGTGCAAGATCTGAATGTTCAGAACTAATCTGCTAAACAAAAACCAGTTTGCAAAGGCCAGAAAGCAGTGAGTGCATCTAGACTTGCACAACAGGATGCCAACTGTTAGCTGTGACTCAGCTGAATTGCTGTTAAGTGTGGGCAGATATCACCTGGGTCCTTACTGCATTTGGGGAAGGAGTTTCGGGAGAGCTGTGTGTACCACTTGATACCTATATATCCATATCCTGTCTTAGAGGATCTTAACCCTGACAGCTGTTCTTGCTAGACACATTTTTCTGGGTTAATAAAAAATGTCTTCACTAGTGCTTGTTATATCTTTCTGAATCTTAACCCCTTTGAACAGTTTCTAAAATAGAATTTGCTTGTATTGATCTAAAAAAGCAGGTGCGCATTTTTGCCGTACCAGTGGCTGGGAACCAACAGCAAGGCAGGTGGTAGATGAGGGACTGTTCGGTCTGTGCAGGGCAGAGTGTCAGCACCCTGGACACTACAGCTGGGTCCCAGAAACCTTGCAAATAGCATTAGAGTGATGCTTGGAGATTATAGCAAGTGTATGTAGTCTTGAGCTGTAACAGGTCATGCTTTTACTCCTTTGTATGTCTCATCTGGACAGCTAAAAAGTTACGTTTTGTAGAAGCTGGGGTGATCACAAAGTCAGAGAATTCCAGGAGCAGGGAATTCATCAGGGGAAACACATAGCTGGAAAACTGGCAGCTCCAGAAATAGCTTGAGGAGCAGGAGAGTGAGTGTGCAGTAAGGGGCTGTGATGGATCCCATGCCATGCTTGCCTGCCTGTGGAAGATGAGTAGCTGCGCTTGCCCTCCCCAGCCTGGGCACCTGGCAGTGCTGGGCTGGACTCCAGCCCAGCTGTGACATGAGCCTGCCTTGGTTAGGAAGGGAGAGGGGCTCCCTGGCACTCTCATGTAACAAAAGGCAGGATTTAACACTAAATTTTCATGAATTTGGAGAGGTGAGAGGGGCAGCTCATGTGCCAAAGCAAACATGGACATGAGGAGACACCTGCCCAGCAGATTTAATCATGTTAACATGCAAGATTTACACAAAGAAAACAAACAAGGTTTGTGTTCAAAAGCAGCATTGAGTTCAGCTGCAGAGATTTTTGTGTCTTTAAATAAGTTTACAACTTAAATCTTGGCTCATAAAGGGCCAGACCTTCAAGTCCTCATTCACTTTTCACTCCATCTACCCTCTCATTGAAGTCAGCAGGAGTTCAGGTGGAGTAAAGCCTGATTAGGCACCAAAGCAAACTTTACTTTGGAAACCCATGTCACTTTATTGCTGCACTGGCCAACTAATGGAGAGTGAGCAAAGCTGTGCAGCACTCTCTTTGTGACAGTAGATTTCCTGTTTCAGAAGGTTTCTCTGTCTTGGAATTGCCAGAGAGCTCCCTTTGAAAGTGGCTTTTTAGTTGTTTTTCTGTCCTGTTATTAATTGGTTGGTGGGCAGGATTAGATTATTTGATACTGAAGAACAATGTGGCTTTCATGATTTACATACTTTACAAGGAGCTGAAGGACCTCTCTGGGCTGTTGCAGAAAAGTGCCTGCATTGCTGAAGTATTGGGAGGAATTTCTTCAAATGAGTCAGAAATCTGGGAGGCAGAGTCTTGTCTTGAACAAAGGTGAAGGAAGGTGACTACAAACCTAGCGAGGTATAGCTGCAGTGTGTGTTTGCACAGCACTTTTCAGTATGCGCCTTTATTCTCGCTGCTCTCACACACCCACTGGTGATGGCTGCGGTGCCTCTTTCATCTCCATTTCATAAAACAAGTACTGTTTTTTTCAGTGCACCTAAAACAGCAGCTCCCCACAGTTCCTCCATTCAACAAGGAGACACGCTGGTGTAGATTCTCTTTCATTTTAGTGCTTCTCACCAAATCTAACCCTGTTGCTTCAGTGAAAAGTGCACGACCAGGTCTCACCCTGAGAGCAAGTTGTATTATCTGTCTTAGCCTTGGTTTCATTCAGTGTATGAGGGCAGGTGCCTGTCTCATTTGAATAGCTGCATGACCTGGTGGGTAATCAGTGAGCTGACATGGGTACCTGTGGAGATTTCCCTGCTCCACAGGTCCCTGGGGAGGAGCAAGAGGGGAACATGGGAAACCTGCCTTGGGCTTGTGGCTGTGCACAGAACTGAGCTGCAGAGGCTCAGCCTTGCACTGGCAGAAGCAGAAATGGTAAAGCAGACCTAACTTTTAAGAAATGCATGAATGTGGTGAGGACCTGATCTCCTGGTTCCTGAGGGAAAAGGCAAGCTTTTTCATTAAGAACAAGAGGAATGAGGCTTGGGCTCATTGTATTTCAAAGTACTCTGTATTGATGCACTCCAAGTTACATCTACTGGAAGAGGGAGACCGTGCCAGTAAGGCCCCTTTGCATCAGCAGGTACAATGAATCTTCCTTGAATCAAACTCAGTCTTGTGCCTTCAGCTGGTTAAACAGCACTGGATGTCTGGAGCCAAATTCATGAATGTGTTGACTTCAATGTATTTACTCAGGATACGCATGACTCTGATCTGAATCCAGCCCATACAGTGCAGCTGAGCGTAAAATGAGGTTGAAGAGGGGAGAGGTGTATTTTGGGTTTTGAGGTCTCAGCATCCTTTTTATCAATTTTTCCAGATGTTCTTTACACCATTTCTGGGAAGGAAAGGTGAGATTTCTCCACCAGCATACACAAGAAAGTGACTGGCATATTTATGATTTTTCCTTGCAGCTTTTCTAGTAAAAAGATATTAGACTCCTTTTACTAGCAAAAAGCACATAAAGTTATATCAATGGGTTTTTTTAATTCTTTGATTCCATATGGTAAACATTCATGTATGGAAGGTGGAAAATGCATAATTTTGTTTTATTCTACACTTGTCCTTTTCTCTCTCCCTTCTGTCCCATATCAGTAAGGAATCATCACATTATTTCCTTCTTTTAATATGTACTATTTATTTCTGACATTTCTAACCCCTGTGTGTGAGGCACTTGAAATTACTAGGTTTGATTCCACTTTGGGGAGACTGTGGGTCAGAGCTGGGAAGGGGCAGAGGACAGAGGGTTTCAGAACCTGGCTAGAGGGCTGAAGGGGGAGTTACCGTGTTCCCACTGACACTGGGGACCCAACTGCCTGGTTGCTAGTGCAAACCAGTTAGAGTTGACATTCTCCTTCTCCAGTGCAAATTATTATTTCCCATCCTGGTTGTACCTATCATGTAACCTTGAGGGAGATCCATTGCACAAATAGGGTTAAAACCTGGTGACCTGAAGAAGGGTTTAGAGCTGTGAGCAAATCTGCTATCAAAGTCAAAGTTGATGGAGGTACAGTATCAGAACAAAGGCCAAAATGAAGTTGTAAATTGAAAAGAAAGATTAGCAAAAAGGAACATTACAAGATGAGAGTTAAAACTGATTAAGGGGCCAATCTCTCTGATGCCTAATCCTGAGTTACTGGGTTGGGCACTGAGGATCTCCACAGGGGAGGGAGGAAGAAATCTTCCCTCCAGGCTGCACAGCAGGAGAACTGCTCCATAACAACTGTTCCAGCCTAATGGCTTCAGCAGTCTGCCTGGGCCCTGACTCCTCTGCTGGCTAACCCAGAAGAGAGGCAGGACAGTCTGCATTTTCCTCTCTGATTTGCAGTAAAGAATAAAGTGCCAAGTTAAGCGTAGCATGAACAAGAAAACACAAGTTGTATTAGGTATTAAATATTTTGTGGACAATTAAAAAATACTTAAAAGCTTAAAGAAAAGCAATTTGGGGTTTTTTTTCAGTTCAACCAAACATCCTGGGCTATGCTCTAAATTGTGTTCATGACACTGTCAAGGTTCATCAGTTTTTGTTGTTGCCCTGAGCTGTTCTTTAGCTTTACTTTTCTGTAAAGAAAAGCAAGAAAAAAGCTGATAGGAGGAGTTTAGAGTTTTTGAAGACAGAAGTAATCTTAACTTCAGTAAAAGTATGTAAGCAAACTTCTATTAAACCAGTAAGATTGGATTTTAAAAAATCCACACACAAAAACCCCAAACCAGAAAAAAATCTATACATAGACACCAAGCATAGTAAACTTCACCCTCCGAGGTGACTACTTCTGAAAAAATGAGTGAGTAGGAAAAGAATGTTATAATTGCAACTGTATTGCCACCTTATCTGTAAAGGATATGACCAAGCACCCAGTAGAGTAAGTGCAAAGTGAGGCACTTAGGGACAAGAAGTCAACAGCACTGATACCAAAAGGAGGATAGCTGAAAAGCAGCAAGTCACACTTAGCCTTTTCTGCTTCTCAGACATTTAAATTGGGTCAGTTCCCCTGTTTTGGGAAGGCTGAGGGCAAAACCGAGCAGCTTCAAGTTTTAAGTTAGTTGACTTTAAGACATCTGACTATGGTGTCTGCCCTCCACCCCCCCCAAGAAATGCATATACATGTGCTAAGTGCATGCAGTGCTTGGAAATGGAAGGTACTTTAAGCAGAGAGAGATCTCAGTTATTTTCTTAGGATTGTTGCATTTCAGAGAGGCATGTGATGTTTAGCGCTGATATTTTTAGATGGTATTTGTTAAAGGTGCTTGGTCTTCTTATGGTGGGTTCACCCTCACTGGACACTGGGTGCCCATCAAACCTGTTATTCCATCTTGGAGCTGGCTGGCATTGGCTCTGTAGGACATGGGAGAAGCTTCTGGCAGCTTCTCATAGGAGCCACCTCTGTAGCCTCCCACTACCAAAACCTTGCCATGCAAACCCAATATCATTCTAAGTAGTAGTCTTTGAAAGAAGTTTAGGAATAACAGTCTCAAAAATAAAGGCTAGAATGGATTGTCCAAGTGATTTTAGGAATCAAAGGAGGATCTGACTTTTCTGCCTTAAGACATCGTTAATGAAAAAAGAAAATGTAAATAATCATCTTTGCTTGTCGTGAAAAGGAAAAGCTTTGTCCTGCTTTTAGCCATACGACTTTAAGGACCAACTTGAAGAGGATTCTCTGGATTTAGAGTGGAGAATTTGGCCCCAGAACTCTATATATGATCTCTGTGCTGCAAATGGGCCTGGCTGAAGCTCCTGACATGTCTTGGCCTCCATCAGCTTCTGCAGGGTGTTTCTGCCACAGGTGCAAGGTGATGTGGCAACATGGGTGGACCTGTGTGCACCTGCCCTGGGTGCTGCTGCTGCACGCTAGCTGCAGGTGCTCCTTCCTGCGGACCTCTGGGATGCAGAGGGTGAGCTGCTGTTTGGCTGAAGTAGCATGCTGCCAAGCCAAATCACAAGCTGTAACAACAGTGTTTCTTCAGGGCTTTGGTGAGGGCCATGCATCCACGGGTTTCTGTTGATGTGGCTGCAAGGCTGGCTTAATAGTTTCCCAAACCACTCGTTACCAGCCGTGGTCGTACTGGCCCATCTTTGCCCCAGCTGCCCAGCTGGATCAGCTCCACTGTTTGGATCCACGTGATGTGTGAGCTGAAGGAAGTGGGGTGGTGTGGGGAGCACTGTCAGGTTTTGCCACTAACTGGTGAGGGCAGGAGCTGCTTTAGCCATCAGTCACCACAAGAACATCCGTGGAGCTGCTGCTGAAGGTGTTGATGCTCTCTTAACCTTTTCACATCCAGGCAGGATAAACAACTTGCAGCTGCCTGTGGGCTGAGCTCAGTACCCCGTGTTCTCATGGGCTGGAGAGCTGGCTGCTCTCAGTATGCTCCAAGTCAGCCTTGCAGGGCCACACATCCAGATACATTTGATGCTTATCAGGTGAACATTTTGCTGGATAATGTCGAATACAATTTATAAAGAGGAAAGGTTGCTCTGTGGCTTTCGCACATGCTTTGGAATACCTGGAGGGGAGCTTGTTGCACTAAAGGCCTGGAAGAGCTACACCATGGCAGGGCATAAGAGCTCAGCTTCTCTGGAAAGCTGGCTGTTGCTGAGCCCCTCAGCAAGGACTTGGTGCTCCCTAAAGCCTGGCTGTCTGCTGCAGGAGTCACGTCTGACAGGTAACTTCTGGTACCTCCCAGCCTGCAAGTGGCACAGGCAGCGCTTTTGTCTTCATTCCCCTATGGTTTGTGCCTGCTGACCCTTTGGTCTCCTAGTAGTGGGTTTTTATTAATGGCTTGCTGAGTATTTACAGTAAAATGCAAAAGGAGCATGGTTTGGGATGTCTATTTCAGCTGGATCCAGAGTGATTAAGGAGCAGTGTTTGTAGACGCTGACTCTGCAAAAATGCTGATTTTTTTTTTGTTTGTTTTACTGTTTATATGCCTAAGACACTTCCTTGTGAAATGCTCCAGAGATTTCCTTTGATTACACTGCAGCTTCATTATCAGTAATGCCTGTTTGCCTTTTAAATTAAAAAGACCTCCTACTCTGACCTCAGAGTAAAACATTCCTGCAATCAAATGCTAGATAACAAAAAATAACATCTCCTCTTTCTGGATTGAAAGAGAGAAGACAGCAGAAGCCCCTCGTTGCTACTTTTGCTGTTCTGTAGGAGAGCAAATCCTCTCTGTGATGTCTCTGAAGCCTAGAAGATGGAGGTACAATTGCTCTCTCAGCCAGTCAGGCCTTTCTTCCAAGCCCTGGGATGTTCTGGGTGTTGGAGTTTTGCTGAACCCTCAGTGACTTGCATTTGAGATGATTTGCATGTTTTAATTTTGAATTCCTGGTCTGTAATAATGTTGTTTTAATGTTCTCCTTATGCCAAGCCTATGAGCCTATGCTAGTTATGTCTCTGCCCACTGCATAACTTCTAACAATTCCTGTATGCGAATTCAAGTAATGCAATTGAGTCTAAACTAAATGAAAACACGTTAAACCAAGGCCTGGGGCTGTTTTAGGGGAGTGCCCTCATCCAGCAGGGAGTATCTGAGGAAGAAAAATAGGTCTCCTCTGGCCAATTACAAAGGTGTGGCCGTGGCCTCTGCCTGGTGTATGGTACTTGCTCTTTGTCTGCCAGAACTGTGATCAGTGCTGTAAACCTTCCAGCAGTGTTGCGTGTCATGAAAGGTGAGAGATGGAACTTGTGAATAAATCCTCAGGAATACCTGCTATATCCTAGCAGCCAGAGACGGATCTGCAAGCCCTCTTTGCCAGGTCATACTTGGGGAGAAGCCGTTGTGCTTGAACCTCTGATTCTTCTTCAGAAGACACATAAGGGAGTTTGAGAGCCAAGAGACTGAAATGCAAATCAACAGTCTGCTTGTAAAGAATTTGATGATTAGGACTGATCAAAGCTGGAGAGGTCTGCTTCAGACCTTTCTTCTGGCTCTTTTTATTTTATGTTGATGTGACTTTCAGTGGCAGAAACATGTCAGCAAGAAACAGCAAACTTTTGTGTAAGTTATTGTTTGAAATCTACGGAAGAGACCAATTATTATGTTTTAACTCTTAAATTTAAAAAGAGAGAGAAGAGTATCCTCTTTTCACCTCAAAATTTAATACACAGGAAAAGATGACAAGGACAGAAACTTCCTAGTATTTTACCTTGTGTTTAGCCACGTGGGATATTTTGCAAAAACTTGTTTCCTCCCCTTCCTCATTCTCTCCCCTCCCTGCTGTCGCAGTGCAAGGGCAACACGTTGGAGGATGTTTCTTCCAACAGGAGAGTAATGCAGGCCAGCCAGGGTTTCTCAGGCTGTCTTTAGTGTAGTATGTGGCAGTGGAAGCAAAGAGACTGAACAAGGGTTTACCTGCTGCGTCTTTGAAAATACTTATGGGTAGGAGGGAGGCTGTGGAGTTAAGGACAGAACTTCAGCCTAAGCTTTGGAGGATTTTCTGGTTTAAACCAAGCTGTTCAATGATTCACCTGTTGCTGTCTGCTGCAGCACCACCGTAGGGTAGAAGAACCAGTGATGCTGCACCTGCAGGCAGTATAGTGAGGGCTTCATAGGTGTTCAGATGATAAAGCTGCAGCTTTCTTGTCCTCTGGGCTTACCCATGGACGCTGGGTATCTTGCACTGGAGAGCCAAGCTTCTGCCCTGGGTTCTTGGCATGTTTTTGGCACAGGAGTAGCAGCTGGGAAATGTGCTTGTGTCCTTTAGTTGTGTCATCTCTAGCAGCCCTGGTAAGGCTTCACTAGTACCTCAGTTCTTCCTGCTGGAAAGGGGAAAAGCAGAAACAAACCACATAATTTCACGTGTCTGTATCTGACTGAATTCTTCATAATCCAGAAGGGCAGTGAGTTAAAACCAGTGGCAACTGAGTGTATTTGCCTATTTGGTGTGCGTCTGCTCTGGATCTCCTCTAGCAAATCATAACAAAACACAAACAAGAATTCAGCTCTTGTAAGAGAAGGAGGGCTCTGAATTTTTATTTTTTATTTTTTTAACTGGGCTATGCATGTGTTTTCTAAAGGCAGATCCAATTTTAAGAGACACCTGCATCTACTTTAACCTTCCAGTCTTTGTGATCCCTGCTTTTGCCACCAGTCAATTAGTGGACTCAGGAGGACATTCTGGGTCAAGCTATACCAAATACCACAAATCCTCATTAACACTAATTAGTGCTCAGTAGATTAATTGGTGGTGAAGCTCATCTTTTTTTAATTACTTGAGCAAATGAGACAGCAGGACCTTGTGGTCAGCTTTGAATTATTCTGTTTGTTTTGATGCACCTCATTTGAATGTGTAAAGCCAGATGTTTGCTGCCTACATTTAAGGGCTGTTTGCTTTTGTGAGGGATGAGAAGAGAACACAAAAATAAAATGAAGGTCTCTGTTGACACCTTAGAGCAATTCAGATAGGAAGATGGAAGAGTCATTTTATTCATGGAATTGAAAGCATTGTTATGAAATAACATGTTGCCTTTAGTTTACCTTTTGATTTGTCATTCACTTAATGAATTTGTGTGATGTTGCTAGCACAGACTTCCAGGCAGGCAGAAGTCATCTTGACCCTCTTATGAAGCCATCACAAAGGTATTCCTGGCCTAAGGTATTCTGCATTATTGATAGCAACTAAATCTGATTTTAGCTGACTTGACTAATGATTTTTTTTTAATCCCTTTTTTTTCATAGAAGCCCTCAGAATTGGGACCTTTTAATAGTTTTTGTTCTAATCAAGTATTCGTTTAGTTGAAAGCATTTTGTCTATATCCTTTGTCCTTCATATAATTTCAGATTGATGGTGCCTCTCCCTTGCTCCCTCGGAGGTCACTGACTAAACAGCTAAAGCATGTTTCACTGTGGCTTTCCATGTCAGTGACTCACAAAAGAATGTCTGGGTTTGTGACTTCTCTCATTCTGACAAGGTTTCTGGGTTCCTGAATATGAACACAACTGTCCAGTATTCAGAGTATGATCTCATGATCTCTCATCCTTTTGCATCAATGCATCTGAAGATGCCATCCTTAGACCCCATGGGAGTGCTTAGGCCTTGGCTCAGAGTCACTGGAAAGCAGAATTAAATCTGAAAATCATGGCTAATGCTTGGGATTTATTTACAAGCAATATTTCTGTGAGCAAGGCCTAACCTGTTGGCCTGTGAGTGCAGTATTGTCATTAGTTTTGCATCAAAGCGTGAAGCAGACTGAGAAGTCTTCACTTTGTTACCTGTTAGCAGCAGGCAGAAACCTTTTCTGAAAGCAGGGACTTGGTGTGAGTGCAAACACTTAATAGTTAAGAAAGCCACTTCACTTTTCTTTCCTTTCAGGGTTTGTAGTGGGAGATCTAATACCTGTTACTAAATCAAATACTCATCCAATTCAGAAGAACTGTGTTGCATTAACCCCTGTGTATTAAGAGTTTATTTTATAATACTTGACTGGTCTTGACTTGCAGTCTATTTAGTCATCCCGCATACTTAGACCACAAGTGCTCTAATTCTACCATGAGTTTTTCTTTCTCTCCGTAGATACAATCCAATATAATTTTCCAAATGGGAAAATCAGATGTGACTTCAGTTTTGAACTTGTTGACTATAATTAGCAATATCAAAGCTAGTGTAGCTTTGGCATTCTTAGAGCTGCAATGGGCTGCTGCTGTTAGGAGGTCCCTTGACAGCACACTTTCCTCCAGAGATTGCATGCAGAAGCCTGAGGAGCTAGGCATTATTGGCCTGCACTTCATCTGTTGCTGTGTGGTAGACAAGCAGATGAAGAATTTTGCCTTGTGCCTTTTCCTGCTGTGGTTAATTCCATTCTCAGTGTAAGAATTTTGTGGCAAATATTGCTTATTTGTCCCCTAGAACAAATATTTTTGATTAGTTTAAGATTCCTTTTTTTAAATCACCCTCTTACTGAGGTAGGAAAGGCTCTTCCTGCATGTTCTTTACCTGCAGAACATGAGCAAGTATTGCACTTCTGTCATTCACAGGACAGCAGCATATTCAGGCAGTGTTTCACTAAACTAACAAGTTATCCAGCAGTCTTCTGCAGTCAGCAGGAGGTTGTACAGTACAGCACTGTCACTAGTTTGCACATGCACTGGTAATGGCTAGCTCTGCAGGCTGTCAACTTTGTAAGCAAGTTGTTAAAGGTTAGAGAAGTCTCGTGTCTTGCTTTGTGCCTTCTATTGCATCACCCTTACCTGGTGATTCTTAATAGTACATGTTTTCCATCAAGCTGCCTGCTTGGAGCAGGTAGAAACTTCTTTCTGTATGTACTTGGTTTTCTTACAGCCAGCAACTAGTCTTGGTTTTTTAAGCAGTTGGGTCCTCCAAGATTTTTAGAAGCTTTCATGCTGTAACCCTGGTTTTAACAGAGACCCGTGATCCTTTCTTCTTTGAACACATGCAGGTCTCATGAGCCAAGAGTTGTTAGAGTTTGTGTCTGACAAACTCAGTTGGAATCAATACTTTTGTTTCCAAATTTATTATCAACTTCTATTTTATCTTGAGGGAATACTACTGACTGCAGGCAGGGAAAGCAACCTGCCATACCCACTGCAGGTGTGATTCTGTGGTGCCAAGGGAAGGAGGGGAAGAGACCAAGTGTCTGAAAATGCTGACGGTAAAGATTTTAAGGAGTCCATAGGTTTTACAAGCTTCTAGTTCAGATGTGTGAGCTTGGAGATCACAGGAAAAAGAGAAGGATTCCACCCTTTCTTTTGTGGACACCTCATTATGCACTGAACAGAGGACTGTGAGCCTGGCTATTACCCTAATGGACTATTAAGTGGAATATAAGCCTGCATGGCTGGATTACATATTACAGGCATCTCTGGAGATTCTTCAGTTACTTTCCTGATTGAAGTTAACAAACTACTTCAGTGAAAGGGAGTTGTTTGTTTAAAACTGTTGTTAGCTTGTCGACAGCAGCAGCTGTGTTTGCTGGGATTTCCATTTCGTACACCAAATGCATGTGAATTTTTAACCTAATCCAAGAAGGATATCAGCGCTGGCATTCAGGTGTGTATCCATGTTTGCAGCATAATCAGCGGAATTGCTCCTTGTGAATAAAGATGTGAAAGAAAAAACAGACTGTGAAAATGGAGACACAGTGTAAATGTGGTGCAAATGGGATAAAGATGCTGCAAAGATGCTGATGTACCAGCAAACAGATCCCTCCTATGCACTAGCTCCATCTCACTGTTAGGAATAAGTGTGAGATGATAAAACAGACCAATCATGGAGAACTTGATCTAAAGTAGGCTGTCATATCTTTCTGAAAATAATCTGATATTTAAGTTACTTTGGGCTCCAGTGCAGTGAGATTTGAAGGCCTACATTATTTTAAAACCCCATTGAACTTAGTGGGACCCATATACATAATTAAGTGCTTTGGAAGGTCGGGATCTTAGTCATCATTTTTTAACTCTGGCCGTGAAGTTCTTGATGAAATGAGTGTTGTGTTTTTTATAAAAATCGAAGTGGAGAGTGCCTCTAATAATTCTTGTAGGTATTTTGAACCTGTTGTAAGCGTACTGTGTCTTTCACCTTAAGTTTGTATTTTCAGGTTTTGTGAATTCAGCAGTAATTTTTTCAGGACTCTGACAAGAACTGTGTAAACCAAAGGGGTTTTTAGTAAAAGAAACTGGATAGAAAGTTTTCTTTCCATACGGGAGGTTAAAATGACAGCGTTCTTTAGAAGGCAGAATTAACTATGGGTCCTACCTTTGGTTTCTTCAGGCCATTTTGCAGGTGTGATAGAAGCCTTCTACTTAGTGCTAAGCTACAATGCTTTGCTCCTTCTCTCTAAGGCAGTTTGTGGATGCTGTGATTCATGTGCGTAATACTAAAGAGGAATCTTCTTAATGTTCCATATCACTCGATGTCAGACTTCTGATATGGTTTGTAATAATTCAGAGGCATCAGGCATTCAGAAATCACAATGATGGTAATATTAGGGATGAATTAACCAAAAGCAGACTTATACAAAGTGTCCTTAGAAAGGAGGAGTTTCCATTATTAGAGAGTTCTCTTGATAATGTGCAGTTTAAAGAAAGAGAAAATTCTATTTCATGGTACCTTTAATACTGACATAGTCAAAGCTGCCGAGTACTTTAAATACAGTTGACTTTTACCTTGAAATTATCTGGTTACTCACTTGTGTGTTTTCTCTCTTTCTGTCTCCCTTAGCGTGAACGAACGTGATCATTTGTTAAAAAGGCTCGGCAGGAAAACTCCTCCGAGCCTTTTCCGTGCCCACTCTGTCCAGCAAAGTGTATCACGTAAGTAGCGGCTCACGTCCGCGCGTGTGTTTCACAGCGCCAGCCCCACGTGAGGAAAGCCAAGGGTGATTATTTTTTAATTAAATTGTAGGTAGAGATAATCTAACACAGAGGCTGAGCTGCCAAGCAAGACACGTACATTTGGAAGTGGAATTAGTGTATCTGGCCCTAGGCAAGGGGAGCTCAAATGTGGTTAATTCCCTAGGATCCAATCAACAGGCCCAAATGATAAAACTCCAGTATGCAGATTCTCTAAAGGTAGAATTCTGATAGTCTTAAGAATAGTCTAAAAATCAAAAACTCTGCGTAAAATAAACATTGTGATAGAGCCTAGCTTTAATAGAAATGTAATCTTTATGAAATGTCATCTTTATGAAATGTCATGTTAGCTGTGGTTAACTGAGAATACAGTGATGTTTCAGGGATGCCATTAGGGTTCTGTGTGTTGCTGGTGAGGAAAGCCACAACCTGCAGAGCTGCCTCTCTCCTCTCCCCCTTTGTCCGCTGCTGGGAGAAGAGAAGCAACATCACAACTGGCTACTACTGCTGCTTCAAATAAATGGCATTTCTTGTTGATGTAGAAGTCATCCATTTATTCATCTTCCTGGAGGAACAGGCATTGTATCTGCTGGACCTGATGGGGTTTTGTCAGTGTTTTAAAGGCTTCCACTATATTTAAAATCATCACTAGCAGCTCTGTAGGTCAGATACACTGAAGGACTATGCCATCTTGAGGGACCAAGGAGTCCAGTCAGCCCCTTCTAGTGCAAAAATGCAGTCTCTCTTGTGATGAAACTGGTGGTAAAAATAGGCTCATTTAGCAAAGAAAATAACCCCCTCAGTGTGCAGTACTGAGTAGTACAGGGGGCAGACACTCAGGATTTGGGTTTTGTATTGCCAGTGCAGTAAGAAGTGACTGCTTAAGAATCACAGAGAAGTCAAATCTTGTTGCTGGCTGCGTCACCTTCTGTAGCAGAACTGTTACGGCTCAGGTCGTGGAGGCAGGGCTGGGATTTCAGAATCCAAATGCCTGAGGTGTTACTGTTTTCCACAGGGAATTTGACCAGAAGGGGTGGGACAGTGATGGTCTTTGTCCTTGACAGAGCCGTTGGAAGGCCATCACTGTCAAGGGGTGTAGGGTCTTCAGCAATCAATCCCATTATATCTGGGAAGAGAGGCCAGTGAGCAGAGCAGCCCTGTGGACCATATATTCCTGCCAGGATTTAATCCTATGTATAAAGGAGCCAGGGATGCTGATAGCAACACGGCTTTGGGCATGCAAACACACTCTTTGAGGAGATTCCAAAAGCAATGATTGGCAGAAGAAATCCATAAAATGCATAAATAAATTGCTGTCAAAATAGTCTGCTGTGGAGACTTACCACAGCCTGTGAAATCTGTGAAGCAGTGCAGAAAGGAGATACACCAGAGGTAACTAGTCAGACTTAATATGTGCTTTTAGTCTCAAAGAACACATCATCACGTTGTTAGTAGGTGAACAGCTATTGGGAAAGAAAAATGAGATCAAAATAAACTCTAATTTGGATAACCAGCTTCCCTATAAATGCAAATGATTAAGTGCTAAATGAGTCAGGCCAGTCGGGACAGGTTACAATCAGCAGTCTGTTTTTCACATGAACATAAATTTTGGCTGTGAAGCTGTTAGGATTGAAAGATGCTTTTTGTGATGTATCCGTGCCTTCTCTTGTCAAATATTGTTTTCTAGTGTTGCATAGCTGCTATATGTACAAGGCCATGTGAAATCCAGGGAACATATGTGCTGTTTTCACAACCCTAAATTGTACAACTGTTTACTAAATGCTGGAAATCTTCAAAGCAAAGAGTTGATGAATAGGGCAGTAGCCTTGACATGCTGGGCCAGTATCTTAAATCACACTACAAGTACTCTGTTTGAAGTTTTGAACTGTTCATATGTTTCCACCAGGCCCTAAATTCCCAGGCTGTGAAGACCAAAAATTGCTTTTGTGGCTTCAGCTCAGAATCTGTTGCTTGCATATAAAGCCGGAAAATGGTTGATTTAGTTAAAGCTGACAAAGGCTTAAGCAAATGAATTGCCTTGGTCCCAACAAGGAATGAAAATGGGATTAAATTTCCTAGCACAGATTGTAAAGATGCAGTACTGGGTTGGAAATTACGTTATTTTTGACAGCAACCATTTCCAAATGTTTTGGGAGGAAGCAATGCCTGAACAGCTTTGTTTCCAGTCACATGGAAAGGAGAAAAATCTCACAGGGAGTTTCTGGGCTACTACTAGTGGTCAGTGGTGGGGAAAGAGCTGACTGAGGTAAGGCTACAAAGCCCTGTACAAGAGACAGAAGCTCACTGTACATCTCCTTAACTCTCTGTTGGTGAGCCAGCCTGTCTCCAAAAGCATTAGCACAGCACAAGACCTTAAGGCATGATGTATGGCTGGGGTGCTCCCATATAGCACCAGGCTCTTGCAGATCCAGCCCCCAAAGTGGGCAGCAGAGCCGCACAGCCAGAGCCATGGCAGTGCCGTAGGGGAGTGCCAGCCAGGATTAGTGTCTCAAACACCTCCTCCCATTAAGGAAACTGGCTCAGAGTGGCTGCCTTAGAGAGTGGCCCCTGTCCATTTGGAAGGGTATGTCCTTAAAGGAAAACCTTCATGGCCATTTTTCTTGCTCTTTGTTTTTGTGTTCCTGAATTGTGTAGAGCTGTCAGAAGCATGAAAGAAATCTGTCTACCGGCTGTACTGTCAAAGATCACGTGGTTCCTTTCTACCAGTGTAACTTCTGGGAAGTTTATGAAAACTTAAAAAAAAAAAAAAAAGAAAGTGTGAACCTCCTGTTTGGATGGCATCGTCAGGAGACTTCAGTGGAAGAGTTGTGTATGGTTGGTTGTCAAGCTCAGGTGCTAACGTAAAACCATCTCAGTGCAATCTTGTAGGCTAGTGGTGACAACACTGCCCCCCAGGCTTGGTGTAGCTCCTGGTGAAGGTGCCTGGTGAAACTGGTCCTTTCCCATTGCCACCTGCTTTCTGAAACCTCTTAAGAATGAGCAGGAAATGCTACCAGGCTCCTCTCAGATGTGTCTTTGGACCCTTCCTTTTAGCTTGCTGTGGGGCTCACCCTTGAGGGAAGGAACAATAATGATTTCCAAAAGGTCTCCCTCAGAGGGTTTGCTGGTAGTGAGGTTTTCTCCAGGTCTCCATCCAGGTTCGTGTCTTTTTTATCGCTGTGACTTTGTGAAAGTAGCACCTCCTTTAGACAAGCTCTGTAGATATAAAAGATGGCTCTTGACCTCCCCTTTCCTTCTGCGTGACTGACCTGTATCACCTGTGCCCCCAGAGGATGGGAAGGGTACCCATCTATAAGGAAAATTCCACAGCATCCCTCTAGTGTGGTTTCCCTCCTGTAATGCCCCTTCTGGTGTTCAGTTATCATTTGTCTCAATATGATCTTTAAAAATAGAGCTGAGTCCTGCTCCCATTAAGCACTGCTTCGGCAGAACTCCCCCTGAAACGCCAACAGCCATGCCTGAGTGAGGATTACTGCACTTGGCCCAGGCTTCCTATGCTAGCAAAGAAAATCCCTCTTCCTTTGACAGAATATGGTGATTTCATGGAGCAAATCTGAATGCAGAGCATATGGTTTGCACCTTATTAATCAATGGAGAAAAAGCACCTGTCATCTGAGGTTCGTTTCACAGTATGGGGGCTGACAAATAATAAATAATAATAATGTGTTCATGCTGAGGGCTCTAATCCCACCATTTATTCTCCACTAGCAGACACCTTCTTCCTTTCACTTTTCTGCTGGTGCATTTGTATTTGAAAAACAACAGGGGAGCTGCTTGAGATGCTTTTAAAACTCTTTTTCCTCTTATCTTGCATGTCTTCGAAATATAATATACATTCTGTATTTTTTCCAAGCTACATGTTTGTTGACTGTTCAGTGGACTTGCAGTCTTTTAAAATCAACTTAAGAAAAAGAAATAGGAATAATTGGTTAAGAATTTGATGCTGTGGCATTTGACTATTTTCTACATGCAAAGTAAGTTGGTATCTGGGACTAAAGAGATAGGGCCATTTGTCAGGAATTCCTCTTGGGTCCTTAAGAAAACACAGGCATAGTTTATCAGAAGAGAAATTAATTACTTCTGTAAGCATTAGTCAAACTGTTCAAGATTTTAGGCAGCTTTCTCTTTCCCAGGTTAAATAGAAGACGGTTGCTGGAGAAGTCAAAGCTGAGTTAGCATTCACTGTTTAACTGGTGAATGTGAACTGTGACATCACAGCAAATCTCCTTAAAACTGTGCAGAACCAAATGTTTCGCCTGAGACAGAATTTGGCTGGTCAAGTGATACCACAATGTTGATTTTCATTAGGTCAGAGAGAGTTTTGCTATCTAAGAAGCAACATTTCCTAAAACAGATTAAAAAAAGAAAGGTCCCTCACATCTCCCCAACACCCTAAAAGTTTTAGTGGATTTGAATCTGGGCATTTTTCTCCAAAGGCAAACAAAAGGATGCATTTTATACTTTGGACTGTACTAAACCATAATACCATTGCAGTATGAACTAGTGAAATGCTGCACCAGGTGAGGGTTCTGATGGGCTGCCAGTGAGAACTGCCCTCTTGCTGGTTGGCCTAAACAAATCCCAGGACAGACAATCTGGGTATATCAGAGGAGAGTGCAAAGAGTAGAAGGCCTCTAAAATAAATCCCTGAAGTGACAAAAACTGTAAGCAGTTCTTCCATGAGGAGGTCTTCTGGAATAAAAAGAGCCCTCTGGACCCTTTCTAGTCCTGGTCTTGGAAGCTGTTGCCCATGAGAATGCTGCTGAGCCTGCACAACGTAGCTGTCTGTGTTCGAGGCACACCCATTGAGATGGTTGCTGTAGTCCAGCATTGCCCAGACCAGAACAGCCATTGCAGTGAACCGAAAAAGAATGTGTTAAATTAGAGACCTAATGGAAGACTAGATTCTGATCTACTAATAGAATATCAAAGCTTTACGAAAACCCAACAGGATGCTTTTAAAATTCAGTAGATTGCCTGATAATATCTGGTACTAGTGAAACCTTAGATTTGATGAGAACATGAATCTCCTCTTAACAAATGAGCCTCACTGACAGATACTCAAAAGTGCCCCTTTGCTCCATTAATAGAAAGCCTCAGAGTACAAAGGTCCTTCCTTCTGTGAGGGCGAGTGGGTTGTGCCCAGAAAGCCCCAAAGAAATGTGCTCCTTCCTTGGGCTGCTGCAGGACAGCTGAACAATGAGGGCCTTGTTCCCAAGGCAGGCTCATAGGTGTGGTTTTAAAACTGGACTTGGGGGAGAAGTTCTAACTTCTGGAAAGTTCCCTAGTAACTGACAGATGGAAACTTACATTGTTTTTGGATGGGGTCTGGAAACAGTGGAAATGTAGAGCTGCTTGGGGAGTGCGGATGGGACTCGAGCATTCGTAGCATTTTGATTCCACAAGGCACAGTCAGCTGCCTAAACAGCTTGAAGTTCAATTTTAATTGTAATGTGTATAGAAAAATGTAATCTGAACTCATCTTCCTGTATAGAGATCTACAGGAAAAGTCTTAAAGGATCTGCCAAATGTTGAGCTGCAGCTGAGAAGCTTGGGGGTCACAGCCTTTCCCATGAAGTACGAACAAAACCCCCTTTGCTGGTAGTTTGGTATTGATGAAGGACATGAAGATGTAAGGATATTCCTGGTATTCTTAATCACAGATCATCTTAGCCTGAAATTTCGTGCTGTATTAAGGTGTTTTCTACTGGTGTGAGAGTGGTGAACAGGTTTCTTTGACTGAATTTTGCATTGGCATTGTGGAGTGAATGGGCTGCCTGGCTGTCCACAGGCCTGTGCTAGCACTGGGAATAAGCAGGTCACGGGAAGATGACACCCGGGGCTGACTTGTGTGGTCAGTGCTGGATTTGCAGTAGTTAGGGCAGCTGAAGACTCCACTACGCTGGATGATCTTATGGATGAGTAAATATGGCAAAACCATCTCAATGCAAATCAGGTAATGGGACATGGGCTTCAGTCTTCTAGGGCTTAAGCTTGCGGTCTTTGACCAAGTTGACTTATCCATGGAGAATTTAGCCAAACAAGCTAACAGGATGCTGGCCCTTCACATGGAACAAACCCACTGGAGGTGTTTGTTTAAGTGTGAATCTACCCTTTTTAAATGAAAGCCTGTTTTGTACGTCATATTTCCTTTGCAATGATCCAGTATGGACATACTTTTTTCCAAAAGACTGTTTGCACTTTATGAATGTATTCTGTGAACCTTCAGCTAGAGGCAGGAAAAACAAACCTGTGCTTCTGTAGCAAGATGTATACTGGCATGGAATTGCTCAGGGAAAATGAAATGGAATGCTGGGATGATTGGTCATGTAATCAAATCAAGGTTCCTGCTGTCCTACAGTCAGTCCAAGAGGGAGATGTGACTGGAGCAATGTGACTGCATTTCTGTTTGAATCCCGTCCACTTACTGGCAATGATTTCCTCTTGTGCTTGTGACTCAGGGCATCAAAAAATCTCCTGTCCTTTACTCTAGATTTCCATTCAGAATTTTCTGTGGGGCCACATCTGCAAGTCTGTCTGCTGTTTCACCGTGTTGGCCCTTTAGCTTTTTGTGACTGTTTTACCAGCATTGTGGTGTTCTGCAGATGCTATCAGAAATGTCACTTGCCTGTCCACAGGACTTCAAAAGAAATCAGACATGTGGTTATTTTCATCAGAGTAGTTTCTAGGGAGACCGCAGGATTGTGCTAGCTAGCAGGATTAACAGAATGGAGACCTCCAGAATGCGTGCGTTTGCTCTGTGAAAAAGATGAGTGACTGGCCGAGAGAATGGAGAGTTTCACAGTGTCATTTGTCAGATGCCACTCGGAAACTTGTTAAAAAAAAAAATCCTGAGGGGAGTTAAAAGGAAGATGTGAGAAAAATCCAGTTGTGGGCTAGACATTCCCACCTTTCTCCGGAGAAGCTGCTGTTATCAAGCAGACTACAGAGGAGTCGAGCCAAAATGCAAATCTCTACTTCTCCGTTAAGTCTTTAAGGAAGCTCTGCCACTACGGGAGTGTGTTCAAATCAATCTGTAGCTTATTAGGTTAACTCAGAGGGCATTGGTGACTGTGTACACTGACCTTGGCCTTGGGGAGGGGAGCAGAGGGATGGAGCTGGCAGCAGACACCCTTTCTGTGCCACGTGGGCAGTGTAGTGCGCAGCTCTAAGCATCAGAAGCACAGCACAGAAATCAAGGTGGTTGCAGTCTCAATCACATAACTTCAGTGATGCCTAAACTGTTCCTAAAAGTGGCCTGTGCTCTTGAGCTCAACTCCACTGACTGAATTCTCTTTTCTTCCTTTGCTCTTTCAGATGGGTATGCATTTTCTCAAGAAGAACACGGTGTTGTTTCCCAGTCACAAGTTGTTCGATCCTACGATACAACCAAAAGGAGAACAGAAATAGAATAAATTATTCTTTATGTGATGGGTGATGGGAACAATGGGATTTGGATCAATGCATCCACTGTTAACACATTCTTGACTAGGTTTGGCGGCAGCAGCCAAAACACCAGAGAACTCATTTCTGTGGCCTTAGCCAACAAGTTTCTGTATTCTCCCTGCAAACCTTGAGTACATATTGTGGGGGGAAATCATTGTTTGACTTCAGTCGCAAAGCTCTGCCTAAAGTTTTGTTTATGTTGTTATGAAGCATTTGACTGTGCTATGTGAGGTGTGAAATTAAAAACAATGTTTTACCACTATTTAAAACATCGGCATAAGGTTGTTCTGGGGGAAAAGTAGAAAATTTATGTTCTATGAGAAATCAGCCTTTGCTTAATTGGAACGGGGTGCTGAGATTTCCTGTTTTGTTACACACAGACTAAGTGCACACGACTGCATGCAGACTTTACTCCTTCTTGTATTCACTGTTTACTAATTTGGCTGAAATTTTTAACAGACCATTTGGCGTAAAATTTTTGATTGCAACACAGTTTGTAGCTAAAAATGCTTATTTGCCTTCTTACGACGGAGTAGCACAAGATAGCAATCAATTACTTAGAAGATTTCTTGCCCTCTTACAGGATTTATTAGGGTTCCATCTTAGCTTTCCGAAACCCAACTGATAGCTTACTCACAAAGCCAGGATGTGGAAGGCAGAGCTTGGCAGGGCAGCTGTCCTGAGTGCATGGCATTGTACACAAAGATGAACTCAACTAGGTGCCTCCTCATAACGCTTCATGATGTATTTGGATGTGCACTTCAAATGTAGCCTGGGACTTCCCTCCATGACCCCATGCTCAGTTTAATAGTAGAACAAAACAGTGATAATTTTAATCTAAAGGTACCATCTTGTCAGATAGGTTGATAATATGTGCATCTGCATAGGAGGCTGATAGCGTAACCTTCAGGAAGCCTTCCCCTGGCCAGGTAAGAGAGGTTTGCAGAGGAGGGCAGGAAGGGATTACACATGTGCATGCACACACATGGACACACACAGAGCTGGCCATTGTGAAGAGAAGACCTGCTGTTTGTTTGTTCAGCCAAACCAGTCCCTCTTCTAGATCTGATCTATCAACGGGCTTCCCGAAACGCTCAGACCCGTGAGCCCTGGAAGGAATGCTGGCTCCATGGCCTTGCTGTGCCACTGGGACAGGCGTGCTGCTGCATAGATTGAAATTCTAAAGAAAAAAAAAAAAAGGGCAAAAACTGGGGCATAAGTTAAAGCTGAAAGAGCTCTTAGAAAGCTTATGCTGTCCTCCAGACAAGTTCTATTAATTTTAGTTGCCAAGCCACGTTTCTGAATAGTATAAAGTAAATACTGCTGTGTTTAAGCCAGGCTTCGTGGTTAATGTATATACTACATCTGTGTATTTAAAAAGTTAGCGTTGTTTTTTGCCCTATTGACCATCATCCAGAATTTTTTATTGATTTAAATATATCCGAAAGCAATTTGAATATGAATGTTTATGTTTAGCAAAGGAAAGGAAAGCTCCAACCTGGCCTGCTGGTTTAATCTTCCTTGAGGGTTGTGAGTAAATGCCAGCACTCAAGTGCTGTAATTCAATTTCCAGTGCCACCTCAAAGGCTCGGAGTCCCCTTCCATTTTAGAAAAGACAAATTTTGCTCCTGCAGCACCAGTCGGGATTGGTTTTGGATTAGGCTGATGGCACAGAGGGAAAAGTCATCACCTTCTTTCTGCAGTGCTAATGAGACAATTATGCAATAAGGAAAATGTGCAAATAATTTTGCCATAGGCATGAATATCAAGGGGCCAAGTGTGGATGTGTGTACTTTCTGGGAGATGAATTTTGTTTAAAGGCACAAATACTAGTGCAGAGAATAAATAAGGAGGGAGTAAACTTGATCCCAGGAGCTTTTAAATCTTAATACTGATATAACCTGTTAAACACTTCCTTTTATTTAGAAACCAAATCTATTTAGGAAATGTGTGGGGTAAGCCTCTCCTCAGAACTGCTAATTGTTTCTTCCTTTTGTAAAAACACAAGGAAAATTAACTTCCCACCAAGGCAAAATGAGATCAGCTTAGTCTTTGTACTCTAAGCTACACACCAAACATTGGCATGTAAACAATTTGGAGGCTTTTCATGAGGCTGCAGAAAAAAACTTTAAAAAGCCTTTGGATAATGAAGAAGGGCAAGTAAATGTGTTAAGCAGAGAATAGAAGGGGTCCTGGAGTTTTTTCTGTTCTTAACTTAGTGCAACAAAATTTTACAGAACATAATGAAAGATGCTAGGGAGGAGCAGCTGTCATCTGATGTGATTTATTTTATTAGTGCAGACTATGGGCTGTATCATTTTGACCTCCCTGTAAATTGAGGTCAGTGTGTGTCACAAACAAAAACCCTCCCTAGAGCGAATGGTGGCTGAGACCGAGGTCCATGTGTTGGTTGTCAGCTCGATGGGAATTGCACATGGGATTTGTCACAGGGCTATACAGTATGTGACACTGGGGCTAGTGGGTCAGACTTTATCATCACTGTATGGCCTTAATCTCTAGCTGAGTTAATTCTGTAGAACCCACCCAGGTCAAGACCTGGCATTCTTCCTGTTCTTTGGAGTCATTACGGGAATTAATGTATTGTAATATGCTATAGACTGGATGTTGGAGTTGCTTGTCTTGATGAGCAGTGATGAGGTGTGTTCGAGTGCTGTGTTAGCAGAAGGAGAATGACAGCTGCTCTGCATCAACAGAATTCCTTGTTCATTAGGGCAAATGCATGAAGCAGTAACAGCAGCCTTTGAAAGTGCTGTGTGAAAATGTTATCAACTAGACAGGGTATCGGAGCAGAAGGAATGGGGCATTTCTGCCTGACTGTCCAGACTTAACTACTGAGGTTTGATCTGAAAAGGGTTTCCTGAGCAGCTCTCTGCACTGACCAAAGGGAGAGGGGTTTGGGTATTCAGATGGAAGTGGTGATTTTCCTGAATTAGATTTGGCTCTGGTTGCTGCTTTTTATAACACCATAATCGCAGCTTGCATAGAAGCTGCTGTTCCTTTAATGATTGCCTAGTAGCAATTTAAAGCTGGCGAGCGGGAGCCTGAGCTGCTCTGAGCACTGCTGAGAAGGCTGTTGACATTTTCTTTTCCTTGACAAGGCTTCAGGTCTTGCTTTAGGGAGCTAGAATGAGAAGTCAGTAATAACTTGTCAAGGAGAAATGGTGAATAACCAATAAAAGTATCTGGGTCAAACTAAGCTGCTAATGTATCTAAAAATGTGTGTAGAGTTAACATGAACTATATGGGCTGTAAATTAAGATAACAGTCAAGCCTTGCTAATCTGCAGTTCACTAGACTACACACCCCTTAGTGCATGCCAAAACTGTGCAGTCTCTTCCCCTGCCTCAGCCAGCAGCTCATAGCAGATGCTGCAGGGAAGTCTTCTGTTACCAAGATTACATTATTTTTACAGCATGTACTGCAGTGTGTTTGCTGGGAGACAGTCATAATAATAAAATCATAAATAAAGCAGAGAAAGCTTTATTTATGTGAATGTGTAAAATGTGGGGACATGGTCAGAGACCACACAGGGTGCAGCTTGGCCCTCTGTGGACAACCCAAGAGCCCGAGAGGTGCACAGTCCTTACACTATCCCTGTCCAGCAGGCTTAGTTTGCCCTTTTGGGCTAACTCACTAAATCTTCTGTTTTCACATTACCTCCAGTTGTCAGTGAAGACTAGTAATACTGTATTTACATTCTCCCTTGAATAAATAATGGTTTTATAAATAATGATTTAATTTAAATGCTCTGAGGAGTGTACTTCTAACAGCTCAGGTTTGAAGAAGCAGAGCAGGCCTTGAGTGGGTGCTCAGCCCTGAGAAGCACCTTGGGTTTGTCAGATTCCTCATTAGTGTTAAGCACCGAGGATATTTTACCTTAATTTTGAAATATCACACTGTATCAATGCCTTAAACTTCAATCAGGTTGCAGGAGAGCTCTTTGTGTCCTGTGGAGTCTAACAAGAAATGGTGATGTTATGAAACCCCTGAGGGCTTGGAGAGCAGAATTTAGCTGTGTCTGTGCTATAGCAGGTGTATGTGGCTAGCAATTTGCTTCTAAAATGGAGCACTGACCATGCATGTTCCTCAGCCTCCAGACAGCTGGACCCCTTCTGTCTTGTCAGGAAGGATTCTTGTACTCACCTCTTCCCAGTATCCTGAGAGACACCCAAGAGAGCCTTCACTACCTTTCAGCATCTGTGACCAGAGCTGTGTGTCTGGAGAAGGCCACAGGATAGGTCAGTACAATAGGTGACAACAAAATAAATCCATATGGGTACGTTTTCCATATGTAGCAGTAAGATTAATGGAGGCTTTGAGCTTTGTTGGCAAATGAAAACCAGAAAGTGCCCTGCACTGCTTGGCCACACAAGTGAATCCCAAAGGCGATTGCTTCTCGATGACCTGCAGGAAACCTAGACAGCCTGACTGAGTTTATCTGCCCAGGAATGTGCTCTTGGATGAGCTGTCTGGAGAGGTGAAGGGACTGGGAAACAAAATAGATTGGCCAAGACCACTGCTGCTGTTAGAGGTTAGTGAGGGGAGAGATTCCTCAGGTATTCCTGACAAGCTGTGTTAAAGCTGATTTCTTTGGTTCCTTCCTGTGGGTCTGGGAAGGGAGGAGAGCTCAGTTGAGAATTTGCGAAGCACTGTTACCTCCTGAAGCTGAGTTTCTCTGGTACCAAGATGAATCCTGGGCTTGGAGAAAGGGAATGAGTCCCTGCCAGAAGTGCCCCCTGCTTAGCGTACTTTGGCTCTAGCAGGTTGTTTCGTGGGTTATGAAGATTGCTAAATTGTTTACTGGCTCCTCTTTGCCTCATGGACCCACCAGAACTGAGCACTGGAATTATTTCAGTCCTGACTGACAGTCCATCATGGAGAGTTAGTGGGACTTCTGCTTAGGTGCTGCTCCTGGACAGGTTCCTGTCGCTCAGGCCAGTGCAAGGGGCTTGTTAATTTGGGGACCTGGATCTCTTTGTGATAGTGTGTGAAACCCAGGAGTTGTTTCCTTTGGATTCATGGCCTGCTCATTTGTGGTGTGGACAGAAGGTAAAGTAGCTGGGTACTGGTGTTTATCCAAAGCCTTCCTTTATGTATGAAGAAGGTGAGACAAGTTCTCCTGACGTCTGCCACAAGGGGTCCATTCTCCCTCAGCATCTTTGTAGCTACTAAAGAGAAACAGAAGTTGGTAAATGACAAATTCTGTGTGGGCGGTCCCGGGTCTGGGCAGTCACTCAGAAGTCTAACGATGAAGAAAAGTGTTAATATATTGCCAAACTGTCACTATGCATAGCTGGAAGGTCAGCACCCTGGTAATTATGGAGCAATGAAGCCAAGGGGAAAAGCCAACATTAACAGAAAGACATGATTGTTTTAGATTCTAACTACCTTACTGGGTGGTTTTCCTGCGAAGATGTTCCAGATGTTGTCTTGGCATAAATTAATCAATTTCAAAACATCTGCAGGGTTTCTTAGAAAACATGGAGTTTACCAGACAGTGCATATGCTCTCCTCTGCCCTTCTGGTTGATATGTTGATTCAGGAAAGGAGTGAGGGTACTTGCTGTTCTTACCGTCAAGAGTTCATAGACTGGAAAGTTTCTCAAAGTTGTTGCTCAACTCTTTTTTTTTTTTTTTTTAAAAAGGGCTCCAGTTATAAAGCAATGAGGGAGCCAAGCCCTCTGGGACTGTGTACATGTGTGTGCTGGAAGAGTTGTCTGACTTGAAAACCTCCCCCTGTCCCTCCTCCTGCCCCCAAAGTGCAGCCCATTGCACTGGGAGGTCAAATTTTCAGCATCTTGAGTGACAGGATCTTTAACAGCATCTTTTTCATCAGCGAGCCAAGCCATGTGCCCACTTGTCTGTCATATCTGTACTCGAATTGCTTAAATATTGTTTCAGATGGGGACATTTTAATCTGGATATGCAGAGAAGAGTGATGCTGTGGGGGGATGTTTAATTGGCTCCCAGCAGAGCAGCAGTGGTGTGTGGGTTTTTTCCTCTAGGAGTGTTACCATTTTCAGGTCCTATTAATGTCCTCTGGTAGTTTAAATACAGCATCGCATTACAGTGGAGTTTGTTTCCCTCCCAGACTGAATACAAATGAAGGTCATTTACTTGTATTTTTAGAAGGTTCAGAAAACTTAGACAATTTGTAGCTTTGAACAGCATTGTTGACTGTTGTATGTCTGCACAAAAATATTTCCAATAAACCTTTTATTAAAGCAATCCAATGGACCGAGGCTTGTTTGTTTTATCCCCCCACAAGCTTTGCAGCAAGAGTTCAGTGTTAAATACATTTGAGATTTACTCTGCAAAGCTGTTGAATGGATTATTTTTATTTTTTCATGGCCTTTTGGGTGTGTTTTAAGGGCCTGCTTGTTAGAATAAGGCTTGAGTTCCTTTAATAGGTCTCAAATCAGGCCCCAAATGCAAGGCTAGTATGGCAAAATAAGAATGGTACTGATGAGCTGACAGCGGGTACTGGTATTTGAATAGTGTCTCCAGGGGGAAAGCTATCTTTTTATATAAGCTAGATGGAGAGAGATTCTCCTACAAATTGTACACTTGATTTCACCAGGGCTTCGCCAAAATGAAGCTTGGAAATCTTTTGTCCCAATTAAGTCACGTAGACACAGCAGGGGGAAATTAAGCCCTAAAAAACCTCCCTTGCCTCCTTACTTGCAGCTAAATTTGCAAGAGGCTTTTTTAACACTGGGCCTTCAGGCTCTTGAGTCTGAGGGGGAGCATGGTCTGATGGTGCAGCGAGATGTGAGGTGAGGCAAGACCATGGACGATGCTTTCCTCCTGAGCTCAGGGACAGGCTCTCTCCAGCTTCTGCCTGCTCAGGAATATCACATCTCTCTGCTGATGGTGCCCAGCTGATGTTGCCGAGCTCGCTCATGTTGCCAGAGCTGGAGAAGTAACTCTGGAGCTCCCTGGCCTCAAGCAAGAGCGGCAGCAGGAAGCACCACAAGAAGGCTCTCGTGTCCCCAGCTGCATCCATATGCGCCAGGAAACACTTGCTGTGATCCTCTCTGCTACAATCTATCCTTCCTCACGCTGGACCTGCTTGGAACACTGGAGAGCCTCAGCAGCTCAGCTGGGTGAGCCTGGGCTGTAGGACCTCGGGGCACAGCCAGCTCGAGGCACAGCATCCTCCCTCCTGAACAAAGCCATCGTGCGTGCACTGACTCAGGAATGGGACTCAAGTTATGGCTGAAGTTAAATTTGCAGAAAAGGTTGGCCTTACTTGATTTTTGGTGACCATGGGGAACATGCGCTGTAAGATACCTATAGAAAATGAAAGGGTATGAGCTTTAACAAAGAGATCCCTTCGTCCAAATATTAATAGATGCTTGAATTAAACAGGTTTTATCACAAACAAAATGCATATTTATATATAGTTTGGCTAAAATTTTTCCCCCTTAGGGTGCTGTAACTTGAGGAATAGGTTTTTTCCTAATAGATTGCCGACAGAACCAGTTTTAAAAGTATAAAGAGACTTTTTTACAACAAATTATTTCTGGATTTTTTTTCAAATTATGGAACAAAAAGAAGATGTAAGCCAAATCTCCTTTCTTCCCTTTAAAAGTCATTGCTTGAGCACATTTCAAAACATTTTTATCCCAAAAGCCAGACCAGTATCTGCTTTTCCTTTGCAGGGAAATAAAAAGAGAGTGATGAAGTTGTGTATCCCTGTTTTGCTACAGTAAACGCCTGCTCCTTCCCCGGGCCTCCAAAGCTGCAGCCCAGCTTGCAAGCATGTAGCAGCAGGAGCTGTGCTACATGTAAAAGCTTCTCACACATCTGGGCGATCAATTATGCCAAAGTAAAATTGATGGTAAACTTAAATAAGCCCTATTCAGTTGGTGGTGGGAGAATTGGATGCTCGCTCAGCCAACGGCTCCCTGCACTGTCGTCTCTTGTACAGCACACTAAAAGGGAAATGATTCTCAGAACTGTTAAATATAATGGATTGCTGCTTAAACCCCTTATTAGATATATTAGTTGACTAATCACCTCAGAGACTTTCCCTCTAACAGTCTGACAGGCAAGGCTGTGAGAGAGCCTACTGCTCATGTCCCAGAGCCAAATATTTGCCGGAGCAGCTGCTAAGTCTGTTGACGGCAGTCTTCGGTGCCTCATACCAGAACAAAGAAGAATCAAAGTCCCTAAACCTGTAGATTAATGCTCAAGTCTGAAATGGTAGCATTAAAAAATGAATGTGTAACTGAGAAAGGTCCGGCTGAGGAATGTTAAGCAAGAAGATTTCAGAAACATAATCCCTTTTAGTGAGTGCTGCTGTGGGAGCGGTCACCAGCCCTCCCTCCAGCACAGCCCTGTGCCTCTTCGAGTTCCCTCAGCATTTGGGGTGCAGCAAGTCATCAGGAACCTGGAAGGAGCAGTGAGTTTCCTCCTCAGCAGAAATACGGGACTGCAGAGAAACAAGGCTTTAAAAATCACTGAAAGACACTGCTGGTTTTTGGCTGTCCATGCTGAGCAAGAAACTCTAGTGCAGGTGGGGAGTGGGCTTGTCCCAGGCAAGGGAATGGTGAACAGTGCTGGCGAGACCTTGTTGCAGTGGCCATGCCCAGCCAGGACGTTCACCATGAGGAAGCTTGATGGGAGGGAGCTCATGTTGCATTTTTCTTGCCATGACTCTCTTAAGGACAGTGGGGTGATGGTCGAAGAGGTGGTCCTGGTTCCCCTCTGTATTTCCCTTGCTATTTGGTGCTGCCTGTGAGGGTGTCATGTCAGACTGGTGGGGGCACTGAGCTTCCTGGGTCACACAAAGCAGCCCTCGAGTGAAGAAGCTGCAAACTTTCAGGGCAGATTAGCGCTTAAATCCAGCAGTGCAGAGTCTGGGAGCCTCAGCTCTCACAGCCACCTTGTCTGATGGCTCAACTGGCACTGACCTACAGCATCATCAAAAGCGTCCAGCACAGCTGTCACAATAAACCAAGACTGCTTTGTTGGTCCTGTGGAGCTGCAGGTACTTGCTGGTATCCAGTAGAGGCAGCAGGAGCACCCCCCAGTCCCTCACGAGAAAAAGACTGGAAGAAAGGGACTGTGGGCTGGCTTTGTATAATTGTGCTGGTTTTGTAACTGTGCTGGTCCATCTCACTCCTTCCTTTCTCCACACTCTGGAAGGAACTGCCCATAAGCTCTCTAGTACAGGCCTCAGTCCGTAGAAAACCACAGTGTGATCCTAGTGCCAGCTCATTTGGGTGTGCCAGGTATCAGAGCTTGAGCTGCCTAACGCTGTTGTACCCGTTAACTAATCCTGTGCAGTGACTGTATGTATTTCCCCATCCACAGTGACGGTGGCACCTCAGCTTTTAAACTGAGAGCCTGATTCTCCCTGCCCAGTAGATCTACAGCAGTTGCTTTTGGTTTGCAGCAATGTAAATTGAAAATCATTTATTCCCCCATAATGAGACATTGACAATCATGCATAGACTGTCCGATTGCATGAAGTCAATAAGATTCTGTCTTGCAAAAGCAAATATTGAGGGAATTAGCAGCTGCATAAGCCAGTATTTACCATTTGGGTACTAAATCATAGCAGAGACTGCATAACACACTGACATCCTCATTTTGTCCTGCAGCAGGTCAGACCTGCCCCGGTGCCAGCAGCTGCAGTGCCAATCAAGCTCTGGGAAGTTTGTGGCCCTGCTAAGCTGGGCTCTGCACCCAGCAGCATCAAACACTCTGTGAGGTTGTCCCTGTCAGCTTTCAAAGCTCTTTCTAAACCTGACGGAAGGAAACCTAACTACCCCATCCCTGGAAGTGTTCAAGGCCAGGCTGGATGGGACACTGAGCAACTTGGGCTAGTGGGAGGTGTCCCTCTGCAGGGGGTTAGAACTGGATGATCTTTAAGGTCCCTTCCAATCCAGCCAATTTTTTTTATGATCGTATGAAGCTGCTCAGTATCTTGGAAGGGAGATAGAGAAGTAGTTTTATTTTATTGCTGCATTATTACTGTTTTCTGACATGATGCTCACTTGCACGGTTTAATAGCATTGATGGGATCCAAAGTAGTGCCTTCCTGCTTTTTTGTTTTCAAATTAACCTAGAGAGGCAAACAAGGGTATGCCGTGCCTGAGCTGGTTCAGCATTAAAGATGAGGAAGGCTTGATGGAAAGGTACTTATCTGTTGAATTAAAACATTTTTCAGCTTGATCTGCCACTGTTTGCCTTGATTTTGCTGGAGGTTTTCTGAAGGATTGATAACAGCCAATAAGCGACTATTTCCTTGAAAGTAAAGGATTATCACATTTAGGAGAAAGATGTTACTGCTATTCTTTCTTGAATGTTTGAAATATATTTTTGATATTAAAAGCTCAAGAGGTGTCTGCAACAGCCTGTGATAGCAGACAAGATTTCAAGGTTTCAGGTGAGTTTTCTTTTATATTTCCTGATGTGTTATGGACAATGCAAATGGAAGGCATCGTGTGTCCTTGGCAAGCTGGATGTGCCCACTGGGTCTTGCCCAGTGCAGAAAGTGACTGCTTTGAGTTGTCACCTGTGTGGCTTCATCTCATCAGAAATAACCACTGAAATTGATTAATATTAAAAAAAATGAACTAACTTTCTTTTGACAAAGACAGCAGCCAGTACAATGCTGGAGGCACTTGCAATCTGAGAGCCGTGACTCATGTTACACTCAGAGAGGTTTGTCTCCCCTCTTCTAATGAAAATCAGGGAGCAAGAGGATACTCGGCCTCTGGCACACCTAGCAACTTTTCAGCCATGCCTAGTGGAATGTTTGCTGCTTTGCTCTCAGTATTTGGAAGATGGCACGTTTGATGTTAAGTGGGAAGGTATTTTCCAAACGAAGCTGTGCCTCTGCACATGAACCAGATGCCTCAGATGTTCCCATCCAGCACAGCTACCCCGAGAAGAGGTCTGACTCAGCAGGGACAAGCAGGAGATGGAAATGACACGAGGGCCAGGGAAAGCATTGTCAACAAGCCAGCATGGAGAAGCTGGACAAGGTGAGAGGCCTGGGGTCAGGTCAGTGTGCTGAGATTTTCCAGGTGTAAAGGACAAATTAAGCCAAGCAATTAGGACAGCATTTCTGCGGGCAAATCACAAAACCAGTAAGCGTTGGCACTGGAAGGGGGATCTCTGCAGCAGGGGGAGAAAATCCATCCCTGTGCCAGGGCTGTGGTGGCTTCCTGGGGACGGTGGAGGGGAAGCTGTGTCCAGGACTGGGTCTCCCCCAGGAGATGGGGGCACTGGCACACCACAAGGTGCTGAGACAAGACATCACCGGTGCCAGTCTCGCCTCCAGGGCTCGCTGCACAGGCCAGCACTACAGAGTGTTTGGTGCAGAGCAGCCACACCATAGTGTTGGCTCACCTGAGGCCTTCTCACTGAAGCCCACACTGGTATTTTGTGGCACATGGTCCAGCACGATGGGCATAACTCCATTGCTGAGGCACAGGAGGCTGTTACAGCACCAGTGACCGGTGTTATCTGGCCATTCAGGCTGCACAGAAATACTGTCACAAGGATTAAATGCTCCGCTACGGGACAGGAGACACAGCCTCCAGGGCAGCATGGGCCCCATGGAACTGGCTCCATTCGGTGTAGATGGGGAAGGGGAGAAAGGATGGCACAGGCTTATGTGATTTGTTCAGTCCATTTGCAAGTGATCCTGGGCAGGAAAACGTTGCAAACCCCACTGAGAACAGAGAAATATTACAAAAGGACCTACAGAGAAGCGGGAAATAGGAGGAGGAAACAATAAAATGAGATTCAGCTTGGAAAAATAGATGGGAATACATGTGGGGAATAGTATTTAGTAATAACTTCAGTGGGAGGAAAAGAGCGGAAAAGCAGAAAATCTGGAGGGAGAAGAAGATGTCCAGCAAGACCAAAAGTGAGCAAGCAGCAAATGAGGTATTTTGCAAGGGAGGCGCTGAGGTTAATGTGCTGAGACCTGCTCCCTGGCTTGCTCCCCTGTGGGCATCGTGGGCCACGTGAGCACCGGCCCTGAACTGCACCAACCTCCACTGTCCCCTAATGACCGTGGCACAGCTGGTAGCAGCTGTAGGGGGGCACGCCAACCCCTGCTGAGGGGCTCTGTCCCCTCACGTGCCCAGCTCAGAGGTTAAGACATTCCAGAGTGTTTCTTCACGTGTGTGTTGGGAGGGGGTCCTGTCACTGGCGATGGTCTCCTGCTGTTCCTTGCATGGCTTTAGTGGTTCGGGCAGGGGGTTGCACACGGGTCCCCTTGTGAGGACACCACCAGCCTGGTGTTGTGCACCGTGGGGAAACCAGCGCCAGCCCAGCCTGTGTGGGGTTTGCTGGCTTCTCCCCACCCTCACCACTGCTTGCTGTGCACACCACCTCCAGCACAGCACGAAAAGAAAACAAGTGCCAAGGGCAAAGGAACTCCATACATAAAAATACAAGAAAAAGCTTTAACACAAATTGTTGGCCTCTCCTGCTGCGCAGTACTCGTCACCTCAGCACATCTGCTCCGAGCCATGGCTGACCCCCTCCTTCCCTGCCAGCTTTCTGCTTCCAGCCATGCTACCTCACCTCCCCCTAACACCAGGAAGCTGTGGCATTTTGGAATGTGCTACGTACAGCCTGACTAAGGCTATGTTTTTCCCAGACTGTTCTTTCCTACTTAGAGTCATAAGCATGCAGATCCAACAATCACCCAATTTCCTATCCATGCCCTTTTGGCTCCCCCAGCCACCCACCTGCCCACACAGTGCAATGCCAGCATCACCAGCAGCAGAAGGGAGTGAACACCAGGAAAGCAGAGTGGCCTTGTCCCAGACGGAGCTGTGGTCACTGGCACAATGGGGCTTTGGTTTTGGTCTCACTTACGAGGATGGAGTTTGCTCTAGCAAGAAGGGTCCCCATGCAGAGGACAGTGGGAACAGCACAGCCACTTACTGAGGGTTATACACTCAAAATGCTCAGCTGGTAACTGTGAATCCATCTGAAACCAAAATCCTCAGAAAATGCTATTTGCTGCAGAGAATTTGGCATTCTTTGAAAAGAGGGAGCTTGATGAGCCCACGGGCTCCAGTGCATCCTGCTCCCAACCACTGCTCCCCAGCCACCCGTGGCCACTGAGAGGTGAGGGATCCCCATCTCAGCTGATGCTCAGATGCCATATTGCTGCGCCCCTTCCCTCAAAACACACACCCTCAGAACATGCCCCACTGGAGCAGTGTTCTTCCATGTAAGTTGTTGGGTTTACTGTTATTCTTTAAAAACACAGCAAAAAGTCCAAACTTTTGGTTTTGCCAATCTGGAAAGCTGGGCTGGTCAGATGTGCTTTTGTAGACACAGGAACGCAAAGCATTAAATGAAGAAAAAAAATCCTATGACAAAGCAAACAAAACTAGTCACACCATAAAGTATTTATTAAGAAACAAAGGGCGCTTTTTTCTTCAGTTTTAAGAAACACTTTAAAGCAAGTGCTCTTTCAGAGATTTAAAAGCATTATCAAATGGTAACATTGGTTTTACATTATTGTACATGACATTAAAAAAAACACCACATCTCACAAAATTCCTTTTATTAGAACTCAGGTTTCTCTGCCTTCAGTTGTAAATTAATTTCTACAGACTTATTTTAACTTACTCTTTTTTTTTTTTTCTTTTTTATCAAGTAAACAATATACAAAGATTCACCTGAATTTCATAGGTCAGAGGAGGTGTCCTACAAGGGCCTGTGCAAGGCAGGCAGTGGGAGGAGGGGAGCTGACGGTTCCCAGCTGGGCACAGTCAGGACCACAGGAGGAGCTGCCTGTCTGGCCATGCAGCTTGTGCCAGGGCTCACCCAGGGCCAAGCACCTCCTGCTCCTGGGGAAGCAGCGGCAGCTGCCCCCGTGCCTGATGCCAGCTCAGTGTGACCACGCTGCAGCGTGGGCAGGTAGAGATCTGCACCCCCAGAGACCGGAGAGCGCAAGGGGTGCTTCAGAAGCCTGGCAGCACCCAGCTCTGGAGCACCCACTGCCCTGAAGATCCCTGAGCACCGAGCTGTGCGGGCAGGGTAGGGCAGCATCCGACACCTCCAGCAGCCAGGCACTGCTTTCCCAAAGACACCCAGCCTGGCGGGAGAGGAAGCCAGGTCTAACAAACCAATTTTTCTGTCCAGCTCCTGCACACTGACTGGGTGATCACAGCCAGGAACAACAGATCTGGGATAAATTACCTATTCACTGCCCCATGTCAGTGGCCAAACCATGGCTGCCTGCTGCAGACTGCCTGTGTGTGGCGTGTTTAATGAGTAAACCATCTCATTTGGCAATGTGTCTGCACCTTCTGTGTCATTTAAAAACAGACATACAAAACACAGCATCACAGTTACTGCTACATATTGATACAGTATCAGAAAATAAGAAACCTTTTGTCATCACTGGTCTGGTTATAGTAAGCAATTGCTTGGGGCTTGTACAGGGCCTCAAGTCTTCTGTTGCACTGTTTTGGCTGAGGAGCAAATGGATGGAAATGCAGAGACGACATTTTTTAAGAGACAAAGACAGCCTTAGTTTGCAGCATTTGGGGTGATATATTATAATTAGAACGATCTGATTGTTTGCTGCCTCTTCACCCTGGAGAGGTGTTTTCCCCAGATGAAGCAAAGCAGGACGGAACCAACAGCTCCAACGTAAAGTGTCCCTCCCGTCTACATCTCACCACCTCCATGACCCCTGTGACACAGCAAGCACCTTTGTCCTTTGGTTGGGCCTTTTTCCTTATTTTTAAATACAGCTGTGCCTTCCTAGTCCCCTACCACACAGGTAAAGAAGAGGATGGGTTTCAAACCTCCACCAACCCATTCACATCCCAGCTGGGTTCTGTGTAACACTCAGGAGTGAGACTCCCATAGGGCAGGGTGGGGAACTTGGAATGGGCTCGCAGGGGACAGGATAAAGTCCATTTTCCTACAGGCAGACTCCAGCGCAAGCAGGCTTTGGGGCTGACACCTTCGTGGGCATTCACACGGGTTTACTGTTTCATGGGAAGTGAGGTTAAATCATGCGTGTTTGGAATCACAGTCTGACCTTTCTCTGCCACGGCAGGTTCAGTTCAGACACTGCCAGCTGTACCAAAAGCTTTGCTGAGTGTCACGAAGAGCAAGCACCTCGCACCCTGGTTTTAGTAAAATGTTCACAAAGATAAAGTCTGTGCAGACCACTACTGGGTCCTGATCTTGAGACAAAACCAAATCAAGAAGGGTTTCAAGTGCACTGAAAGAAGAGCAGAATAATTCACTCTTCTAATTCCTACATAATACAAGGAAAATCGGTCTTTGCAAGACCAAGCCTCTGGTGGCATTTCACCCTAAAGCGGGTGTGTGTAAGAAGCCATGGGGCTGGTACCAGCACCCAGCACACAGGGATTGCACTGTTCGGCTCTCGGTTGTGATTGTCTGTAAAGCAATGGGAAATGTCATTACGGAGCTGGGAGCGGAGAGGTTTCTGAAGTACTGCGGTCTTGTACAGTGTAACAAAACTCTTTCTAGAATTAATTAGGCAAATACTTGTGACCATGTCATACCTGAAGGGCACTTAACGGCTCCGACATTTATCTTGCGAGTACAGTGAAATACATACGCGTTTCCAGAGTAATCCTTCGCCGCCGTAAATCACGCGCTGGAATGAGAGCGTATCTGGCAACGTTAATTCCGAGATATCATCCTTACAGTTCCTGGCAACAGACCCCGATGAAAATAAATGGTTTATAAACACTGTCTGACATGCATGAGCCTTTCAAAATTATTTACAAGTGGTGTTCTGGGAGCTTTGTTCCAAAGGAAGTATTTCTCCTCCGTTCAGTTCAGATATTAAAATCGGCTGGGTGGGGATGGGGAGGGGAAGGCGTCAGCGCTACACAGTCACAGCCGGGTACATCTTCTGCTCGCTGTTGGTGTGTGGGTAGGGAGACTGGATCTGCCTGTAGCCGCTCTGCAGGCCGTCCAGGAAGGGGGGCACCGGGGTCAGCGGCATCGAGTCGTGCTGCACGGCGTAGCCCACGTACTGCGGGTGCAGGTACTGCCCCTGGTGTGGCACGATCTGTGTGGCCTGCTGGCAGTTCAGCACCGAGAAGTTCGTGGGCATGTTGACATAGACATTATTCATGGTCCCTTCTGGCAAGCAGCAGTTGGTCTGGGACCTCGTCGGTGGGGCTCTGGCCCCTGAGTTGGCGCTGGAGCTGGAGCTGGCAGCCGTGCTCGACTGGCGGGAGGAGGAGCCCCGGGAGGTGCTGGCACTTGGGATCATGGGGATCGTCTCCATCAGGCGGGTGCCCGCAGGGGCTCGACTCTGCTGGGGCTCCTGCTTGGGCCGCAGGCATCTGCAGCAGCAAGCTGCCACCAGTGACCCCAAGATGATGAAGGCGACAAATACAGATCCAACAATAAGGAACGGCACGTAGATGGGCACTGCAACAGCAAGGAAAACATTGTCACCAGAGGCCAAGGACAAACCTCGGCAGCTCCAGCAGAAGTCCCCCCCCACCCAAGCAGAGTCCACCTCCTCCCAGCACAGGTCAACACAAGCAAAGCATTTTATACCAGAATGATGAAAAAGGCCACTAAACCCAATGGCTTAAATCTCCCTCCTGTTGATGGTGGTCTAGTTCACATCAACCGCTGCTCCACATTTCATCAAATCATGTCTCCAGTATGCCCTACTAGAAGAATCAGGCAAGACACAGCTGGGTTTGAACAGTGCCTTAGGGAGATACTTTGGGGCAGGATCCCTGCTGAGGGCTCAGGACCACAGGGTAGTCAAACCCTGGTGCCACATGACATCCCTCTCTATCACCAGCCCACTCTGGCTGGTGTCAGCCTGCTAGGGCAGGGTGACAGCCAGGCAGTAGTCACAGGGGCTCTGACACCTGGGGATGAGTGTCCACCTGTACTGCACTTCAGCCCCGGGTTTAGGAAGAGACCACAGAGCAGGCAGTGCAGAGACAGCACCATGCTCCAAAGGGGCAGCATCACTCCTTGGGAGGCTTAATGAAAGGACATCAGGGCAGGAGGACTGAGGGTGGGCAAGGGGTGTGAGCAGAAAGTATGGATGATGCTCACTGGTGGCATCAGGAGCCACCTTGGTAAACACCATCCTTGGAAGAATCTGGGCTACAGGTACAGACTTCACAGAATACATTTGAGTTGGAAAGGACCCACAGGAATCATCGAGTCCAGCTCTTAAGTGAATGGCCCATAGAGGGATCAAACCCACAATGGTGTTACAAGTACCACGCTCTATCCAACTGAGTGAATCTGTTCTGTAGTTGCAGGGAAAAAGCTTTTTTCTCTGCCTCAGTAAGAAATCTGCATGGATATATCCAGGAATAACAAAGGGAAGGTGTCTCCCTTCAGCGCTTGTGAATGCACCCAGCAAGACGCCTGGAGATCATCATTTCCACCAAAACCTGGCAGCTCCAAGACTGAGGCAGGGCTAGGGATCCCTGCTTGACCCTGTCTGACCCTGCTAAGGCAGCTACTGCTAATGACCTGCAAGTTAATCAGTGCCAGCACAGGGCAATGGCTCCCAAACCTGCAAAGCAATAAATATTAATTTAAAAAATTAATTGTTCAAAAATGCCTTTTTCTCAGAACTGCAAAGGGGAGATTATGTGTCTGCTCAAGTCAGAATACTTCCCTGCACAGCTGATTACATGAAGCAAGTTATGATCAAAAGGCCACTTTTCTTCCATCACTTTAGTACTTTTAAAGAAAAGGCTGTAAAACATCATCCCCACTTCTGTGCTTGGCGCTACAGCAGCTCTTGAGCAGGTGCACACACTTGCTCCACACCGTAACGTGCAAGTTTTCCAAGAGTAAATCTGTCCTAATTATAACATCACTTCAGGCTACTTCTCCTGCACTCAGCATGTATGGATGGCAGCAAGGGTGCTGGTGAGCCATCGGGGCTTTTTTAAACGGCAGTAGAAAGACTTGAGTTTGTCCTTGAAATTCAATCTTGTAAAACCAGTCCTAAGTGGGGATATCTGAGCTGAAAGAACATACACAATTACAGTGGGGACCAGCCAGAGTCCTTTTGAAATATCCTGTTACTTTTTCTGATCTGCTCATACGGGTTGTCTCATTTTTCCTTGCCGTTTGAATGGGGAGCTCAACCGGGGCTGAGGAGCCCGTTTAAAGTGGCGGCAGAGCTGTGCCAGGCCGAGACGGCTGGCCCGGGGCTCAGGGGAGCGGTGTCACCTGCTCTGACAGAGACAGGGCTGCGATTTCCAACAGTAAGGGCGGGAAAAGGCAGGCCTTCAGCTTGGGCACTTCCCCCCCGCGTAAGAGCCGCCGCCCGGCCCGGCCAGCGCCGACTTCATCCGTCTTGCCCCACGACTCGACGGAGGGGGGAACCGGCGACAAGAGGGGGAAGAGGCGGGCAAGAAGTTCGCCGCAAACCCGCTGCGGCTCCCGCGAACCGGAGACACCCCCGGGGCCATCCTCGCCGTGCCGGGGCCGCCTTACCTGCCGCGCCGTCGG